>JAJJMB010002444.1:339078-373044 GCA_023531105.1 Papaver atlanticum | reverse complement strand
AGGCAAGATAGAAAAGTAGTCACAAACACCTTCGTCTCATCGTTTATAATTCCATAATATCTTGTTTCGTTAATCGATTAAGATAATTATGAGGTGATTGATAATACTTGGCTGTTCTTCGGGAATATAAGTCCGGGTTATCAATTGGTTCATGTTCACCTTGATTTATCAAAAGACGGAACAAAAACTCGTAGGTATATCTATGGGAGAAATATTTATCTATTCAATAGACTTTCCTGTGTGATACAGATTTGTTTATCAAGTCTTCGACTTTGGGTCGTAGCAACTCTTAGTTGTGGGTGAGATCAACTAAGGGAATCAAGTGCGTAGTATCCTGCTGGGATCAGAGACGTAAGGAGCACGACTGTACCTTGAATCAGTGTGAGATTGATTAGGGCTCAACTACATTCCAGACCGAAGTTAGCTTCGTAGCAGGCTAGTGTCTGTAGCGGATTAATACAGTGTGGTGTTCAAATCTAGACTAGGTCCCGGGGTTTTTCTGCATTTGCGGTTTCCTCATTAACAAAACTTCTGGTGTCTGTGTTATTTCTTTTCCACATTATATTTTATTATATAATTGAAATATTACAGGTTGTGTGTTGAATCGATCAATTGGTAAATCCAACCTTTGGTTGTTGATTGCAATTGATTGATCCTTGAACATTGGTCTTTGGTACCGTTCAAGTTGTTTCACATAGTAATCAGGCTCACGGATTTCTATCTATTTGATTTGTTGATTACATTGTGAAACGAAGATACGAACTCTTTGATATACTTTTTATTAAGATTGAGTCTTACTGTCTAGTTGAGTCTCTTGAAAGTATATTGGAGTTAGTCCATACAGATTGCTAAGTGAAATATTGGGTGAGGTTGTTAGACCCCCGTTTTTTCACAAACTTACAAATTCTGCCCAAATTTATGCTTCCTCACAAATAAGATTTTGGGAAACAAGTGAGGATGTATGTTTCAACACAATCAGTGTGTGTTGAGGTGAGGATTAATCTCACCGTAGGTAACAAAAATATCCATATGATAATTTATGAACACAATAAATTATGTTTCTTTATGTTTTTTCTTTCTCTTGTAATTGCAAGAGTCTGCAACTTCTTTTCCAGATCTAATAAACTCATCAGCCTTCAAAATCTGTATGCCCGTACGAAGTGCCTTGATGAATTTATTTTGTTGGAGATTCCAATAGAAGTTTACAGAGTGGATATCTCTTCCACGTAAAGAACTCAACATATTGTCATGAGATTTTGAAAACGAATTACCTTTTCCTTTGTTAACTTCTGACAACTTTGGTTGATTAGGAATGTCAACCAGTTTCTCTTGCTCAGACTTTGCCTCTTGAGTTTTATCTGACAAGGATTTTCTAAGGTTATTAAGTTCCTTATTTAACTTTAGATTTTCCTTAGTGCATTGCAACTTGATATTCCTACATAGGGTTTCTCCTCAGGAATATCATCTCGGGTAGTGAAATAAGCTTTGTTGCACTTCTAAGCCTTTTAGATAGAAAAGTATTTGGCCATATGTCCGAACCTACGACACTTGAAACAATGGATTTCTCCATCACCTTTTTCATGACAAAAAGATAATGCATAAGAAGTTGGTTTATCTTTCAACAAAACATCCTTAAACCGTTGTGTTATGAGTAAAATTGTTGAGTCAAGCTCTTTTTCAACAAGTGTTTTATCCTCTTGACAACGTTCCTCAGTCCGATTTATACTTATTTCTTTTGAAGATTGATTAGTAGTATTAACTGAGGCATTAAATCCATCATTTATGTTCTTCAGCAGAATTTCTTTATCAAAGATCTTTAACTTTCGTACAAGAGAGTTTCGAGAAAGTATAGAAAGATCATTTGGCTTCTATTATGACATGTTTCTTAGACTCGTATCTGGATGGTAATGATCTCAGAATCTTGCATACTATTTCCTTTTCAGGTATAGTCTTTCCAAGCGAGTAAAAAGCATTGACAATCTCAGAAAGTTTAATGTTAAACTCCTCGAAGGGATCGTTATCATCCATTCTAAGGAATTCCTATTCAGAAGAGAGGGATTAAAGACGAGCTTCTCTTTCTGAATCATTCCCTTCAAATACAGTCTCAAGAATATCCCATGCTTCCTTAGAAGTTTCACATGAAAATACATGATGTAAAAGATCACGACTCACTGCATGTATTATAGCATTTAAACCATCAAAATTCTGCTTTGTAAGAGCTATTTCTTCATACGTATAGAACGCTAAGCGTTTAAACTCAGTTTCCGAATATTCAACTTTCGGTCGTTCATATCCTTCTTCGATTAGTAACCAAATATTAAAATCTTGGGATCGAAGAAAAAATCTCATAGCATATTTTCATAATGGGTAATTTGTCCCATTAAATCTTGGTGGTACGTTAACTGAATCAACCATATATTCAAATCTTATATGTTGGATCGAACCAAACACAGATTGTTAGATCTTTTCGTGTTTGCCTGCTCTGATACCAATTGAAAAGACGAGGGTTCCCAAATACACAAAAATATTTTTGTTTCAACCTATAAGTCCTCTACCGAATGTGATCGTCTATGGACAGAGTCGAGACAATACAACAATTCGGTTCACACTTCAAGTGATCGTCTATGGATACGAGATCGAGACAATACGATAACAAGATAACTTGTGTGATTGACTATGGATACAAGATCAAGATAATACAACAACGAAGTATGTTACTTGATAATAGGTTCGGTAATAACCAAACTCTATAGGATCACTATCAAGTAATGCGAAGTTAACGTATATGTGTATTTTATTTTATTATAATAAAAAATTATAATGCGGAAATCAAAGTAAAAGACATAACAAGATTTTTTTAACGAGGAAACCGCAAATACAGAAAAACCCCGGGACCTAGTCCTGTTTTGAATACTCTTAGAATTAAGCCGCTATACAAAATCTAAACCAACTTCGTATAGTTGAGACCAAGCAGACTACCCCTAGACACTTAGTTCCCTAAGTATCCTTGCGCCTTCGGCTTCTAGAGTCACTCACGTGAATAGAAAGTCCTTTGGATCGTATTCCAAACAGCAAAGGAAGAATCTGTTTGGTAACCACTCTAATCAATCTTGCTACAAGATATAGATGAGTCATTGAAAAAGGCTCTTATGTTTAATCTAATAAACTCATTATTCTAGCTAGATCAATCTAACTATAACTACCGAAATAGTCAAGTATAGATTCACAATCAATAAATAGAGATGTCAAAGAAAAACTATAAAGTGATGTTGATCTCACGCAACTAATCAATCGAATAAATCATATTCTAGTTGGATCCCGACCGATCAAGGTTTGTGCACACAATTCACAAGATACGAAAACCGATAAAAAATCTTCTTCGTCTTCAAATCTTCTTTAATCTTCAATAACCTGCACAACACCACTTGAATCTCTTGTGATCAATCATGCACAAAATGGAGTCTGTTAACAATGGATTATCACAAGATGTCTTTAGATCTAACAACAGTTTTAAAGATCTCGTCGATATTCGATCTAGTTTGAGTGAATCTTATATCAGAAGAGAAGATTCTCAAGAATAAATAAACTAGGTGCAATCAAAGTCTCAAAAACCGTTAGTCAATCAAATCAATCGAAAACTAATAACACTGCAATTATCTAGTTTCCCACCAACGGTACTCGTAGAGCTTCTTGATCCCATGGAAGTCTTTAAACAAGCGGTCGTAAGATATTTCACCTGATTAGGATACTTTCCTCTCCGAATAGACGGCTCCACCAGAAACAACAAGAAATGAAGTTTTCCTGGATCTTAGGTTATAGTTTGCTAGAAATGCAAACTTAGGTATTTATAGACCAAGGATGTTTGGACTCCAAGGAATTTCTAAAACCGAAGATATTCTCAAGATATGCAATGAATGGAAAATTTTGTTTTCCTAATTCCAATAAATGCTTGTCCAATATTTCTGAAATCTCTCAATAGAAAATCTCCAATTAGTAAATGCACATTACTAATTTTTATTCTCTAGAGATATGCATTAATTACTGGTAATTAAAGCATATAAAACCAAAAATCTTAATTAAAAGATTCTTAATTTATTTCGGCACATGATCACCTTGAGTACTAAGGAATATCTTTGAACAATAAATGATAAGAGTTACTGCTCGTGTTCAAAGTATGTTGACATCTTTTCACTGCAAATCCTTATTTCATATTTACATGGATTTGCATTCTTGGAATCGGTTATACCACACTTCCAAACAAGTTTAGAATTACATGTTTTCCAAGACTACTATGTGATTGATTAAATATCAAATCACATACATGGGTTCAATCGGTTCTACCAATCACTAGGATCGGTTATACCTAATTATGGAAACACTTGTGATCGGTCACACCAGTCACTAGGATCGGTTACACCATTCACAAGGATCTGTTTCATCTACACATGGTATTACTTGTGATCGGTCACACCAGTTACCAGGACCGGTTACCAATTACAAGGATCGGTCACACAACACTCGTGATCGGTCACACCAATTACTATGATCGGTTACACCAATTATTTGGATCGGTCACACCAATTAAAGGATCGATCATACCGTCATATGGTGATTACTTAGGATAGGCTACACCAATTAATAAAAACCAATCATATCAAATCATAAGTCAGGCATTGTGATTAGTTATACCAAGATACATAACCTAAATTAAGATCAGTTCTACCATCTTACAGATATTGGTCATCCAAAAATTTACAATGAATAGCCGGACCAATAAGCCTCATGATTTCCCTTTCGATTCACGAAACAAGTTCATGAATATATTTTCTTTAAACAAATGTAAAACATTGTTTTCTATGATGAAATCTTCACTATAACTCATTCACATAATCATAACAATATATACAAGATTATTCCGATGCCATATCTACGAAGTTAAAAAGATAAGCGTTGTACTTCGTAGTCTAATTCCCTAATACTATGGTCATACTATTATGATCATATCACATCACTAGAGTATTATTCAATATGTACAGTATATATAGCTTCGCAGTTATGTTTTCCATATAGCACGACTTGAAAGATACGTTAAGAATGGAACAGTTCAAGTCAATATTACTAACCTCAAGTGGAAGGATGATGTCGTCGTTATAGTTCGCTACTTCTTCACATTCATCAGGTCTTCGGAGTAATACTTGTATGTCTCAACATTCCTGGACTTTCTAGTTTAACCTAAACGAAGTTGACTCTAGTATTTAATCAAGCGACTCTAGATGAGTTTTGGTTTGACAATTGAACTTGACATACCAACGATTGGTAAGTTCAACCGAGCTATGCTCTAACATGTGGCTTTTTTATTTAGCGGGATTAAGTTCTTGCCATTGTTGGTAGGATTTGAAAAAGTGGGGGTACAACAACCTCACCCAATATTTCTCTTAGCAATCTGTATGGACTAACTCCAATATACTTTTAAGAGAATCAACTAGACAGTCAGACTCAATCTTAATAAAAAGTATATCAAAGAGTTATATCTCAATTTCTCGATTCAATACTTACTCAAGCAAATAGAAATCTGCGAGTCTAATTGAATACAAGAGAAATTAACTTGAACGGTACCAAAGACCAATGTTCAAGTACCTCTCAATTTTAATCAACAACCAAAGGTCGGATTTTCCAATTGATTGATTCAACGCACAACCTGTGATATTTCAATTATATAACAAAATATAATGCGGAAAATAAATAACACATACACCAGAAGTTTTGTTAACGAGGAAACCGCAAATGCAGAAAAACCCCGGGACCTAGTCCAGATTGAACACACACTGTATTAAGCCGCTACAGACATTAGCCTACTACAAACTAACTTCGGTCGGGACTGTAGTTGAACCCCAATCAATCTTACACTGATCCTAGGTACAGTTGCGCTCCTTACGTCTCTGATCCCAGCAAGATACTACGCACTTGATTCCCTTAGCTGATCTCACCCACAACTAAGAGTTGCTATGACCCAAAGTCAAAGACTTTAATAAACAAATTTGTATCACAAAGAAAAGTCTATAGGAATAGATAAATCTGTCTCCAACAAAAATACCTACGAGTTTTGTTCCGTCTTTTGATAAATCAAGGTGAACAGGAACCAATCGATAACCAGGACTTATATTCCCGAAGAACAGCCTAGAATTATCAATCACCTCACAATAATCTTAATCGACTAGCGAAACAAGATATTGTGGAATCACAAACGATGAGATGAAGATGTTTGTGATTACTTTTCTATCTTGCCTATCGGAGAAATTAATCTCAAGCCAATCTTACGATTGTACTCAATACGATAGAAACAACAAGATCATATCACACAATTACAGAGAAAATAGTTGGGTCTGGCTTCACAATCCCAATGAAGTCTTCAAGTCGTTAACCTACAGGGTCTCTGTAGAAACCTAAGGTTAAAGGAGAATAGACTCTAGCTTATACAACTAGTATCACATAAGAGGTGTGAGGATTAACTTTCCCAGTTGCTAGAGTTCTCCTTTATATAGTCTCCAAATCAGGGTTTGCAATATAAGTTACCTTGGTAACAAAGCATTCAATATTCATCGTTAGATGAAAACCTGATTGGATTCAAGCTAATATCCTTCAACCGTTAGATAGAACTTAGCTTGTTATACACAAATGAAATGCACGTTCATTTAGGTTTGTGTAACCGTACCTAAACGTGTACACCTAGTTGGTTCAACAGTAGTTAACCAAATGGTTAGCCATATGAGCACTTTCATATTAACCGTATTCATCTTCACCATAACTAGTTCAAATGACTCAAAAGAACTAGTTAGAGAGTTGTTCAATTGCTTAGATCTCATAGAAGTATACAAGACACAATCGAAGCAAAAACTATTTTGATTCACTCGAATCTATTCATGAACTTTATAGCCACGGTTTGTAAATATGCATTCCTTAGTTTATATAAGTTTAAGTTCACGAATAAACCGTTTTTAGAAAATAACCCACTCAAGTATGCATACCGGTACGCATACTTAAGTACCCGGTTTAAGTTTGTTTTCAGTTCACAAACTCTAGCAGAAATTCACGGGACGTGAACTTCCGGCAGTACGCGTATGGGTACGTGGACTTTAGTTCCGGTTATCCCGAGTAGCAAAGTACGCATACTTTGGTTCAAGAATTTAGGACTTACACACGTATTAGTTCACATACAATGTTTATATCCATTCAAGGCTATATATTATAACCTCTCATTTCAATCATTGAAACATTCTTAGAGGATGTTAAATAGAGGTTATTCATACACTATTTTTCATCAAAGCAATTTTCAAGATGTTGAAATAACCAACATGAATTTCGTCACTTGTAAAGATGAACTTGGCCAAAGCGAAAGCTTACCAACACATATTTCGAGAAAAAGATAAACGAGATAAACTCGGCTCGAAATAGCAAATGTGTATAATCGAAGTCTATATAGCAATACGACTTTTGTCTCAAGATAGGAGATAGAGTAAATAGACTTTTGAGTGATAGATAAGTTCAAGTCTCCACATACCTTTTAGTTGTTGAAGTTCCACCAGTTCCTTGAGTAGTTCTTCGTCTTTGTATGATGAACGCCGTGGATTCTAGAGCTCAACTACACTTTCTATCCTAGTCCGAGACTTAGCTATAAGTAGACTAGAAATCAAGATTTATAGTCTCGGAAACTAAACTTGAAAACAAGCTTGAGATAGCAACGCTTGCGAGTTCGACCGAGCAGTGCTCTAACAATCTCACCCTTTGTCAATTTTAGTGACAAAACTATCAATACATATGGAATACAAAATAAATAAACTTTACAGCTTCTCTTCCACATGCATGATCTCCTTGGTTCTTCAATATTACTCGAAATCTTCGTCACTTCCAAGTACTCCAATGATTCCAAAGGTATCCAAATCAGCATCACCGTTGTTGAAGATCCGTAGCCATAACAATAAGAAAACAAAAGCTCTCAATCATTGTTACACAATGTCATAATATTATTACACGGCATCAAAGTTCAATTGTATCACAACTTAGACAACAATACTATGGTGATATGTATCACTCCCCCTTAGTCAATACTCCATCTCACATGGAAACCACTCCCCCTTACATAATGATCCAAAAACCATATGTATTTGTAGTGTGAACTACACATTAATTCTCCCCCTTTTTGTCAATAAAATTGGCAAAGGTACGAAAACTAGTGGGATCCTAATGAAATTTCCATTGAGACATTTCATGACCAAAAGAAAGAACATATCAACTTTTTAGATGCAATCATATAGTCGAAACTAAATGCATTCATCAAGGAGTTTATAAAGATACAAGATAACCCCTATAATATTCCACAGCCGCACTCCCCACAAAGATTTGGCAAGCATTAGTTCAATTAAGAACTCTCCCCCATAAAATGTCATTCCCGAAAGAACAACAAGAGCGACCTTACTTTCACGAGAAAAGAAGGATTTCTTTGGAAAACAACAAATCATATATGAATATGAATTTGTATCCAAAATACTCAATTGAATTAACCACAAGTGAACCCATGATTAATTCAACCGGAATACTCAAATAAATTAACCACAAGAGAACCCATGATTAATCCAATTGGAAATGCTCAACATAAGAGAACTTACGGAGCCACACAGTATATACATAAAAGATATGGATCAGGGAAGATCAATACTGCGGAATAGACAAAGATTCATTCTATCATCCATCACTATTTGCACAATGACATACAATAGACTTAATCTTTGTAAACAAAAGCTCATCCTTTCTTCCGTCAATATTTGCATAATGACATAAAAGGCTTAACTTTTGTTTGTCAAAAGTTCATTCAATCTTTTATCAATACTTGTATATCGACATACGAAAGACTTAACTTTTGACCATGTATGGGACAATCATAGTTCACAGACGCAAACACACATATCCCATAACAAATTTCAATATATCAAACCATAAAGATTAATGCTGCAAAAATCATCTTCCAAACAACCTTTAGAATTTAAAAAAATAAATCTAAAAATATTGAAGATGAAAATCATTGGACATAGCTATGTGTAATCACAATAATGGCTATTCCAAACTCTAGTTATTCTTCTTAAAAACACAAGAATAAAATTCCCATAAGAAGCTCTCCTAGACATTGAGACCTCTGAAAAATTCTTTATCGTCCCCAAACTCCTCTTCGTCAACCGCCATAGGGACATATGGTTCGTGAAGAAAGGAGTCAATTCCAACAAACCTTCTAGGTTGAAGATGTCGAACCAGGGCCTTCTGAATCTCAAGAGTTCTCAAAACAAAAGCCTTTATTTGCTGAATCTCCTTTCTTGCCTCCTTCAACTCTTCAAGAACATCAGAAAACTTCTGAGAATTTGAAGGAACAGCCCTTGGCTTCCTCACATTCCTTCTTTTTCTTTTCAAAGTTGGAGGTAACGGAGATCTCTATTTTTCTTTCGTGATTAATGGCTTAACAATCATATCAACATCTTTTCCATCAGAAGACATGATGCTTGGAGTATCCATATGCGTACGGGTTTGGGAGAGGAAATCACAACTTAAGTCTCAACAAGCAGTCTTAAGATAAAAAGAGTTTAAGGGAAGGAAAAAGGAATGTAGGGTTACGGAATATTTATACACTTCAAAGGATTCATGTACGCACAACTCTTACCCTATAAAAGGCAGAATTGTCAATTTTAACCCTCTTTTATTGATTAAACAGGAAAGTCCTTTCCAATATCAATTAGATATGAAAAGCGGCATGAATTCTGGGCTTTCAAAACACAGCAAAACTAAGAAAAGGGAGAAAAACAAAAACATTCCTAAAGCCTGAGGTGTGCACAATCTTGTTTCTTTTGATCAGGCACATGAGACAAGACGCACCAAACAACACAATCAAGTTGTGCTGCGGTGAACAACAATCTGTCCACCATGACCTCTCTGAACGGAATTCATTAAACAATGTATATTAAAATGTTTAGACCATACTCTTTTCTCTAGTGGTCTTGACACATCCTTGGAAACTATCTTCTTTGACGAAGATAAAATCTTACATACCTCAACGGTTTTTTGAACAAGTTTGAGCTTGTTTGCTAATCGATTTTCTCTTCGTTGAAGTTTGTTGGCATGCCTCAGTTTGTGTTTATACTTGACACACTTTGAAAGTTCATGGCCCTTGAGCGAATAATATGAGCATGTCAACTTGGAATATGATTCAGGTACCCGAGATGTGCAAGCTGCTAGACACATAGTGGAGCCTGAAAAATTAGACAGAGAGTTTCCAACGGAAAGGTCAGTTTTTTCTTCCAGATTGGTTGAGTTTTCTTCTGAAAGAATATCAAGATTGATGTATGTATTGCTACAATTATCAAAATCAATATTTTCACAAAGAAGTGCAACAGTTGACTTTTCGTCTTCATTGGAATTATAGTTGTCAGACATTTCATCAAGAGTTGCAGCAAGACCTTTGTTTCCAGTGTATTTTTTTCGATTTGGACACTCATTTGCAAAATGACCAAAACCTTTACACTTAAAGCACTGTGGCATATCCTCGTCATCAGCCTCGTCAGCATCCCTGTTTTTAGGAGGAATGCGATTGTGAAGTTTAACTGACGATATGGGTTTGTCTCTGGAGAACCGTTTACTTCTCTTCAATAGAAGATCTCTAAACTGTCTTGTGATCAACGAGACTGACTTGTCAAGATCTTCATCTGATGAATCAGTCTCAGAAAGATCATCCCCAGAGATGCAAACACTTTTACTTTCCTCAAGTAATTTAGTGTTCTTCTGTACTTTAAAAGTAACATCCTTCCCAGATTTGGATGTATGCTCATGATCAAAGATCTTTAACTTCCCAACCAGAGTGTTTCTGGAAAGAGCATCAAGGTTATTTCCCTCAACGATGGCGTGCTTCTTAGAATCATATCTAGATGGCAGTGATCTGAGAATTTTCATCACAATGTCTTTTTCAGGAATAGTCTTACCCAATGCAAAGGATGCATTAACAATTTCAGACACTTTGTGATTAAAATCATCAAATGAATCTTCATCTGCCATACGAAGGTTTTCCCAATTGGAATTTAGGTTTTGAAGCCTGGCTTCTTTTTCACTGGTATTCCCTTCAAATACGGTTTCTAAGATATCCTAAGAATCTTTAGACCGAGTGCACGTAGTCACATGGTGCTGAAGATCTGGGGTAATGGCATGTATGATGGCATTCAAACCGTCGGAATTTTGCTTTGCAGCAAGTATCTCAGCAGCATCATATGCACCAATATCTTTAGGTACGGTAGCATCTCCTACTGCCACAATGGGAGCATCATAGCCATTAACTACATAAACCCATGATTGAAAATCACGCGCTTGAAGAAAGGCACGCATAGCAATTTTCCACCACAAGTAATTTGAGCCATTGAAGACTGGTGGTACGTTTATTGAGATAGCACTTATGTCCATAGAGTCAGATCGCCTACAAACACTGACTTATAAGGTCTTTAACGTGTTTGCCTGCTCTGATACCAATTGAAAAAGTGGGGGTACAAAAACCTCACCTAATAATTCGCTTAGCAATCTGTATGGACTAACTCCAATATACTTTTAAGAGAATCAACTAGACAGTCAGACTCAATCTTAATAAAAAGTATATCAAAGAGTTATATCTCAATTTCTCGATTCAATACTTACTCAAGCAAATAGAAATCTGCGAGTCTAATTGAATACAAGAGAAATTAACTTGAACGGTACCAAAGACCAATGTTCAAGTATCAATCAATTTCAATCAACAACCAAAGGTCGGATTTCCCAATTGATTAATTCAACGCACAACCTGTGATATTTCAATTATATAACAAAATATAATGCGGAAAAGAAATAACACAAACACCAGAAGTTTTGTTAACGAGAAAACCGCAAATGCAGAAAAACCCCGGGACCTAGTCCAGATTGAACACACACACTATATTAAGCCGCTACAGACACTAGCCTACTACAAACTAACTTCGGCCTGGACTGTAGTTGAACCTCGATCAATCTCACACTGATCCAAGGTACAGTTGCGCTCCTTACATCTCTGATCCTAGCAGGATACTACGCACTTGATTCCCTTAGCTGATCTCACCCACAACTAAGAGTTGCTACGACCCAAAGTCGAAGACTTTAATAAACAAATCTGTATCACACAGAAAAGTCTACAGGAATAGATAAATCTATCTCCCACAGAAATACCTACGAGTTTTGTTCCGTCTTTTGGGACAAAAATGTCCACAACTACGAACCTTGGCTGGCGGCGATCACGATCCTTGACAGGGAGGAGTGTGGAGGCTATGGCACGATCCTTGGCAGGAAGGATTGGCGGCTACGGCACGATCCTTGGAAGGAAGGAGTGGCGGCTACATGCACGAACCTTGGCAGGAAGGAGTGGCGGCTACGGGCACGAACCTTGGAAGGAAGGAGTGGCGGCTACGGCACGAACCTTGGCAGGAAGGAGTAACGTCTACGACACGATCCTTGGCAGGAAGGAGTGGCGGATACGGGCACGAACCTTGGCAGGAGGGAGTGGCGGCTACGGCATAATCCTTGGCAGGAAGGAGTGGCGGTTACGGGCACGAACCTTGGCAGGAAGGAGTGGCTCGGACATTATGGCCCAAAAGAACGATTCCTCCTTTTAATATAACTCATGTCCATGAGGTTATTTCTTCTTATCCTTCTCTTTTCTTATTTCGGCGAAGTAGCTCTTCCGTGATTCTCTGCGTGCGGCAGCTTGCCTATTATTGCTTGCAGGCGACCTTGGTGTATCGACTTGATGAAAATTTCATATTCGTGTCTTCTTGCCAAAACGGCCGCAAAATCTTCGTACGATATCGGAATGAGGTGATTGACCTCTCATTCTTTTGCTAAGAGGAAAATATAACTTTTTAAAAAATAATTTATTCATTTGGAGTCCGTTTGGTTGGTGAAAAGTACCTGACACCGAGAATTCAGAACTTTCCAGGAAGAATTATGTGGGTTTTTCAGCTGTCACGTAATCGAGAGTTTCGGCTTCTATTTATAGCTAATTCAAAGGATTGATGTGCCCTTTTAGTATGTTATAGAAGACTTCTATACGAATCGTTTGGTATATGTATCACTCCAAGATTCTTCACCAATTAGCACCAGTTTCAATTCTTCCGGAGGGCAGTATAAAAACGTTTCTGACAGAGTTCTTGCAAAATGACCCGTAACCTTTCTAAACCACATGCCATGTCCGTGGGTGACGCTTCTTACGAGGTGTGTCTGTTTGTGAATTATCGGTTGATGTGTTAGTACCAGCAGTATACTTGGAAATCGAGGGCTTCAATTTTGGATCTCTTGACGTAGTCATCGAGATGCCTGTTATTTTGCTGGAACATCCGGTATAGGTTCTTCCGGTAAGCAATTTGGAGAACTCTTCAGCATTACCCGCTTCCCTGGGAAAAGTAAATATGGGAAACGTGGATCCTTTTGGTGCAGCAACTTCTCAAATCTTTCTCTGCGTGAAGTTATCTCGGCTGCGGATTCTTTCCTGACATGATGGTGCGGGAACCGTTATCTTCTTAAGGCTGCTCTCTTTACGTGTCGGGTCCAGTAGATCTGAAGATGTCCCGGTCTTGCTCTTGCTTGGGTCGGCATAATAGGCGAACCCCTATGAATGATTTTAAGATGTGTCAAGTCTCCTTTATTTGTGTAGATGTATGAATTCCCAGAATTGCGCCATGGTCTGGATCTATACATTTTGCTGATGAAGTGATAGAGGATACTCCTGACCATAAAATTGTAGTAGTGGTGGAATGGAGATAGACCCTCGCTTTCCTTATCTCTGCAGGTACCTTTCTAGGACTCCGGTGGTGTTGAGATTTGTTGTCGACTATCTCCATACTGAAACAACGGCTATGCGAATCTTTCCTTTTATCTCTCTGAGTATGGACCCTGGAGACATTAATATCGGTGATAACTTTGGGGCGTTTCCGGCTTGCTCCATATAACACTTATGGTGTTGCAGATGTGGCTGCTCTATTCGGACCTCGAGAGAAGCCATCGTGCATTCCTAAGTAGTAATAACGTCTTCATGTGTCTTCACTCGGCTTTATGGTCCTTTCATCTGGGAGATTTATTGTTGCTCAGCTATCCAAGGCATTTCCAGTAGCATTGCTTGAAATAACATTTTTGTGAAGCTTCTTAACGAACGGAACACCGGAATTGAAATTGGTTGTTGAACCTAAATTGAGTTTAATGATTGAATTGGATCTAAGATCCACCCTTTTTAAATTGATAAAAATTGAATGAATCCTGAGAAACTGATTTGCAACCGAGAGATTAATCTCCCACTGTGGTCGCCAGTTGTTTTGGGGTAAAAACTGTTTCTGCTGGTTTTGGTAAATTTGGATGTGTTGATGAGAAACAAACTTAAACCTTAAACAAATGCACTGCACGGGAGTACTTTAGATTCGAGAGATCAATCTATACAATCCTAGCCTAAACCAAGAAATGGCCATTCCAGTCTTGCTTCGGTCACAAAGTGAATGAGAAGGGTTGATCTTAGGGAGGGAAGCGAAGAAGGTTTTGAGATCAGAATAGTTAACCCTGAAGGTGTGGCTATTTTATGACTTGTATCAGAACATGGAAATGGCTTGCGAAATGTAAGCTATCAGTTCTTTTGTGTATTTCTGGATACTTGTGTTGTTGTTAACCATTTCTACAAGTCATAATTGAACGCACCCTGATCTCGTAAGAAGTGGGAGTGGCTGAGTGATGGAGAAGTGAGGTAATGTGTAAATGCTAGAAACCACGTCCCCACTATGAAGGAAACGGGTTAGTTTACACCCACTACTTCTTGCCGCCACTAACTGCCCGCTTTCCTGACACTTTCTTATAATGGGCGTGCTGCACGCCGCACGTTGTAAACCGCCAGACCAATACCCTTATGAGCATCCCCCAGTTTGTGGCATGTTTGATGTCTCGAGTATTTTCGTGGAAAATATGCAGCAGATTGCTGAGTGGGTCTCGTATGCAAGACCTAGTTATTCTGATTAATTGTATGCCAGCTAGGTGGCGGATAGCCATGTGTTGCAAGTAAGTCAGGAGACTTGTTGCAGGAGAATGGCGTGTAACGCTATTAGGTTAGTCTTGGTTGGTCACCTAAGACTTACCATAGGCCGATCAATTCCGTGGCGAATTTTGACGACTGAGATTGTAATTCATGAGAGAAAGTGGTCGTTGATTATGGCCACATAACGTTGGCACCTGGTGATGGCATAGTGGTGCAATTGGCACATGCCAGTGGCATAGTGGCGCGAATAGCGCCTAGCGTAGTCGCGGTCATAATATCTTGGCATATTGGTGTTAGATCCAAATATGGCTCAACAATATCGGCTCATGTTGCCGTATCAAACTTAATGCCCTAGGTGGCATTATTTGGCATGATTGGCGTAGCGGCCCAATCTAAATTAGGGTTTGGCATGCCAAAAACCTAATTAGCGCGTGTGGCATGTGGCCGCGGCACGGTGACGTTTTTTGTGCAGATGGTGTCGTGGCCGTGTCAAAGGAATTATGGCAGGGCCATAATGTAGGAACGACCACAGGCGTAAGGATAGCCATGGGTGGCCATAGCATGGCGCCTTTTTTAGGGTTTTATGGCCCGCATGGCACATGGCATGGTGGGGCCACAGTGGCGTAATTTGGGCCACGACCAAAAATTAGGGTTTCGACCAATGCCACTAAAGCAAAAATCGTTTTCTGATCGGAATACCCTGACTGGAAGCTGTTATGGCATTGGCCATGAACAAAAAGTGGGTTAACACGTAGCTGCGCTGTTTGTGGCACGTTGGCATGTTGTTGCGGTGGAGTGGCGTGTTGGTATGTTGCTACCACAGCATGGCATGTTGGCATGCCGATTAATATGCTGGCGCGGTTTGGGGAATTGATTAACCAATTAGCATGGTGGCCGTTTGGAATGATTTGGCCTTTTAACGCGTGTGGCGAGTTTAGGGCGACCTGATTGGTCGTCGGCCAAACATAGGACGTGGCCACATATCTAGTGCGCGTGGCGCATTTAAAGCGACCTGATTGGCCGATAGGAAAGAGGTCCGGCAAGTATGGGCACGACCATATTCCATGTGCATGTGGAGGATTTAGAGCGACCTGATTGGTCGATAGGAAAGAGGAGGGTCAAAAAGCAGCATGGGGGTGTGGCCATCTGCAGGTGGCGCCGGCTTGCCTATGGCACGGCCACACCTCCTTTTGTTGTTGCTCATATTTTCCGCGGCTCCTCTTTTATTTCTTGTTTTCTGATTTTGGGTAGGACTTTGCACCTACTAATCCATGGAGAATCAATTACCTAGTTTGCCTAGGTTTAGTTTCGACCAGCGGGGTCTGATATACTGCGCAGGGCGCAAAAAACCTAATTTTTGCAAATTAATTAGGTTGATATTGGAATGTTGTGAATTATCACAAAATTGATTGAATTCTGCTTGTTGACACAGAGTTCTTTAAATTTATTGCCAGAGAGCAGCATGCCTTCCGACTGAGTACTTTTATGCAAACCTTAACATCGATACTTCGGGAAATTCGTGCTACTCAGCTGCGAGTGAACACTAATTTTCATGTCATATCAATATTAAGGGTTCAACCGGGGAACACAGCACAGAAAGTATTTAATGAGTCCTATATTAATGAATAATATAGGCAGAGTGTCGAAATTTACAAAATATCTGGGATTGTCTCTACATGCACCATTCTGGATAAATTTCAGGTAAACATACTGAATTGTTTAATAAATGCGCAAGTGAATAGGTTGGGTATTCATCACTTTCGAATGGCTCCGTCTCTTTGCAGAATGACGACACATTAAATGCAGGGTTTTACAATTTTTATCCCTGAACTAAAAACCACCATCAACATTAAGTCCCCTTCTTAGCGCGTAACAGTGGCACTGTTGTGGGGTAAGCATTTGATGGTGACAGACGAGAACAAACTGAAAAGGCGAGGCATGTGGGGATTACCAGGAAATCTTGATCGACCTTTGGCGGCAAATACGAGCGGCTGGTGATCTTTGTACTTGCGCGTTGCTAGCTTGGCCACGGAGCGTTGCAGGTTGAGCGGCTGGCTTGGGTGAGGAACGTTGCAGGTTGAGTGGCTGGCCTGGCCACGGAGCGTTGCAGGTTGAGCGGCTGGCCTGGCCACGAAGTATTGCAGGTTGAGCGGCTGGTGTTCCTCGTGCTGGCGCGCATTTAGCTTTTGGTGCCATGGAACGTTGGCGCCGCGGGCCCAGTTGCCTTCTTCCATGCATGGTCCAAAAGGTAAAACCTCCTCTACTCGAATTCCAAAAGTGCTATGCATATAAAAGGGCGTGCTAACTTCCTCCCCTTTTATTATTCGCTCGTCTGCTTCTTGTGTTCGTTTGCAGCAGCTCGATCATAGGCATGCCAATCGTCAGCGGCAAGGTAAGTTCATCTTGTCTTCGTATTTTAGCTGTGAGTGTAATATCCATGAGTAGTTGATCAAACTTGGACATTTAGCTCGGTGTGAATGACTTTCTTTGTTAGCGGCATCAACGGTAACAAAGAAATTTCCAATAGTTATAATCAGCAGCAAGGCGAGCCAAGAGAACTCAAGGTAGGTGCTCTTTTCTATTTTGCGTATGTAGCCACCCAACAGTACCATCGATATTCTCCAGAATGTGTAATAAGGTTCTGACTCCAGAAGAATGAGCATCTAACCTCTCCAGTGGATTTCAAAATTTACCAAACTCCATTTCACTCCTGGGATGGATAGATGAAATATATGCTCGGCAATGATCACGTCAGAGCTAATCTTGGAGAGTGTAGCTGCGTTGTTGATCCGTCCTTGACTTTAAGTTATTTGGTGTCTGGACTGCTGAGCCGGTCTCTGGAAGGCTTATTCTTGCCTTTCTGATTGCGATGATGATATGTTGTGGATGCTTGTATGGTCGAAATCTTTCGGAGCCGTTGGGTGAAGTAGACGAGCTGAGAGGCGTTCCGTTGCCGACGTGCTGCTATCAAGTCTTCAAGAACTTCATTCCAAGCGACATCCTTCGAACCATATTGTATCGAATGGGATGCGATGAGCAGTCCCCAGTTACACTTCTGTCTGGTCATAGATCTGATGACGTGGCCGAATATGTGAATATATCTGTGGCGTGCTTTTGGGAGTCTTTGATGCACGTGTACGGCTTCATGAGGAGAAATTCCTGCGGCTCGTAAAGCTTTGACAGTACCGATGTTGACATCAGAAATAACCTGGTTGAGGGAAGTGAAGGCATCCCATGCTGGCAGTCCCCATGTGTAATTATCCTGAGCCTATTTTCTCGTGGATGATGTGCTTCTACTGCATTCGCTGGTAAGGTGGTGACTGCGTTTAAACTTATAAACCTGAAGGAGGCTTCAGTCCCCAAGTGTAGCCTACTTTGTTTGTATCACCTTGAATCCACGCCTATGGGATTTGATACAAGCTTATTGTAGTCTCCTGGATGCGATGCTGGGATGCTTGGAACATCACATGAACGAAATATACTGGATAACGAAGAGGTAGAAGTAAGAGAGTTATGTTGTTAATCGTGGCTCCCCCTGTTTCTTCAAGAAAAATGTTTCAGCCGTGTCTATGAAGTTATCTCATGAATCTTTGATTGTTGTCGGGGATGGACTGCGATGAGCAGCCCCAGGTCGCACTTCTCTTTAGTTACTGAAGTTGTTTTCTCTGAGTAGGCTTAGGATCCGTTACATCCTCGTAAAGTGTTGTAGGCACCTTCCAGACAGAGAGGTGATGATATCCTTACGTTACACCTTTGAAGAGTAGATGACCTTGTCGTGGTTATGACTTTTTGGTTGACCGTGTCTTCTGGGCTTTGACAGTGAAGGGATTCCGTGTAGAGCCTCAGTCCCCAAGTGTGGTTTACATGTTTCTATCTTGTATGGCCGGTGGGTTGACCATGATAAAGATATCACCATCTTGCATCTGTACTGGTGACTCTATTAATTCTTCCATGTGAAACTATAATATGGAGAAGTATGAATTACCTTTGTAGTGGTTGTTGCTATGGTAAAGATCTGGCAGGTATCAACAAACGATCAGCAAAGGTTCTTAGCAGCAGCTGTGATCAGAAGAGACTACATTATCGTAGGAACAAAGTAGGTCGACTGGAATTGCATGGGCGTCCATGGAAGCAAAGGGATTGGCTGGATGTGTAAGTGAGTAAAACTGTCCACGACCATGAGCTTTTGCGGGATAGGGAAAAAGTGGCCACAACTACGAACCTTGGCTGGCTGCGATCACGATCCTTGACAGGGAAAGGTGTGGAGTCTACGGCATAATCCTTGGCAAGAAGGAGTGGCGGCTACGGTATGATCCTTGGCAGGAAGGAGTAGCGGCTACGGGCATGAACCTTGGAAGGAAGGAGTGGCGGCTACGGCACGAACCTTGGCAGGAAGGAGTAGCGGCTACGGCACGATCCTTGGAAGGAAGGAGTGGCGGCTATGGGAACGAACCTTGGCAGGAGGGAGTGGCGGCTATGGCACGATCCTTGGCAGGAAGGAGTGGCGGCTATGGGCACGAACCTTGGCAAGAAGGAGTGGCTCGGACCTTATGGCCCAAAAGAAGGATTCATCCTTTTAATATAACTCATGTCCGTTAGGTTATTTCTTCTTATCCTTCTCTTTTCTTATTTCGGCGAAGTAGCTCTTCCGTGATTCTCTGCGTGCGGCAGCTTGCCTATTGTTGCTTGCATGCGACCTTGGTGTATTGACTTGATGAAAATTTCATATTCGTGTCTTCTTTCCAAAACGGCCGCAAAATCTTTGTACGATATCGGAATGAGGTGATTGACCTCTCATTCTTTTGCTAAGAGGAAAATATAACTTTTTCAAAAATAATTTATTCATTTGGAGTCCGTTTGGTGGGTGAAAAGTACCTGACACCGAGAATTCAGAACTTTCCAGGAAGAATTATGTGGGTTTTTCAGCTGTCACGTAGTCGAGAGTTTCGGCTTCTATTTATAGCTCATTCATAGGATTGATGTTCCCTTTTAGTATGTTATAGAAGACTTCTATACGAATCGTTTGGTATATGTATCACTCCAAAATTCTTCACCAATTAGCACCAGTTTCAATTCTTCCGGAGGGGAGTATAAAAACGTTTCTGACAGAGTTCTTGCAAAACGACCCGTAACCTTTCTAAACCACATGCCATGTCCGTGGGTGACGCTTCTTACGAGGTGTGTCTGTTTGTGAATTATCGGTTGATGTGTTAGTACCAGCAGTATACTTGGAAATCGAGGGCTTCAATTTTGGATCTCTTGACGTAGTCATCGAGATGCCTGTTATTTTGCTGGAACATCCGGTATATGTTCTTCCTATAGGCAATTTGGAGAACTCTTCAGCATTACCCGCTTCCCTGGGCAAAGTAAATATGGGAAACGTGGATCCTTTTGGTGAAGCAACTTCTCGAATCTTCCTCTGCGTGAAGTTATCTCGGCTGTGGATTCTTTCCTGACATGATGGTGTGGGCACCGTTATCTACTTAAGGATTCTCTTTTGACGTGTCGGCTCCAGTAGATCTGAAGATGTCCCGGTCTTGCTCTTGCTTGGGTCGGCATAGTAGGCGAACCCCTATGAATGATTTGAAGATGTGTCAAGTCTCCTTTATTTGTGTAGATGTATGAATTCCCAGAATTGCGCCATGGTCTGGATCTATACATTTTGCTGATGAAGTGATAGCAGATACTCCTGACCATAAAATTGTAGTAGTGGTGGAATGGAGATAGACCCTCGCTTTCGTGATCTCTGCAGGTACCTTTTTAGGACTCCGGTGGTGTTGAGATTTGTTGTCGACTATCTCCATACTGAAACAACGGCTATGCGAATCTTTCCTTTTATCTCCCTGAGTGTGGACCCTGGAGACATTAATATCGGTGATAACTTTGGGGCGTTTCCGGCTTGCTCCATATAACACTTATGGTGTTGCAGATGTGGCTGCTCCATTCGGACCTCGAGAGAAGCCATCGTGCCTTCCTAAGTAGTAATAACGTCTTCATGTGTCTTCACTCGGCTTTATGGTCCTTTCATCTGGGAGATTTATTGTTGCTCAGCTATCCAAGGCATTTTTAGTAGCATTGCTTGAAATGACATTTTTGTGAAGCTTCTTAACGAATGGAACACCAGAATTGAAATTGGTTGTTGAACCTAAATTGAGTTTAATGATTGAATTGGATCTAAGATCCACCCTTTTTAAATTGATAAAAATGGAATGAATCCTGAGAAACTGATTTGCAACCGAGAGATTAATCTCCCACTGTGGTCGCCAGTTGTTTTGGGGTAAAAACTGTTTCTGCTGGTTTTGGTAAATTTGGATGTATTGATGAGAAACAAACTTAAACCTTAAACAAATGCACTGCACGGGAGTACTTTAGATTCGAGAGATCAATCTGTACAATCCAGGCCTAAACCAAGAAATGGCCATTCCAGTCTTGATTCGGTCACAAAGTGAATGAGAAAGGTTGAACTTAGGGAGGGAAGCGAAGAAGGTTTTGAGATCAGAATGGTTAACCCTGAAGGTGTGGCTATTTTATGACTTGTATCAGAATATGAAACTGGCTTGCGAAATGTAAGCTATCAGTTCTTTTGTGTATTTCTGGATACTTGTGTTGGTTTTAACCAAAACTGTTGTGTCTGGTCGAAATAGGTAGAAACCTATTTATACAAGTCATAATTGAACGCACCCTGATCTCGTAGGAAGTGGGAGTGGCTGAGTGATGGAGAAGTGGGGTAATGTGTAAATGCTAGAAACCACGTCCCCACTATGAAGGAAACGGGTTAGTTTACACCCACTACTTCTTGCCGCCACTAATTGCCCGCTTTCCTGACACTTTCTTATAATGGGCGTGCTGCACGCCGCACGTTGTAAACCGCCAGACCAATACCCTTATGAGCATCCCCCAGTTTGTGACATGTTTGATGTCTCGAGTACTTTCGTGGAAAATATACAGCAGATTGTTGAGTGGGTCTCGTATGCAAGACCTAGTTATTCTGATTAATTGTACGCCAGCTAGGTGGCGGATAGCCATGTGTGGCAAGTAAGTCAGGAGACTTGTCGCAGGAGAATGGCGTGTAACACTATTAGGTTAGTCTTGGTTGGTCACCTAAGACTTACCATAGGCCGATCAATTCCGTGGCGAATTTTGACGAATGAGATTGTAATTCATGAGAGAAAGTGGTCGTTGATTATGGCCACATTCCGTTGGCACCTGGTGATGGCATAGTGGTGCAATTGGCACATGCCAGTGGCATAGTGGCGCGAATAGCGCCTGGCGTAGCCGCGGTCATAATATCTTGGCATATTGGTGTTAGATCCAAATATGGCTCAACAATATCGGCTCATGTTGCCGTATCAAACTTAATGCCCTAGGTGGCATTATTTGGCATGATTGGCGTAGCGGCCCTATCTAAATTAGGGTTTGGCATGCCAAAAACCTAATTAGCGCGTGTGGCATGTGGCCGCGGCACGGTGACGTTTTTTGTGCAGATGGTGTCGTGGCCGTATCAAAGGAATTATGGCAGGGCCATAATGTAGGAACGACCACATGCGTAAGGATAGCCATGGGTGGCCATAGCATGGCGCCTTTTTTAGGGTTTTATGGCCCGCGTGGCTCGTGGCATGGTGGGGCCACAGTGGCGTAATTTGGGCCATGACCAAAAATTAGGGTTTCGACCAATGCCACTAAAGCAAAAATCGTTTTCTGATCGGAATACCCTGACTGGAAGCTGTTATGGCATTGGCCATGAACAAAAAGTGGGTTAACACGTAGCTGCGCTGTTTGTGGCACGTTGGCATGTTGTTGCGGTGGAGTGGCGTGTTGGCATGTTGCTACCACAGCATGGCATGTTGGCATGCCGATTAATATACTGGCGCGGTTTGGGGAATTGATTAACCAATTAGCATGGTGGCCGTTTGGCATGATTTGGCCTTTTAACGCGTGTGGAGAGTTTAGGGCGACCTGATTGGTCGTCGGCCAAACATATGGCGTGGCCACATCTCTAGTGCGCGTGGCGCATTTAAAGCGACCTGATTGGCCGATAGGAAAGAGGTCCGGCAAGTATAGGCACGGCCATATTCCATGTGCATGTTGAGGATTTAGAGCGACCTGATTGGTCGATAGGAAAGAGGAGAGTCAAAAAGCAGCATGGGGGCGTGGCCATCTGCAGGTGGCGCCGGCTTGCCTATGGCACGGCCACATCTCTTTTTGTTGTTGCTCCTATTTTCCGCGGCTCCTCTTTTATTTCTTGTTTTCTGATTTTATGGGTCCTGCATGGCTCGTGGCATGTTGTGGGGCAAAAGTGGCGTAATTTGGGCCACGACCAAAAATTAGGGTTTCGACCAATGCCACTAAATCAAAAATCTTGTTATGGTTGGAATACCCTGACTGGAATCTTTTATGGCGTTGGCCACGAACAAAAAGTGGGTTAGCACGTAGCTGCGCTGTTTGTGGCACGTTGGCATGTTGCTGCGGCGGAGTGGCGTGTTGGCATGTTGCTGCCACAACATGGCATGTTGGCATGTCATATCAAACCTTAACCTCGATACTTCAGGAAATTCATGCTACTCAGCTGCGAGTGAACACTAATTGTTATGTCATATCAATATTAAGGGTTCAGCCGGGGAACACAGCACAGAAAGTATTCAATGAGTCATATATTAATGAATAATACAGGCAGAGTGTCGAAATTTACAGAATATCTGGGATTGTTGCTACATGCACCATTCTGGATAAATTTCAGGTAAACATACTGAATTGCTCAATAAATGCGCAAGTGAAGAGGTTGGGTATTCATCACTTTCGAATGGCTTCGTCTCTTTGCAGAATGACGACACATTAAATGCAGGGTTTTACAATTTTTAGCCCTGAACTAAAAACCACCATCAATAATAGCAATGCGAGTTTTGTCTCAAGATAGGAGATAGAGTAGATAGACTTTTGAGTGATAGATAAGTTCAAGTCTCCACATACCTTTTAGTCGATGAAGTTCCACCAGTACCTTGAGTTGTTCTTCCTTTTTGTATGATGAACGTCGAGGAGTCTAGAGCTCAACTACACTTTCTATCCTAGTCCGAGACTTAGCTATAAGTAGACTAGAAATCAAGACTTATAGTTTTGGCAACTAAACTTGACAACAAGCTTGAGATAGCAACGCTTGCGAGTTCGACCGAGCAGTGCTCTAATAGGCTTTATCAAAGGATCATAAGGTGTTCCGACTGAAACTCATGTGTGAAAAGTCACAATATGTTGATAATCAATTTATGTTTACATAAGTTTTGTTTAACATAACATATGTGTTTTGGGTTTGAACTTTTGTGATCGTATTTTTTATAGTGGTAAGAAAGGTTGTCGTTCACTCGGACTTGATGAGATTGATTTCAGATTTAATAAACGAAAATACTAGAAATAAAGAAAATATATAAAAAATATGTCACAAGATGAAGAATTTACTAGGACTCAGGATTTCACTGTTTTTCATATTCAAGTGATTCAGAAATTAATCCTAAGCAATTATAGCTCAAAATAAAAGAAATATTAACTCTATTCTTTGCCAAAGTAGATTTCATAAAACATTAGTTGTATATTGTAAGCATGAAGCATCAAAATTACCTAGAACTAAGTATGCATCATCAAACAAAGTCACAAATAATTAATAAAAATCATAAATCATTAGAAATAGGTGCAAAAAGTAAATAAAAGAATTAATCAAATTACCACATTGACGAAATACAGCTTCCTCTATCGTCCCAGTGTTGGGGTTTAGCTTCACATGGTGAAAACACACTCAAAAAGATAACTCATAGCTCAAATGGTGTTTTTATTAAAATAAATATTAGAAAACAGAGATTTGCAATGGTTTACAGGCGTTGCAAATGTTGCAAAGAAGCTGTTACAAAATTATAGCACAAAACTGTCGCAGAAGCAACAGTCGCAGAGAGAAGAAAAGGTGGCAGCCAATAAACGACTGTCTTATGGCGTTGTCTGTTCTTCTTCTTCTCCTCTTCCTCTCTGCTGATGATGAAAACTCACAGCAACTTCCTTTTATCGCTCTGATTTCTTCCCCTAACTCTCCATAACCCTCTAATCACCTCCAGCACTCTTTTTATACTCGACAGGATAAGAAAATCCTAGTAATAACTCCATATCTTCACCATTTACTTTGGGATAATATTCTACCATTACGGGGTTATTTTGTTTCCTTTTGTATCTCTGCACGCGTTTTGCAGATGTGAACATCCTCTAAACATGTGACAAACACATCTAGGATGTTTTAGAACTCTTGTCAGGAATAAATCTTCACGTAAACACCACAAATAAACCCGAGAATACCTCCTTACCCTGTTTTATCGAGATTCCATGTAAGCCTCCTTCTTTTTCAATTCCACGGGACTTACCAATTGTTTTGATACAACAGAATATTCCCAATCAAAATGAACGGGAAACTCCGAAAAAACTCCACCAAATCTCTCCCAGAACTTCCACAGAAACCCGAGTTTATCCTTACTTCCTGTTTTGCTTCCCAACGATTATCCAACCCAAATAAATTCATCTGAACACCTATACCAGCATTGTTTGGGACTATAAAGATCATCCCAATGGAAATCAGTGATTGAGTCTCACTGTAACTCCTCCTAAAATCCAACAGAACAATACGCAGTAAACTGAAATATTTTCCCGTCATTTTCAATGTTTAAATGATGAAAAAGGGTGCCCCCTATCCAGAATAGGTGTGCCCTTAGCATGTGGCTCCTTGGGGTGCAAATAGTAAAGAAGGTGTCCTTATCAGTGAGGAGCCCCTTAGTAATTGAGGTCCCCCCTTATCTAAAACTGGGTTCCATTTAGTAGCTGTCCTCTGGGGGTGCCCCGAGTAATTTTCGAGCCGAATTTTCCAAAAATGTTTATTTACCAAAAATACCTACAAATACATAAAACACCATAATAAGTACAAAATTGAGTACCAACAATACAGAAAATTGAGGATAACTTAGACACAAAAATGTGTCTATCAAATACCCCAAAAGTTATTATTTGCTAGTCCTCGAGCAAATCTAATCTACAAAATAAAATCCTAACTCACTGTCGCAGGCAACGTGATTGCACTTAGCATGTGCAACAAGCCTTTGAACCCCTAAGTGGCCCTAGTGGCCGAGTTTTGTCTCGGGAGGGTTTACAAGAGGTATACCCACAAAACCGTGACTTCTAATTGGTCACAAGTATCCAAAGAGATATGAGGACATACATTTTCTCAACCTATCGCCAAGTAACTAGAATGCAAGAGAAATCAAAGGTATCCGCTCTACATCTGAATAAAGAAAAGGGGAGACTCCGCTTTGCAGCTGGATAAAGAGATATCTGCTATACAGCTAGATAAACATTATAAGATGTATCCTCTTTACAGCTAGATAAGATTAAGAGAGAGATAAAGATGAGAGGGACATCTGCTATACAACTGGATAAATTACGTGTGATGAGTTGAACCAGTGCTAGAAAGATCTTGTGCCAGATGGAAAGAGGACTAACAAAGTAACCAATATGCATTTCTTTTCGACTTTCTCATAGTGCTCAGTAGAAACAACGTCTTCTTCGGCTTCAACTGTTGATGATAAACTCTCGAACCTCATAGAACCTTGACAATTAACTCTTCTCCTCAATTTCTTGCGTGAAACTTCCTTATAAGTTTCTACTTCCCCATGGCCTTATTGAACAAAAAGATAACTACAAAATTTAAATCTATATATATATATATATATTTATATTTATTTATTTATTTTATTTTGGAAACATGAGACTATGCTTATTTCATTCTTAAGAAATCCAACCCATATCTTAAAGGGATACTAACGGATTTTCTCAAGTCTACACTTTTGCAGAGGCAAGAATACAAAATACGCTTTCTTCGCACCAAAGGATAAAAACATAAAAACAGAGGATGAGATATGTCTCTGACTTAGAGAGGCCAAGGTCACGATCCATACTAAGTTAGGAAGGGGTAGCAAGGTCATATGTTATAAGTGGTACATTTTAATAATTGGAGCATGTCAAGAGTCCTAGCAATACAAGGACTTCTTTCTTAATTCGAATGTTATGCACTACAGCGTGAATAGGGAAAATCTTGCGTCAATACACAAGGAATTTGGGGGTGTTATCTGAAGTGAATATGTTTCCCTATGTCTCTATTACAATATATCAAAAGGGCACATCAAACGGACAAACGATCTAGGAGTATGGTCACAACACTGAAATAAGTACAATCTGAAAACTCATGAAATTTTGCAATGGATTCTTGAAGTTAAAAGTGTACGCCCATTTGACTTACCTAACGAACTCGGAACTAATCCATTCTTTTTTCATTGGATATATTATTCATTTAACTTTCCAAATTAGGGTCGGGGGCACAAATCAGAGTTCGTATAAAGAATTTACAGTGATTCTCTGTCGGGGGCACAAATCAAAGTTCGTATGAAGAATTTACAACGATTCTCTGTAAGTGTCTTAAGTCAGAAGTTTTCTGACGAAGATCTAACAAAGAGAATTATGACCAAATACGACTACTTTTATGCATTGAATGGTCGAAGGAGTATACATAGGTGATGATTAAAGAGGAATAAAGGGTAATATTTACCGAATACGCCTCAATGGGAACAAAAGATGAGTTTCTACATCAACAAACTCAAGATCATTAGCACTTTTATTAACTTCTACATCATCAATTTGAGGATCAGTATTGTCTTGAAAGATGAACAAAGCTATCACCTAATAAAAATGAAGTTGTTATCACACAACGATATTCATTACATGATTAAAATTCAGGAATCAAGAATTTAATTCAAGCATTAAGTATAATCAATAGGTTTCCAGCAATGCCAATTTTATTTTAATCAGAAAGAGAATCTGACCCGAATAAGGAAAGCTAAGCTACTTTCCTAAAATCAGGTCAAATCACGCCTCGAGACTTTCTCCTCATACATGACCATATTCAGATGATGCTCAAGCCTTCCCTTTTTTCGCAAGAGCAAGCTCATTAGGGATTTTGACGACAATAACCTTAGTTCAAAAAAATTAAATATTTCTAAAAGAGGTATTTTGGTCATACAAGGAGGTGGGTCGGTTTCCTACACGACCAAAACTACAAACAAGATAATTTTTCTCCTCTAATTTCATCTCAAGAAGGGAATTCTCAATCAAGGAAAGAGGAATTAATTCGATCTAAAAAAGAAAATCGAAGAAATTTGACTCAAATAAGGAACCAAGGCCTTTTCACATCCCAAAGCTCTTACAAACCATGTGCAAGCTCTTCCCACGTGTATGAATGCTCTCCTAGACCATTAGGACGTCACTCATTCCCTTTTTATCCCTTGACAACACCAAAGTTGAAGAGAATTATGATTGTTATGAAAATAGTCTTAATTTCAACTATTTGACAAAGAAAATGATTTCTCCTAAAAGGCTTACCTGCTGTACCTGCTAATGCTTGTGGTATGGTACCTGCTGTACCTGCTAATGCTTGTGGTACCGTACCTGCTAAAGTTGTCATCTCTTGTGGCGTACCTGCTAAAAGAGTGATTAGTTGTGGTTTTACACAAATGTGGCATACCGGATTTCCAATAACCGCTAGTACGCGTACGGGTACGCATACTTTGGGTTCCTGGTTTTGGACTTTTACACAAATGTGAGAACACACTATGTTTATATCCAAACATGGTTACATGTTCTAAACTCTCATTTCAATCATTGAAACTTTCTTAGAGGATGTTAAAATAGTCGTTATTCACAAACTATTTTCATCAAAGCGATTTTCAAGTTATTGAAATAATCAACATGACTTTCGTCATGAGTAAAGATGAACTTGGCTAAAGCGAAATCTTACCAACACATATTTCGAGAAATAGATAAGCGAGATAAACTCGGCTCAAAATAGCAAATGTGTATAATTGAAGGCTATATAGCAATACGACTTTTGTCTCAAAATAGGAGATCGAATAGATAGACTTTTGAGTGATAGATAAGTTCAAGTCTCCACATACCTTTTGTTGATGAAGTTCCACAAGTTCCCTTGAGTAGTTCTTCGTCTTCATTTGATGAACGCCGTGGAGTCTAAGGCTCAACTAAACTTACTATCCTAATCCGAGACTCAGCTATAAGTAGACTAGAAATCAAGACTTATAGTTTTGGCAACTAAACTTGACATACAAGCTTGAGATAGCAACGCTTGCAAGTTCGACCGAGCAGTGCTCTAACAATCTCCCCCTTTGTCAATTTTAGTGACAAAACTATCAATACATATGGAATACAAAATAAATAAACTTTGTAGCTTCTCATCCAAATGCTTGATCTCCTTGGTTCTTCAACATTACTCGAAATCTTCGTCACTTCCAAGTACTCCAATGATTTTAAAGGTATTCAATTCAGCATCATCGTTGTTGAAGATCCGTAGCCATAACAATGAGAAAACAATAGCTTTTAATCATTGTTATACAGTGTCATAGTATTATTACACGGCATCAAAGTTCAATTGTATCACAACTTTGACAACAATACTATGGTGATATGTATCACTCCCCTTTAGTCAATACTTCATCTCACATGAAAACCACTCCCTCTTACATAAATATCCGAAAACCATATGTATTTGTAGTGTGAACTACACATTAATTCTCCCCCTTTTTGTCAATAAAATTGGCAAAGGTACGAAAATTGGTGGGATCCTAATGAAATTTCCATAGAGATACTTCATGACCAAAAGAAAAGCACATATCAACTTTTTAGATGCAATCATATAGCCGAAACTAAATGCATTCATCAAGGAGTTTATAAAGATACAAGATAACCCCTATAATATTCCACAGCCGCACTCCCCACAAAGATTTGGCAATTAAGCACAAGTTCAATTGAGAACCCTCCCCCATAAAATGTCATTCCCGAAAGAACAACTAGAGCGACCTTACTTTCACAAGAAAAGAAGGATTTCTTTGGACATTAACAAATCACATGAAACATGAATTTGTATCCAAAAATTTCAACTAAATTAACCACAAGAGAACCCATGATTAATTTAATTGGAAATGCTCACATAAGAAAACTTACGGAGCCGCACAGTATTTACATAAAAATATGGATCAGGGAAGATCAATACTGCGGAATAAAAAAAGATTTATTCTATTTTTCATCACTATTTGCACAATGACATATAATAGACTTTATCTTTGTAAACAAAAGCTCATCCTATCTTCCATCAATATTTGCATAATGACATAATAGGCTTAACTTGTTTGTCAAAAGTTCATTCAATCTTTTATCAATACTTGCATACTGACATATGAAAGACTTAACTTTTGACCACGTATGGGACAATCAAAGTTCACGGACGCAAACATACATATCCCATAACAAGTTGCAATATAAAACCATAAAGATTAATACTGCAAAATCATCTTCCAAATAAACCTTAGAATTTAAATAAATAAATCTAAAAACATTGCAAGATGAAAATCGTTAGGAATAGCTATGTGTACTCACAATAATGGTTATTCCAAACCCTAGTTATCCTTCTTAAAACATAAGAATAAATTCTCATAAGAAGTTTCTTAGACATTAAGACCTTTGAAAATTATTTATCGTCCTCGAACTCCTTGTTGTCAACAGCCATCGGGACATAAGGTTCATGAAGAAAGGATTTGATATCAACAAACCTTCTTGACTGATGTCGAACCAGGGCCTTCTGAATTTCAAGCGTCTTAAACACAAAAGCCTTTATTTGCTGAATCTCCTTCCTTGTTTCCTTCAACTCATCAAGAACATCAGAAAACTTCTGAGAATTTAAAGGAACAGCTCTTGGTTAGCTCACATTCCTTCTTTTTCTTTTCAAAGTTGGAGGTAACGGAGATTTATCTTTTTCCTTCATGATTGATGGCTTAACAATCATATTAACATCTTTTCCATCAGAAGTTATGATGCTTGGAGTCTCCATAACAATATAGGTTTGTGAGAGGAATTTCTCAAAACAAGCTCTACAAGCAAACTTGTGATAAAAGAGTTTCTTAGAGAAGGAAAAAAAAGAATGTAGGGTTACGAAACCTTTATACCCAAAGGATTCACGTACGCACAACTCTTACCCTAAAAAAGGCAGAATTGTCTATTTTAACCCTCTTTTATTGATTAAACAGGGAAGTCTTTTTCAATATCAATTAGATATGAAAAGCGACATGAATCCCTGACTTTGCAATGCTCACAGAGCAAAAAACAAGAAAAATAAAAAGAATCTAAAAGAATTTTCTTTTCCTAAAGCCTGAGGTGTGCAAAATCTTGTCTCTTTTGATCAAGCACATGAGACAAGATGCACCAACCAACACAATTTAAGTTGTGCTGGGGTGAACAATATTCTGTCCACCATATCCTTTTCAAAAGGAATTCATAGAGCCCTGTTTCTCATAGTGTTTAGACCATAAATTTCTTTCTAATGATCTAGTCCTTTCTTTGTAAACTAACTTCTTTGAAGAAGAGATGCGTTTACATACCTCTGATGTTTTTTGAACAAGTTTTAGCTTGTTTGCTAATCGATTCGCTCTTCGTTAAATTTTGTTGACATATCTCAATTTGTGATTGTACTTGAAACACTTTGAGAGTTCATGACCTTTGAGAGAACAGTAAGAGCATGTCAACCTGGAAAAAGATTCATACGCCCGATATGTGTATGCGGCTAGACACATAGTGGAACCTAAAAAATCAAAAAAAGAGTTTCCAGTAGAAACAGGTAGATCAATTTTTTCTTCCAGATTAGTTGAGATTTCTTCTGAAATAATATCAAGATTGATGTATGTATTGCTACAATTATCAAAATCCATATTTTCACAAAGAAGTGCAACACTTGACTTTTCGTCTTCATTAGAATCATAGTTGTCAGACATTTCATCAAGATTTGCAGCTAGACCTTTGTTCCCAGTGTATTTTTTCCGATTTGGACACTCATTTGCAAAATGGCCAAAACCTTTACACTTAAAGTACTGAAGCATATCCTCGTCATTAGTTTCATCATTATCCCTGTTTTTAGGAGGAACACGATTATGAGGTTTAACTGATGACGTGGGTTTATCTCTGGAGAACCGTTTACTTCTCTTCAAAAGAAGATCCCTAAACTGTTTTGTGATCAAGAAGACTGACTTGTCAAGATCTTCATCTGATGAATCAGCCTCAGAAAGATCATCTTCAGAGATGCAAACACTTTTACTTTTGTCAAGTAATTTAGTGTTCTTTTGTGCTTTGAAAGCAACATCCTTTCCGGATTTGGATGTATGCTCATGATCAAAGATCTTTAACTTCCCAACCAGAGTATTTCTGGAAAGAGTTACGAGATTATTTCCTTCAACGATGGCATGCTTCTTAGAATCGTATCTAGATGGCAGTGATCTGAGAATTTTCATCACAATGTCCTTTTCAGGAATAGTCTTACCCAATGTAAAAGATGCATTAACAATTTCAGATACTTTGTGATTAAACTCATCAAATGAATCTTCATCTTCCATACGAAGGTTTTACCAATCGGAACATAGGTTTTGAAGCCTAGCTTCCTTTTCAGAGGTATTCCCTTCAAATACAGTTTCTAAGATATCCCAGGCTTCTTTGGACTTTGTGCAAGTAGTCACATGATGCTGAAGATCTGGGGTGATGGCATGTATGATAACATTTAAGCCATCAGAATTTTGCTTCGCAGCAAGGATTTCTTCTGGACTATATCTACCAATATCGTTAGGTAAAGATACATCTCCTTCTGTATTAACCGGAGGATCATAGCCATTAACAACACGTACCCATGTTTGAAAATCACGAGCTTGAAGAAAAGCATGCATATCGATTTTCCACCGAGTAGTTTGAGCCATCAAAAACTGGTGGTACGTTTATGGAGATAGAATTTCTGTCCATATAGTCAGATCGCTACAAACACGGACTTATGAGGTCTTAAACGTGTTTGCCTGCTCTGATACCAATTGAAAAAACGGGGGGTCTAACAACCTCACCCAATATTTCGCTTAGCAATCTGTATGGACTAACTCCAATATACTTTCAAGAGAATCAACTATACAGTCAGACTCAATCTAAAGAAAAAGTATATTAAAGAGTTCGTATCTCTGTTTCACAATGTAATCAACAAATCAAACAAATAGAAATCCGTGAGCTTGATTATTATGTGAAACAACTTGAACGGTACCAAAGACCAATGTTCAAGGATCAATCAATTTCAATCAACAACCAAAGGTTGGGTTTACCAATTGATCGATTCAACGCACAACCTGTGATATTTCAATTATATAACAAAATATAATGCGGAAAAGAAATAACATAGACACCAGAAGTTTTGTTAACGAGGAAACCGCAAATGCAGAAAAACCCCGGGACCTAGTCCAGATTTTAACACCACACTGTATTAAGCCTCTACAGACACTAGCTTACTAAAAAACTAACTTCGGTCTGGAATGTAGTTGAACCCTAATCAATCTCACACTAATTCAATGTACAGTCGTGCTCCTTACGTCTCTGATCCCAGCAGGATACTACACACTTGATTACCTTAGCTGATCTCACCCACAACTAAGAGTTGCTACGACCCAAAGTCGAAGACTTGATAAACAAATCTGTATCACACAGGAAAGTCTATTGAATAGATAAATCTTTCTCCCATAGATATACCTATGAGTTTTTGTTCCGTCTTTTGATAAATCAAGGTGAACATGAACCAATTGATAACCCGGACTTATATTCCCGAAGAACAGCCAAGTATTATCAATCACCTCATAATTATCTTAATCGATTAACGAAACAAGATATTATGGAATCATAAACGATGAGACGAAGGTGTTTGTGACTACTTTTCTATCTTGCCT
>JAJJMB010002444.1:311229-338678 GCA_023531105.1 Papaver atlanticum | reverse complement strand
CAAGCTAATATCTTTCAACCGTTAGATCGAACTTAGCTTGTTATACACAAATGAAATGTAACTTCATTTAGGTTTGAGTAACCGTACCTAAACGTGTACACTTAGTTGGTTCAACAATAGTTAACCAATGGTTAGCCATATGAGCACTTTCATATCAACCTTATTCATCTTTACCATAACTAGTTCAAATGACTCAAATGAACTAGTTATAGAGTTATTCAATTGCTTAGATCTTATAGAAGTATACAAGACACAATCGAAGCAAAATCAGTTTTGATTCACTCGAATCGATTCATGAACATTATAGCCACGGTTTGCAAAGATTGCATTCCTTATTATATAAATGTTTTAGTTCATGAACAAACCGATTTTAGAAAGTAACCTACTTAAGTATGCAAACGGGTACGCGTACTTAAGTAACCAGATTGAGTTTGTTTTTCACTTAAAACTCCATCAGAAATTCACGGACGTGAACTTTCCGCCAGTATGCGTACGGGTACGCATACTTTCCCGGATTTCCAACAACCGCCAGTACGCGTACGGGTACGCATACTTTGGGTTCCCGGTTTTGGACTTTTACACAAATTTGAGAACACACTATGTTTATATCCAAACATGGTTACATGTTCTAAACTCTCATTTCAATCATTGAAACTTTCTTAGAGGATGTTAAAATAGTCGTTATTCACAAACTATTTTCATCAAAGCGATTTTCAAGTTATTGAAATAATCAACATGACTTTCATTATGAGTAAAGATAAACTTGGCTAAAGCGAAAGCTTAGCAACACATATTTCGAGAAATAAATAAGCGAGATAAACTCGGCTCAAAATAGCGAATGTGTATAATTGAAGTCTGTATAGCAATACGACTTTTGTCTCAAAATAGAAGATAGAATAGATAGACTTTTGAGTGATAGATAAGTTCAAGTCTCCACATACCTTTTGTTGATGAAGTTCCACAAGTTCCCTTGAGTAGTTCTTCGTCTTCATTCGATGAACGTCGTGGAGTCTAAGGCTCAACTACACTTACTATCCTAATCCGAGACTTAGCTATAAGTAGACTATAAATCAAGACTTATAGTTTTGGCAACTAAATTTGACAAACAAGCTTGAGATAGCAACGCTTGCGAGTTCGACCGAGCAGTGCTCTAACAGCAACAAAACAATTTAAGAGCTTATTTCTAGCCTTTGAAGCTTGCATATTCGGTTTCGAGTATTGTCGGTCGGTGATCTTTTTGGATGCAACTTTTTGAACCGGCAAGTTCAAGGGATGCCTTATGTCAGCTACCGGGAAAAATGCTAATCAAGGTTTGTTTTAAGCTTTATTGATAGAATAATTCATATCATCTGTTTTTATATCCTTGTGCCTGGACATGTGTTTTTATCTCTGTTTATATCCTTGTCAGTTTTTTTTACCTGATGCACTCAGGTGCATCCTGTGTTTATATATTTGTGTCAGTTTTTTTACCAGATGCACTCAGGTGCAACCTGTGGTTTTTTCCAGTTAATCATGGTTATGTGTGTATGTGATGCGTGTCGTAACCACAACTAATTAATTAATATTTTTCCACTTAATTAATAAGTAATATAGTGTAGTCAAATTCGTTCCCACGAGGAGCAAGAGGTTTTAGTTGTCTTATAATGTCACAAAAAGGGGGATTTTGGTTTTAGATTTTAAAAAGCAAGATAAATAAACAAAGCAATTAAAAGATAAAAGGGCAATCAATAAGAGAAATACGATCAAAGAATCCTTCTTCGGTACAAAACAATGATTCAAGTTATGTTATTTTCCATTTTTTATTAGTCACAGATTATCACCAACCGTAAGTTAACAGGTTCGCTTAGCTAACCCCAAAATTCCTCGTTTCACTGAGTAACAGGTCCGCTTAGTTATCAGATTATATTCCAAAGAACCACCTAGAGGTTCGCTTACAAGATGTAATTCAAAAGAACGCATTAAGATTTATGAATCTAGGTTTGATACTAGTAGTTAGACTCGGTTTGCTCGGTCCACTTTCTAGCGTTGTTTTCACACACAATTGCTCCACAGAATCCCTCTGCAAGGTTTCGTGTTTTCCACTTGTGTAAAGAGTCAAAAAACGATTACTTATCCCCTAACTTTCACTAGCTTTAGATCAAATTAACAAATTAATTTAGCGTGCACTCTAAACAACCTATCAATCAATCATAAACACTCATATTAGTAAAAACAAACGATAATCACGTGAAAACTTAAAAGTAGATTTAAAACAAAACTCAAAACATGTCAAGAACTAGGAATTCATCCTCAATCAATAAGAAAATTAGCTACTCATGGTTAAGAGTTCACAAAGAATAAAGAAAAGAGAAAGCAAAGAAAACTCAAAGTGTAGTGTGTGTAAGAGTGTAGAGGTGTAAAGGTATGTAGAAAAAAGTAGAGAACTTCTCTTTTTATAGGCTTCAATTTGCTTGCAATCTTCTTAGGATTAGGATCCATTTCCCATTCAATCTCTAAGTCCTTGTCTTTGTAATATTCCTCCACTTTTCTTTCAAATTCAATTTCAAGTCAAATTCCTCATCCAATTGCAAATCCAAGTCTTCACACCCATGAGAAATACTCACACAAAAACATGTGCAAAATTGGGTCGCTGGAATTTCACTGGAACAGCTGGAATCCGGCCGAAATCTCACTGCCAGTCGCTGGAGTCAAACTGACGGTCGGCGTTAATTTAACGGTCTTGAAGGGTCAAGGGGTCAAGAGATGAGGTGTGTGTCAGCCGAGTTATCTTTCTGACTCGGTCTTACTGGATCTTACTCAAATTGAGTTAAATCGTGAGTCACTGGGTTGACTCGCCGGGATGAAAAGCCGGCAGATTTCTGTTTGTATTCTGGTAATCCCCGACGAAATTCAGGCCGTTGAAACTTCAGTCTTTTCCCGCGACAATTCCTACACATTCATCTAATTCATTCTTCAGTATAGCTCTCCTGCAATTCATACACAAGCACACAGGACCCAATTTCCATTCAATCATTCTGCCATATATTTACAGCATCGCCTTCAACCAAACTCCCTGCTTCTCTGCTCCATTCAATCTAACCTTCTCTGGATCTCAATCACCACCGTCTAGCCACTGATTTCTCCTCCACCATCGAACCCATCTTTTGTGTTGAACTCATACATAACCTCATGAAAATCAGCGGCAACAATATCTTCTCCATCTGAATCATTACAAACCCATTCTTTCCCTTGATAATCTTCATGGTAACAACATCTTCATCATCCCCTCTTCCATCTGTTGTTGAACAATAACTTCCAGAACCCATCTTCCTTCTTCGTTCTTAACAGATTCTTCCATCTTCAATTTCTGTAAATCTCAGATCCCCTTTTTTCTTCAAGAACACCAACCCTAACTTATAAATCCATCCATCTTCGAATCACTGATTTTACTGTATGTTCTTGATTCCCTGTATCAGTAGCAGTTTCATGTCTTCTTCTCTCACGATTTCAGATTTCGGTTTCTCTATCTCTTTCTCATAATAACAACAGCAGCAGCCGCTGCCTTTTATTCCTTTTCTCAATGATTTTGGGACCGAGTGACTGAATGAATGAGACACAGATTTTCTCGATTTTAGGGTAGGGTATAGTAGGTTAGGACTTATGCACCTAGTATTTTTTTAAAGTGCTACCTATGTTGGCAGCCCCTTATAACTTGTTTACTTCTTCAGGTGGGAACTGACTGGGTGCTCCAGTAATTCTAGCGATAACCCCATATCCCTGGTTGGACTCCCAACAGTGTTTCCCTGCGAAATGACAATTTTTCCCTTTCACTCAAATTTGGATGATTTCTTCTTCTTTTCCTCCACATGACTCCAGAGTACCTAATAACTCAAAAACATGCGTAAAATACATAATTCAAAATAAAAATAGCAAAGAAAGCATAAACAATAGATAATAAATACAGTGTATTCTACGCCTATCAGTATGTGTTTTTTTTGTAGGAATTTATCCTTTGGATTATGGTATTGTTTTCAAGGAAAGTGTTGATAATTGGCATTGGTTCTTGGACAAGTTAAAGTCTATATTGAGGACTTCTCGCCCGTTAACCTTCATCTCGGATCGCCATGATTTCCTTGTTTATGGTATTCCTGAAGTCTTCCCTCAGTCACACCATGGTTTCTGTTATCAACACTTGAAGAACAACGATCGTACACAGATTAGGAAGAAGAAAGAGGATTATCATACTGCAATGGAATGTTTCATTCAGTGTTTCTATTCATCAACCATTGAAGGGTTTCGTGATGGTATGGCTAAGTTGAAGGATATGGGTTGTGATGCTCTTCATGAATTCTTGAGTGATCTTCCTGTAGAATTCTGGTCAACAGCACATTGTAAAGGTTGTAGATTTGGAGATATGTGTTCAGATATTGCTGAATCGTTCAACAATTGGGTCACTTATGCGAAGAGTTTTCATGTTGTTGCTTTAGTGAATGAGATTCGCATCAAGATCATGGATCAGATGAATAAGAGACGACTGAAAGGTGCGGCATATTCAGGGTTTGTCTGTCCGAAGATTTAAAAAAGAATTCAAAAGTCTATTCATGATGGTGGCAGTTTGACAATTACTAAGTGTGACGACCTTATTTTTGAAGTACAAGGTGAACATTCATTTGTCGTTGATCTGAATAAGTGGTATTGCAGCTGTAACAAGTGGTTTACCGATCAGTTTCCCTGTGATCATGCCATTCAGTGTATGACTTCATCTAAACTCTCCGTCTATGATTTTCTGAATCTGTTTTTCAGCATCAGTTTCTTCAGGGCTTCGTATTCGCAGTCTATCAACCCAATTCCCAGTCATAACAAGCCAAGAAGGGTTGCTGCATGAGATATGGTCCTTCCACCTGATGTAAGTGAGAAGAAACGGGGTAGGCGGCAGAAGAAAAGGATTCCAAACACCGGTTATATCTTCACGGGAGCTATTCGGTGCGGGAACTGCCATACTAAGGCCAGACACAATAGAACCACATGTCCCCAACCTCCTGCTAAGAAGCCTCGCCTTCTCCCCGCTGCTTGAGAGCAATCTCTTACTTTCTTATCTCTTCTATACAACCTGGTTGCGTTTTAGAGTAATTCATACACATTGATATTCCATTGTTCTTTAATATATTTGCTACAATGCTATAATCATTGATATAAATTATAATGTAGTTTTTTTTATGATTGCGAGAAGCTTCTTCAGTCATTATGTGTGTTTTGTAAGTTATGTTGTACATGCAGGAAGTTGGTTATCTGTCAGGATTTTTTGGTTTTTGCTAAGTTGCACCTGGGTGCATAATGCACAGTCTGACATGAAAATACTTTCTGCAAGTTGCACCTGGGTGCGTAATGAGCAAACCTGACAAGATTCACAATTTACAAACGAAATATTTAAGTGCTAAGTATCTGCCAAAAAAAAACACAATTTTACTTGACATAAGAAACCATTAATAAGCATATTTCTTCACAATTAACTGATTGTTTAAGTCTTACAGGAACTCAAATAAAGAAATGTCTAACAATATCTAAAAAACACTTCTTAACCTAACTAAACAACATTTCTAGTCTTCTTTCTTCCAGCAACTTCCTTCATCTTGGAGAATTTCATACACAATTTGTACCCTTACTGTCCTCACCTTCTCCATTATAGTTTCTTGTCTTGGAAATTCGTAGCCCATATTCATCACCCAATCCATGAAATAAAGGACATACATTCTGGAATCATCACTACTGATTAATGAAAAATAAATAAAAACTACCTTTCTTCTTGTTGTGGGCATCCATCTGGGTACAGCTCCACCTTGACCTTGTTTACATCCACTTCCATTGGAGTATAAAATTTGGAAAACACCTTGTTCACTCTTCTTGCCATAATCTCAGCATCTTGAAGACAACTGCTTCCTGTATACTCGACAAGTGAATTGTATTGCCGCCAAGTAGGATCTTGGAAGTCAAAGTGAAGAAGTGTGAAGTGTTCTTTATATTCAGGCTTTTCTGGAATTGAACAATGATGGTTCATTGGAATCAATAAGTGATCCACTTTCTTGACATCCAAATTCTTAAGTACATCATCTATCGTCCTACTTGTCTCCAATGATTCATCATCTATGGTTACATTGAACTGAAGACATAAGATCATTAGTCAGTGAAATTAACGACAAAGTTTCGACTAACCTGTACACAACATGCACACAGGTGCATTTAAGTTTAACCAAATGTATCCATTTATGCACCCAGGTACATCTTAGGTTATATAAATAGGAAAACCAATTTTGCACCTGGGTGCATCTAAGCTTATAGCAATATGGAAAACAATTCGGGGTATTTGTACAAAAGGATAAAAATATAAATTTACCCATGCATGTTTGCTGAGAAAGACGGTCGGGAGACTTCCATCAGAATCGCTGGTGCTTTCAAACTTCTGCATCCACTTCTGCATCTTGAACTCGATGATTTCATTTGCCAACGACTGTTGAACAACATCTGTTGGATGTATTCTCCCGTAATAAACATTCTGTAAGTACTGTCCATGCACTTCCACACTAGTCGCTTCACCATCATTTCGCCATTCAAATCGTTAGTCCCAGTTTAAACTTAACAAAAACATTTGCGTAAAACCATATAAAAAAACATATTATCAAAAGGATTCGCATACCATAACTCTGCAGACTTGTAATACTCTTTGATCAACTTTACTTCATTCATTTTCGTCTCTTGTGTTGAGTAATCATGCCACAATTTGTTTCTCTTCGTCAACCTCTTCATCTTTTCTTCTTTATTTTTCTTTTTCAGTTCATTTCCAATGTTTTCCGCTTCATTTGTGACAACTATCTTATTCTTCCTCTCTTTCATTCTTCTAACAATCGAACCACGATGATCCACTGTAGTTAAAGGTACTGCGTTTACAAGTTCCTCAACTACAGGTTCTTCATGTGGTATATTTTTGTTCATCTCTTAAGTTATCTTCAGATTAAAAAAAGATGGAGGGGTGTACGTAACAACCGGAAGTGGAGAACCACCTGGAAGTGGTATTTATGGTATCTGTTGTGCTCTTAATATTTCTAACTGACTATTCAATACTCCTATTTCACCCTTCAAATCCAAAATTATCTTTTCCTTTACTTTAACTTCATTTTTCAATTCTTGTATTTTAGCTTTCAAAGTTTGAACCTCACTTTGTTCAAAAATACACAGCTTCTTTTCCTCGTCAATGAAATCAACGACAAATTTTTGACTAACATGTTTATAACATGCACACGGGTGCATCTTAGTTTAACCAAATCCAACTAATTATGCACCCAGGTGCATCTAAGTTTATATAAATTTAAAAACCAAATTTGCACACAAGTGCATCTAAGTTTACATGAAAATCAAATTTTAAACAAATGATGCACCCAGGTGCGCCTAGGCTTACAGCAAGATGAAAAAAATATAAAATTTGAAAACTTTGTTGTGCCTAGATGCATCTAAGTGTTTGCTAATTTTAAATATAACATATAAAAAGTAGTTGTTATCTTACTTGTTCTTTAGAAAGAGTTTCCAACATGCCTTCAAGTTCGGATGATCCGTCGTACAAGTTCCACCTAGCAAACTTGGTAAGTTGTCGGTGTTTGGTTTCCTGTTGATATCTTTAAGGTGTTCAAGCAACCAAAATTGCAACAATGAAAAGAATATGTCCTATCAAATTAGTTTGTACAAACTAAGAGCAAATAAACTAGTACTTATAATGAATGTTGCTGAGAAACTCACCAAAAGATACACGGTACAACCAGTCACAGTGTGTGGTTTACTTTTATTTCTTATTTCTGAAGCAATGCTTTCCATCAGATGCTCGTGGATTTCATCAGGCCATGATATCATATTCATTGTATCCACCGACTGCACGCAATTCAGGTACTTGTAGTGAACGTACGTCGAATTACAGTTGGTAAAAAACAATGTGCAGAACATGTATAACACCAAAAGTTTCACAAAAACTTCTTCTTTGCCTTCCTGTTTAGCGACGCTTTATTCCTTTCAAGATGCGACTTTTCTCAAGTTTCACTTCACTTTTCTTCTTCTCTAGCTTCTTATTCAGATCTTCTTGTTTTAACTTTCTTCTTTTTTGGCCTCTTCTTCTTATTAGGTTCTTCAATTTCATATTCGTCAGAATTTACTTCAACTAGGAAATACTCCTTGTAAAACTCAGAATCTCTAAGAGTAAGATCCTCTTTTGGCCCATACCTTTCTCTATCTGCTTCATTTATCTTGAATCTTGTCCGGACTTGACTCCAAAGTTTGACTAGCAACCTTGAAAGTATTGTCTTTAACAAAACTACTAATGATGTACTCTAAAACTTTGGATGCTTTCCAAAATCCCTCCTTGTTTAGGTCTTTGAGTGCACAAACCATACTCCCAAATTCAGTTTTCATTAACACTTCCAGCTGTTTTGGTGTGAATGTCAATGATTTTTATTTTTTTTATGAAACACAAACTTTTTATTAATGAGAAGAGAAATGTTAACAAATTACAAGACCTCAACTGAAATAAGAAATCCAATTACATTTGCATCATAAAAGAATCCTAACAAAATCTATAATACTCCACATGAGGCATTTCTACTCTTGCTAGGAAATTTGGTCTCCCATAGAAGATCTGTCTCTGACTTGCAGCCATTTTGCCCCCCCTTTTAGCAGCTGTATCAGCAGAAAAGTTAATCTCCCTGAAACAGTGACAGAACCTTATTGTGTGGATTTTACTCACAGCCTTCAGCATCTCATTCTTATGAACCAGGGCATTTTATTATCAGCAAATTCAGAGATTACTGTTTTAGAGTCTGAGTTGAGGATTATGTTTTGTAACTTCCATTCTACTGCAAACTCAACTGCATTGATCACTGCATACACTTCTGCAATGTAGTTTGTAGCAATACCAATACCACCAGAGATGGCTCCCAACACTTGACACAGGTGATCTCTAATCACTATACCAAATCCTGCAGCTCCAGGATTTCCAATGGAGGCTCCATCACAGCAAAACATAACAAATCCAGTGCATGGTGGTACCCAGAAACAAGGTTTAATGCATTGAAATTTAATTCTTCTTGGCCCCAAATTGAAAAAGAGAATTACCTGGTTATCATCGTCATGGTTCCACTTGTTACTCTTAATTATTTGCCCTCCTTTAAACACTAATTTTTTGATTCTGCACTTAAAATTCTGAATATGGGGACTTACTTGCTCAAACAGCTTTTTATTTTTTTGAAACCATAACTCCCTTATGATTGCACTGGCTGCAGTAATCCAACATTCTTTAATCAATGGGCTCTTATTTCTTGCACTGCTCCACACCTCTTCAAAGGATTGATAGATCTTGAAATTGAAAGCACTACATATCCATCCCCAAATTTCTGTGCTGAATTTGCACTCCCACAAAAGATGGTGCATATTATCCTGATTTTCTTCACAAATGCAACACCTTAAAGCTAGCTCATACCCTCTTGCAATCATCACTGAGTCATCAACATATATTCCCTGAACTATTTTCCACATATTACTTGCTATAGTAGGATGTAAATATGAATTCCATATATATCTATAACACTGCAGAGGAGGCTCTTTATTTCTCAGTAAATTGATTGCTGAAGAAGTTGTGAATGTACCTTTTATGTCTCCCTTCCAGATTAAGTTATCATTCCCCATTCCAATATCTGGCAATGTGTAAGATGACAGGATTTGATTTAACTCTTGAGGTATATTCCACTCTCCATTAAGAATTATATCTGCCACCTTCATATTAATATGATCTTTAACATAATCATTGTATTCAACATCTTCAATTAGAGGATTATTACTAACCCAAGGGTAAAACCAAAGAGATACATTCTTACCATCTCCTAAGCACCATCTTATATTTTCCTTCAAGTGATTCTAAGCCCATTTTAAGCCTGGCCAAATAGTGATAGTTACCAGTTGTTCTTCCATTGTCTCTGTCTATCTTGAAATTTAGCCTTTATGAATAATGCCCATTCATCCTCAGAGTTAATGATCCTCCATAGAATTTTCATAAGTAGTTCTTTATTAATGATCTCCACCCTTTGAATTCCCAGGCCACCTTCACTATAAGGGGTACACACTTTCTTCCATGATAAGATTTTATATTTTCTAGTATCTCCATCACCAGACCACAAGAAGTTTCTAATTATCCTTTCACAAATCTTGATTACAGAGGCTGGCCATTTATATACTGACATGTTGTAAATTGGCACACTGCAAAGTACTGACTTTATGATCACTAATCTATCATGGAATGACAGTAATTTTCCTTTCCAATTAGCCAGTTTCTTTTGCATTAATTCCACCATTGGCCAAACAGTGGAAATCTTAACCCTTCCAGCATGCAAGATAACACCCAAATACTTATCAGGTAGAGTACTTACTTCCATTTGGATCAATTCCTTTATTTGCATTTTCCTTGCTTCAGCTGTTCCATCAACAAAGAGCTTGCTTTTTCCTTTATTTATCATTTGACCTGAGCTGTTCTGGTATTCCTCCAATAGTTTCATTAAGTTTTGAATATTTTTCTTTGCACTATGTCAATGAATTCAGTAGTGTCATTGTTGGTAACAAACTTGATCGAAATGCTTTACTTACTTCTTTTTTACTGACAGGATTTTCCACTCGCTGATTTGCGATATCCACATTCACATTAACATCATGCATGTTCTTCGTTCTTAATTCGGCAGTCGTCCTCTTGCCTTTGCTTTATATAATAGAAAACAACAAAATGTATGTATCAAAACAAAATAGGATCAAGATGCACCTAGGTGCATCTAAGTTTACTGCAACATGCAAACCAAACATACAAAATTTACTTAAGATGCACCCAGGTGCATCTGAGTTCTATGCAACATGCAAACCAAACATAGCAAAAAAATACTCAAGATGCACCCAGGTGCATCTGGGTTGACTACAACATGAAACCCAAACATAACCAGTAACCAAGATATTAATTTTCTCAAACCCAAAATTTGAGTGACAATCTACCAGAGTTAGCAAGTTATGTAGATCCTTTTTTTTTAAAAAGAAACAAAGTTTTCCAAAGGGTTTCAGATTCGTAATGATACAGTTAGTAAAAGCAACTTACATCCAACTGGAGTGTGTATTATCTACAAGGGATAACTCAAACCCATCTAACTGCAGTATGAAAGGCTCACTCAAACCCATGTAATCATGCATAACTGTTTAAAAGGATACAATATACACTGAGAAAATAGACCTATGATAAACAGAGATACGTTATTTCAATGCAAGACTCCACAAATATTTGAATGCATCAGATGTTCGAAATCCATCCATGTTCTAAAACATAAAATAAAGGATACAATTGACTGAAAACTAAGTGAACGAATTGCATCATGCATGCTTCATATGCGTTACAAGGATACATGATACAAAGATCCCTTATATTGAATATAATCTCAATTTTTTCATCAAGATGCACCCAGGTGCATCTTAGTTTACTGCAACATGAAACCCAAACATAACCAATTTTACTCAAGATACACCCAGGTGCATCTGAGTTCTCTGCAACATGCAAACCAAACATAGCCAAAAAATACTCAAGATGCACCCAAGTGCATCTGGGTTCACTGTAACCTGCAAACCAAACTTACCCAAATTTACCCAAGATGCACCTAGGTGCATCTGAGTTTACTGTAACATACAAATCATTGAACTCACTGAATATAGTATGTTACATAACCAAGTTCAATTTAATCATGCAGTATTACCAGAAAAGTGTTCAGAATAGTGTTCATGTTCAAAATAGATACCTAATTGATAACCTAGTGTTCCATTTCCTAATTCAGCAATCAAAAATTAAAAATTAGGGTTAGGAGCTTACGAGTTTTGGGTTCTTCGTTGTTCATCTTGTGAAATTGATGAAATAAACAACCTCTTTAATCTTTACGGAATAGCTGAATTGAAAATTAGGGAATCTGAAAAAAAGATTTAGGTCAGTTTTGATGGTGGTCTTGGTGTTGACGTCAATGATGGAGAAGAAGAAGAAGAAGATGTTGGTGATGGTGGTGGTTGTTTTTCTCTGGAGAAAAGAATATGAAAATGGTGGAGAGAATCGTCGATACTGTCGACGATTCGACGATGGTGGTGGAAAATAAATGTTTGGAAAGAGATCGATATTACCGAAGTTGAAAAGCATATAAACTGTAAGGGTATTCCAGTCTATTTTTTGTATGTCTTTTTCACCCAGACACATAGTTTAGTAGTCCAAGGCTACCAAGCTTTATGGGTTTTGGTCATATGACCCATTTTCTGATTAATTATAACATTCGAAGTGGCCAAGAAAGGCCTTCCTAATATGACTGGGATCTGTCCACTAGGATTAGAAACGGGCTGTGAATCTAAGACAATAGAGTCGACAAGAAAGTAAAACTTCTCAGCTTGTATCAACACATCTTCGATTACCTCTAGGAACTTTTACGGACCTATAAGCAAGCTGAAGTGTAACACAAGTAGGTTTAATTTCACCTAACCCAAGCTGCTTATACACACAATATGGAAGAAGATTAACACTTGCACCTAAATCTAACAATGCATGCTTAATGGTCTGGACGCCAATAACAGAAGATATGGTAGGGAAACCGGGATCTTTATACTTCGGTGGTGTGTTATTTGTGATAATGTAACTGACCTGTTCAGTGAAAAAAGATTTCTTCTTCACATTCAATTTGCGTTTTACAGTGTAAATATCTTTCAAAACTTTTGCATAAGAAAGAATCTGTCTAATGGCATCGAGCAAAGGAATGTTAACTTTAACTTGCTTTAACAATTCAAAAATCTCATTGTTCTGAGCTTCTTTTGTTTTAGGTAACAATCTCTAAGGAAAAGGAGCACGGGGAACATACGAAATTTCAGGTTCATCATTCTTATTCAAACTGATTTCATTATTGTTAGAAGGTGTAACCTGCGCAGCTGAGGGTGGGTTCCTTTTGCTCGACTTCTTCAACTATGAGATTCTTATTACCTATTAATTGACTTCTAAAAATGGCAATTGCCTACACATGATATGAAGGTGTACTTGCAGATTGGTTCATCTCAAATGAACCTTTTGCATTTGGGTGAGGCTGATTAGGGAAGATTCCCTTCCTCTTATTTAGCTGGCTAGACAACTGTCCTAATTCATGTTCCAAGTTCGTTATCCACCTTTGGGTAGTCTGCTGGAACTGAGAGGCCTTTTGCTAGAATTGAGTAAATTGCCTCATGTATTGGCTAAGTTGTAGAGTGTTCTGTGTTAACAACTTTAGACTCTCTACCAAACTAGGATCTATTTGTGAGAAACCTGATGACATGTTATTACTTGGTTGGTCCTGATATTGACCCTTAGACAATGGAAAGTTAGGGTGTCTCGACCACCCTGGGTTATATGTGTCCGATAGAGAGCATTGGCTTGCTTTCTGACATTATCACCAAAGGAATGGTCTACAAACAATTTAAAAATAAAATGACTTTGTTCTAACGACTCAATTCGTCTTGCCATAGTTGTAATTTGGCATCAGAGTCAAACTTGATATCAACTTTGTGCACACCACTCTTAGTAGGTATAGATTTCCTTGTGGGCTTCTTAGCGTCCCACTCTTGAGTTTTTTCAGCTACCTCATGCAAAAATTTATACCCTCATCAGCACCCTTGTCCTAGAAATTACCTCCACATAACGATTCTACCATGGACATAATTTTGTGAGTTCCTTCGTAGAGGATCATAGTGAGTCTCACAGTATCAAATCCATGGTTGGACATTACAACAAGATATCATTGAACCTCTCTAAGTAATCATAGAGAGACTCTACTTCTTGCTGCAAGAAACTATTAAGACTTTGACGCAAGGCTGTGGTTTTATGGCGTAGGGAAAAATTTATGCAAAAATAATTTAATCATCACATCCCAAGTTTTATGCAAAACTTTTGCCTTATCTTTCAAAGAGAATGAAAACAATCTCAATCTCAAATACTCATCGGTCAAGTCTTTAATTTTCACAGTACCATATAGTTTCTCAAAGTCTCTAATATGGTAATAAGGGTTCTCATTTTCTCTGCCATAGAAGTTTGGCAAAGCTTAGATGGTATGCGTTCTAATCTCAAAATGTGCCTTGGTGGTGGGAAAAACAATGCATGAAGGTTGAATAACCCTAGTTGGGTATATATAGTCTCTCAAGGTCTTAGCAGGAGGGTCTTCATCCTCCTATTCGCTTCCAGACATCTCTAAATGTTCTATTGATCCCAACCAGTAGTGGGATTCTATAGTACAAATTAGACACAAATGACATAAAACAAATTATAAGCAAGCAAATGTGATGCATAATGACAAAAACAAACAAGCAAGTAATATGCTCAACAATTTACTCACCTTTGTACACCACAACAGTAAAATTCAATATACACAAGTGTCGTAAGAAACTTACTCACAAGCGCTCATAGACTAAAACTTCCAGTTCACATAAAAAGTATGTGGCTAAGTAATCTTTAGCTCCTAAGGTACCTAAAATCAAACAACTAAACGAATAAAAATGGTCTAAAAGGAAATCTAAAAACAAAAACTACTCAAAATAAAGCTACAAACTAAACAAAAGCAAATCTAAGCTACAATCAGAAATTCAAAGTATCAACTAGAGTAGTTATCAACCACTCCCAGGCAGCGACGCCAAAAACTTGATGAATCGTAAAACCGACTTTGTTTTACCGTAAGTGCACGGTGTTCAAATTGTAGACAACAACAAATGTGGTTTGTTCCCTCGAGGAGTGTGTCTAAATTACTTCTAGCTAATACTATCAACTTCCTAATCGATAAAAATTCAAGAGGAAAGTTTTTGGAATTTAAACTAAAGAACAAGCAAATAAATTGAATGTAAACGAAATGACAAGCAAGATGAGAAAAGGTTAAGAATCCAGGAATCCGTCATAGGCTAGGTTTTAGTTATGTTCATTCGCAAGAGTCTCTATTATACTCATGTAAAGAGGCAACACCTAGCTGCTAAAACATGGAAGATATGTCATTAAGAACTATTGATAATATCGACGAAAGATTGTTTGATCACGACCCAAAAGTAGAAATCCTAAACACTATGTATACTTGGCATACAAAGTTAAAGAAAGTTCATTAATCTATAATCAATCAGGTCTCAATGGGATTGTCTATAACTTACCTATTGTTTTGGGGTAAAAACTGATTCTGCTGGTTTTGGTAAATTTGGGTGTGCCGCCGAGAAACGAATCTAGACCCTAAACAAATGCACTGCACGGGAGTACTTTAAATTCGAGAGATCAATCTGTACAATTCTGGCCTAAACCAAGAAATGGCCATTCCAGTCTTGCTTCGGTCACAAAATGAAGGAGAAGGGTTGATCTTAGGGAGGGAAGCGAAGAAGGTGTTGAGATCAGAATGGTTAACTCTGAAGGTGTGGTTGTTTTATGACTTGTATCAAAATGGAACTCGCTTGCGGAATGTAAGCTATGAGTTCTTTGGTGTTTTTTCTGGATACTTGTGTTGATAACCCAAAACTGTTGTTTGGTTGAAATAGGTTGAAACCTATTTATACAAGTCATAGTTGAACGCACCTTGATCTCATAGGAAGTGGAAGTAGTGGAGTAATGGAGAAGTGGGGTCGTTGAAAACCACGTCCCTACTATGAGGGGAAGACTGGCCAGTTTACACCCACTACTTCTCTGCTGCCACTAATTGTCCGCCTTTCCTGACACTTTCTCATAATGGCCATTTTGCACACCGAACGCTGTAAACCGCCAGACCAATACCCTGATGAACATCCCCCAGTTTGTGACATGTTTGATTCTCGAGTATTTTATAGAAAATACGTAGCAAGTTGCCGAGTGGGTCTCGCCTAATTATCCTGACCAATCACGCGCAAGCTAGGTGGCGGGTAGTCATGTGTGACGATCCAAGTCATGAGACTTGCTGCAAAGAATATCATGTAACGCCATTAGGTTAAATAACTAAGTTATTTGTGAAGCCAATACTCATAAAATATCGTATGTATCCAATGAATGTAAAGCATCGCTTTTAAGCAAGCAGCTCGAAATAATCGATGCATGTGAAGCATCGTTGTATTGAGCCTGTCTTGGTTGGTCGCGGAACCTAGTGTCTTAAAAAGAGCATGACCGACCACTTTCAAGAAGCTATTTATGCATGCCAAAGGTAGGCCGGTCGGTCCCCATAGGAGAGTGATGGCTGGTAGCCATTTTGACATCCTATTGGTCGGTCCAAGTTAAATCTAGACCGGTTAAATTGGCTAGCCAAATTGGTGGATAAGATGATTTGCGGTAGTTATTGATTGCCGCTAATTTATTTCAGACTTCTATAAGAAGCGCGGCCAGCCATCTTTGGGCGATCATTTAGGAGCCATACGGGCAGGCCGCGGCTTGGACGATTGTTCCTTATGGAAGAGGGGTGGCCGGTGATCATGGCCACATCTTGTTGAACGCCTAGAATAGGAGTTTGGCCGGCCGATTCGACTGGCGAAGTTGGGCGGTCGAGATGATTTACGGCAGTTAATGGCTGTCGTTGATTTAATTTAGGTTTTAAAATCCGTGTGGCCAACCCATTTTGGGCCAACGGTTTTTGGTGTTGGCGGCATGCTGTGGATTATTCGACCAGCCAGCACTATAGTCTGGACGCTAGTGAGTATATCCGCGCCTTGTCCGTCGATCGGAATTGAATCTAGGCCGGTCGATTCGGCTGGCGAAGTTGGACGGCCGAAATCGTTTTGCGGCAGCAATGTAACGCTGCTTAATAGAAATTAGGGTTTTGTAAGTCGCGCGGCAAACTAACTTTAAGTAATCGGTTAGTGGCTCTGTTGGCGAGTTAAAAAGATTCCGATTGGCCAAGGCATTAGTGGGCCCGCCGGTGTGCATAGTGGTGCTTGTCCGGTCGTGTTAAGAAGTGGCTAGACTTGATAAATCGAGTGGCCAAAATGTACAGCTGTGATCGTTTTAAGACTGACATGGGCAGCCTATATTAAATTCCTTAAGGAATTAGGTGCTTCGACCAACCAACTTCCAACTTTATTTAAAAGTGCGTGTGGCGCATTTAAAGCGATCTGATTGGTCGATGGGAAAGGGGCTGGAAAGCGGCAACATGGAGTGTGGCCGATCGGCCACGGGCGGCGTCTGCTGGAGCAGATCGGCCGGCCAAGTGGCGTGGCCACACCTCCCTTTGCTACTGCTTTTACTTGCCGCAGTTCCTCTTTATTTCTTGTGTTTCTGATTTTTGGTAGGATTTGCTCCTATCAGTTCCATGTTGGATTAATTTCCTAGCTTACCTAGATTTGGTCTCGACCAATAGGGTTCAAGATATTGCGCAGGGCGCAAAAACTTAATTTTTGCAAATTAATTAGGCTAAAATTCGAATTTTGCGAGCTGTCACAAAATTGGTCAAATTTGGTGAATTCTGTATGTTGACACAAAATTCTTATTCTCAGAGAGCAGTCAGCGCGTCTTCTGATTAAGTACTTTCATGCAGACCTTAATCTTGATACTTCGTATAATTCATGCTACTCAGCTGCGAGTGAACACTAATTGTCGTGTCATATCAATATTAAGAGTTCAGCCGGGGAACATAGCATAGGAAAATACTCAGCAGGCTCCGGCAATAGTGAGTAATGCAGCTAGGAGCTTAAATACTCATTAGGCTCTATACTAGTGAACAATTCATTTAGGAGCTTGAGTTTCAATATAATATGAAGAGAGACATAGGCACTCATCAGATTTTGATATATTCTTCAAATTCCTTGCGGAATATAGACATATCAAGGTCTACTACTTCTGATGCCGGGTCAGGTAGACAGACTTTTACAGTTATCGCCCTACACTAAAAACCACCATCAACACCTATGTAGCATACTTGGCATAAAACATAAAAAGATTTATAAGAACAATCAACCAATATGAGATACTGAAACATAATATTAAGATTTTGATTTAAAGAAACTCTTGTTCAAAACATAGATAATCTAGCCTACAAAGTTATCATTTCACTATACCGCGTCCTCTTAAATCCATCTCACTGGCTATTTATATAAAGTTGAGTTATCCTAGTGCAATGATAAATACTAGCACCCACCAAAGCCCTGTCCAGTATACTCCAATGATTTCCAAATTCAAGTTCGGCCATTGCACATTTCTTATACTCTGTCCAAATTTAGGCACCACCTCAACATGTTTGATTTTACTACGACATTTTCTCAAGCACCAGACTCACTTCACATAAAATCAAAACAACCATCATATAACTTCCCAACCAAAACCATTGCTAGCTATCTACACCATCAGTTACCAGTTATGACCAAGACAAATTCAAATCGCACAAACCACCAAATTTGACTGTTTCCGGTGAACCAAGATGGCACGAGTTCTTAATGTAAACTATCCACAAACCCCAGTATTTATAATACCTTATACTCCTCCAAGACAGCTAACACGAGCAACATCATTGATTGCATTAACGCCTCTTCAATATCATTGCTCGGATCACACCGAATCCCCAAAATTTCAACTGTTATTGTTGTTGTGAGATATCAGAGATACACCACTGCAAACTGTTGTCGTTGCTGCAAATGTTTTAGCTGAACTTCCATTAAAACTCAATTTCAGTTTACATTCAGAAATTCCAAATTGAACCCAATACCATATCAATTCGAGCCAATCTTCTTCTTCATGTTGTTGTTGCCTTCTCAATTGAGAAATTTCACCTAAACCCATTTTAAGACGGCATATACGAACCTGTTAGAGCATTGCTCGGTTGAACCTACCAAGCGTTGGTATGTCAAGTTTGGTTGTCATATTTTAGTATCAAAACTCAATTAGAGTCGCTTGATTTAAATTACTAGAGTCAACTTCGTTTATGTTAGACTTGAAAGTCTAGGAATGTTGAAACATACAAGTATTACTCTGAAGACCTGAAGAACATGAAGACGTATCGAGTACAACGAAGACATCATCCTTCCACTTGAGGTTAGTGATACTGACTTGACTTGTTTCCATTCCTATCGTTTCTTCAAGTTGTTTAAGATTGAAAACATAACATGCGAGGTGATAAGCACGTAAGTGTGACGCATTTTCACCCATAACTACATTATCTAGGACTCATTGTATTTCTAATAAAGTTGTTTTAAGTCTTTTCTAGGGAATAAGCTCGTGCGGCAAAATTGGCTCGAAAAGTGGTGTTTTACACCCCCATGATAGAGTACTAAAGGCACCCCAGAAATGCACCGGAAGCACCCCAAAAATGTGTCGGAGGAACCCCGGAAAAATTACTATCTACGCCCAAAAAATTACTATTTGCACCCCATAAGACAAGTGCTAAAGGAACACCCGTGCAGGATTAGGGGGAGGACATCTTCTTCTCAAATTCAAAAAATGAATTTTGGCGGGAAAACGTTTCTCTTCACTGGCAAAATTTCGATCGGATGTTTGGACGTGATTTAGTGAGATTCAATCCCTGAAACTTAGTGGGTAGACGTGATATGACTATAGAAAGCTGGTATGGGTGTTCGTTTGGATCAGAATTGGCTGAATCGTGTCATGGAGCAAAAACAGGGGAGTACGTGCAAAGGGAGAAGATATTCACGCGTCTGCTGTTGCCGGAGTGTGCTGGGAGAGTTTGGAATGTGCTGGGAGAATGTTATAGGCGTGTAAGAGTTAAACAAGGAGAGTTTTCAGTTGTAAAACGCGTAAGGAGCTAAAACAGGAAAAAAAATCCGAAAATATTTTCTTTCACTGCCGAGAATTTGTGAAGTTATGGAGGAGATTCGATGCATATTTCGGGTATAAATAGATTACCCAGGTCATATAGAAGGGTGTCGAGAGTTTGGGGGGCTGATAAGGCTTGAGGAGGCGAGAATCAGAGATTTACAGGCCGCTGCTGCTGCTGTTTCTGCTGCTGCTGAACTGAAGAACACAAAGAACATAAGACACACGTAAACAGTCGCAAAAAACTATCGTTCTTCAACAGCAGAGCCAGTTTATCGTTTATAAACAGCACTTCATTGTAACTGTGATTTCTGTAACGCCAGAAAAGCGTTTAAGATTCGCTGTATTATTATTCTCCTTCAATAAAAACACCTTTTGAGCCATGTTTCTATCTTTTGAGCATGTTTTCACCATGAAGAGCTAAACCCCAACACTGGGGCGACGGAGGAGGCCTAACTTCATACATGGGTAAATTTATTTTTATTCTTTTTATGACTTTTGCACTAAAATTAATTAAAATATGATTTGATTTAATTGGTTGTCATTTGATTAGATGGGTCATGCTTAGCTTAGGTGATTTGATGTCCCATGCTTAACTTTTACAATCAATGTTTTGAGAATCTACCTTGGCAAAAATAGAGTCCATGTTTATATTTCTTGAGGTAAAATTGTTGAGAATAAATAAGTGAACCTTATGTTATGAAGATTGGCTAAATCCTTAGTCCCAGTACCTCTCGCCCATTGTTTAATATTTTTGTATATATTTTTATTAAATTTAAAAACTCGAATCTTCACAAGTCTTGGAGTTCTAATCATTTTTACTACAACTTCAAAATCACATCACGAGGTTATAGATACTCTAGTATTAGACTTGGTCATATTAGTATGATCAAAGTGTCAAGGAAGTATATGAATTACGAAGTATAACGTTTATCTTTCGAACTTCGTAAATGCGACGTCGACATAATCTATGTAACTTGTTACTTGACTGTGTATTGGATATAGGTGTGATTTCATCCTAGGAAACTATGTTCCATTACATTAGTTTAAAGGAAGTACATATACGAACTTGTTGCGTATTCGAAAAGAAATCAATATGTGTTTTGGTCCAGTTTTCTATGAAGATCCTTTGATGACCAATTCGAACCTAAGATGGAAATTCAGGTAGAACCGATCTAATTAACTTATGTTGAGAGTCAAGGTAGAATCTATCCTAACCTATCTTGGGATACTTGGTAGAACCGATCCTAGTTTTTGTTGGAAATCATGGTAGAACCGATCCCTACCTATATTGGGAGTCTTAGTAGAACCAATCCTAAATTTTATTAGGAGTCATGGTAGAACCGATCCTAACCTATGTTGGGAGTCATGGTAGAACCGGTCCCAAGAGCAAAACCGATTTTCAACATTCACATATTACTTTATGGTTTTCTGTGAGTTTGGAATTAGGGTTTGCTAGATAGGAAAGTTATAGATGTCGACATAATTTGAACATGTACATAATTATTATGATTGATTGTTCAAAGATATTCCTTGATACTCAAGGTGATTCCAAAACGAAATATTAGAGAATCTTTTAATTGAGATTTTCGAATTATATGTTTTTGATTTTCCAGCAATCAAAATATATCTCTAGAAAAACTATATTAGTTAAGTGCTAAACTAATATTAGATATTTTCTAAAGAGAGATTTCGGAATTACAGGTTGGATATTAATTGGAAACATGAAAACCCAAATTAGGTATTTTATTGCATATCTTGAGAATCCTTCGGTTTTGGAATTTCCTTGTTGTCCAAACAACCTTGGTCTATAAATAGTGAAGTTTGTTTTTCTTACAAACTATCCTTAGCCAGACGAACTTCATTATTTCTGGCGGAGACAACTACTAGTATTACTTGTAATACTATACCGGAGAGGAAAGTACCCTAATTAGGCGAAATCTGACGTCCGCTCATTTAAAGACTTCTTTGGAATCAAGAATCTCTAGCAAGTACCGTTGGTGGGAAACTAGACAAGAGCATTGTTATTTAGTTTTCAATTATTGATTTGATTAACTAACGGTTGTTGAAACTTTGATTGAACCTAGTTTGATTATTCTTGAGAGCCTTAAGGTCACTCAAACTAGATCAAAGTATCGACGGGATCTTAAGAACTGTTTTTAGATCTAAAGACAACTTGTGATCATCCATTGTTAACAGACTCCATTCTGTGCATGATCGATGATAAGTGGAATCAAGTTTTTTTGTGCAGGTATAATTGAAGACAATTGAAGATTTGAAGATAAGAAGATTTCTCTGATTGGTTTCATATCTTATGATATTAATTTAGGCACACATCTTGATTGGCTGGGATCCGACTAAGATCTAATTTATCTTTGATATATTTGATCAAGTAGTCATATAGATCGACAACTATCATTTGGTGGTATTCTTCAATATCTGAATCTGATAGTTATGAATCCAGGTCTGATTATTTTAGATCTTGGTTGATCTTACCCAACAAAGGAGTTTACTTTTTTAAACGGAAGAGCCTTTGTCAAAACTCAACATATCTTTATTCTTAAAGATTAATAGAGTGGTTACCAAACAACTTTTTTCCTTTACTGTTTGGAAGACGACCAAAAGGAGTTGAGTGCTTAAGACTTTACATTGGTAAAGCAACTCAAGATAGTGATCTCTATCTTGTGATTTACGTGCGCTGGCTAGACGGTTGTATGCGCAGGGATACTGAGGGAACTAAGTAACTAGGGGTAGATTACTTGGTCTCAACTATACGAAGTTGGCTTTGCTCTTTGTATAACGGCTTATTTCTGAGAGTATTCAAAACTGGACTAGGTCCCGGAGTTTTTCTGTATTTGCGATTTCCTCGTTAACAAAATATTGTTGTGTGATTTATTGTTGTGTGATTTACTTTTACTTTCCGCAATTATAATTGTTTAATTATAATTAAAAGTAAATTCACTAGTACGTTAATCCAAGACACTTGATTGTGACCCTACAGTATATCGGTTTCATACCGTAACTATTATCAAGTGTTTACCTCGTTGTTGTATTGTCTCGACTTTGTCCATTGACGATCACACTTGGTATCGGACTTATAGGTTGAAAATGGAAATATTGTGGTGTACTTGGGTACCCTCGTCATTTCAGAACCCCTAAATTCATATTTGGTTATTGTAGAGAACTAGAGAATAATCACCACTTCTGATGAACAACTGATATTTCCGTTTCCCTCTAAAACCATGACCATATTTTACTATAATTCACATCACCACCTTTTGATATCGTCTTCATCCGCGTCTGCAAATTGGCCGTACTACCATCATTCAATCAAGACCATTTCCCTTTAGTCATAAACCATTTTTCTTACAGTAAGAAATGAAGATGAAATGATGTTCAAGACCCCTCTCTTGATAAGAAATGAGAAATGTGGCTGAGAGTTTGCCACGTCATTCATCTTGGCTCACTAGTGCAGCTCATACGCTTGGCAAAGAAGAATATTTCTTTATTCCATTGAATCCACAGCTATGGTCGTATATATTAGCATAGGTGGTGCTATTTGTCGCAAACATTGTTTAAGATCCAACTTTTTGGGCTGTACATGGTCGGTTTCGGCTCGGTTTCCATCCAAACCAACACCAAAACCATTACTCTCGGTTTCTAAAAATCTTAGCATCACCATGCCATTAACCATCGGTTCAGTTTCTAATCGGTCCTAGCCGATTTCGGTTTATTCCAGTGGGTTTTGGTTAACCGACTATTATGTCAGTTTCCTGAAACTGATTGTTTAAATATTAAAGAAAAAAAAATCACAGTTCAAACCTGCAGACATTCATATTTATACACATTCTAAATTCATAATAATTCCAAAATACAATTCAAAACATAAACATTACATCTTCATTCGGTTTCACCAAAAACTTAAATAAAAAAAAAGATACTAATCATACTATTATACTAGACTCCATGTTTGATTTGTGTATCAGCGGAAATGTGGCCCATTGGTGAAAGCCAGTGCCACATAAGCATCCATATTGTCTCCGTAGCAGCGAAACAACATCACTACACTTTTCAGACTTGCGTTCCAATTTCCTTTGCAGTTCACAATGAGAAAATTGTCATAGTTTTAAGAAATGGAGAACATTCAAATTGTCCCTTCCTCCCAACATACACCAAACTAAGATAGAAGATTGACATTCATGATCATCTTCACATTTTACCAAATTAAAATCAGATGACATATATTGTTGCAAACTTGCAACTTGCATTGGCATCAAACATAAAGCATATATAAAAACAGTTTATAACAACTCTTTTCACATTCACCCATTCGAAGTTCAAACAATAAGCATCAAACATTCACCCACTGAAGACACAAAGACAAGAGATTATTCATCTAAACATATTCAGACTACAACCTTAACAAAATACTATGATGAGGTCCCTCATCTCTGTTATTCCATACTTTCTGCAAACTGACTACAAGTGGAAGATAAAAGAGTATAGAGAAACAATCACAACTTGAATAAACAACACAACCGGACCAGATAAACCCATTTCAACTTAAAGGTTAAAATTCTTTGTGATAGAACACATTGCATACCACCTGTGAGTCTGTGACATGAAAAATCTCAACCCTCAAAATCCTAAACAGGATCTAATTGAGCTTACCATGAGCAAGGCGTTTAATCTACATAATACTATAACAACTAAGAGAAACAAAATATCTTTGCTACCATGATTCTCAAAGTCATGATGTGACGAGGTCACCCTTGTGACAATTATCGTAATAGTGCACCTCTTAGCCCTTGGATATCGTATCATCTATATGCACACACATCCCGAGGCAAATTTTAGAAAATATTTTTTATTTATTTATTATAAATCCCTACATACCATGTTATCTAATCTAAAAGTTCTTGAAAGAAGTTGTTGATTATTTACGTCGTGAATAAATTTATATTTTTATTTCTTGTGTGTTTCTAAACCTAGAACAAGAGTCGTTTTCATTCCACATATGGAAGAAGATTTGATTAACATTGATCATGATGCTCATGTTCTTCCACTGGAATAGATTTCTTATACTTGTATCCATTTGTTGTATTCGTTTTGAAGTTTTTTTTATCAAATAATTCATTATTATATTCTTTCTATACATGATTTAAACATTAAATTTTTTTTGTAGAATTAATAGTTATTGCAGATGCTCGAAACCTATGCAAACTAATCGGTAATCAGTTGATGAGATTACATTACTGATCAAATAATTCACTAACATAAAAGCAATGGGGTTTCGAATATCTAAAGAATAAAAGAAATGCCATGTACTATTAATGTTATTATACGTTTTCTTCCCAAGATTAATTCCCCTGAAGTGATCACGATCATGATTAATCCTCATGATCCTCGTGATTATTTTTCTAGGTTTTTAGGAAGAAAACGGAGAATGGTTTACGAAGGACTTTAGACTAAATAACACAGGATGTAGGGATTTATAAGATGAGAAAAATAATAAAAATATTTATATTTTTATAAATTTGCCTTGAGATGTATGCATATAGATGATACAATATCCAGGGGTTAAGAGGTGTACCCTTACGGTAGCTGCCACGAGGGTGACCTCATTACAGCACGACTCGATTCTCAAAATCACAAAACCCACAAATATTTAGAAACAAAAAGACCCAAAACTAAGAGAAAGTAAAACTCAAAACTCTCAAAATCAGAATCAAACCCTAACTAGTTGAGATAGAAGATTTACTGGTGTTGAGTGAGAATCTTCCACTATGATTGAATCAAAGGGAGCAACTTTAACCTGCAAAATCAATCATGCAAAATCAATTTGACTAAACCCTAGTTTTTAAAATTATAAATTTATACTCTTAAATCATCAAAATCATCATCGAGTTGAAATACCTTGTTACTTGTAATGAAGATCCTAATCGATTTGGTTATTTGAACTTTTACAGAGAAAACAAGATGTTTCTGAAAGATGAGTTTCTGAGAAGATTCAGAATAAGAAGAAAAGGAGGATAAGAAGAAAAAGGTGAAAAAGATTAGTATTAAGAGAGTCGTGGTTGTGGTTCCATCATGAAAGTTACGACTGGATCTGGTAGTGTAGCGCAGGAGATTCAAAGGGTGTTACACTACTGCTGCTTCTTCTGTCGAATTGGAGAAGAATAGAAAGTTGAAACCTAAAAGACACAAGATAATTAGGTTTATAAATGATGTGATGGATGGTGTAGATTATGAAAAGATGAGGGTACCCAAATATACCTCAATCTAAAACTTTTCCACCTATAAGTCCTCTTACCGAAAGTGATTGTCTATGGACTGAGTCGAGACAATACAACGAATCGGTATTCACACTTTGTGTGATCGTCTATGGATACGAGATCGAGACAATACAACAATCAAAGTGTGATTACTTGATAATAGGTTCGGACTTAACCAAACTCTATAGGATCACTATCAAGTAATACGGAATTAACGTTTGTGTATTTTACTTCTAATTATAATAAAAACAATTATAATTGCGGAAATAGAAAAGTAAAATACGCAGCAAGATTTTGTCAACGAGGAAAACGCAAATGCAGAAAAACCTCGGGACCTAGTCCAGAATTGAATACTCTCAGAATTAAGCCGCTATACAAAATCAAACCAACTTCGTATAGTTGAGACCAAGCAACTAAACCTATAGTTCACCTAGTTTCTTCAATATCCTTGCACTTTCGACATTCAATAAGTGCACGTACTGGAATAATTCCTTTGGTTCGTATTCCAAACAGTAAAGGAACAACAAATCTGTTCGGTAACAACTCTATTCAATCTCAGTGATATGAGTTAGACAAAGGCTCTTCTGTTTAATCCAATAAACTCCTTTGTCGGGTTTAGATTTATCTATCCAACAACTACCAAAGTAGCAGAGTTTAGATTTTGCAATCAATAATAGGATCTACAAACATACTAAATACTGATGCCGATCTACGCAACTAATCAATCAAGTCTATCAAGATAAACCGATTATAGTTGGATCCCAGCCGATCAAGTTTTTTGCACACCAAAGATTATGAAACCAATAAGAAATCTTTTTTGTCTCCAAATCTTCTTAAGTCTTCAATAAACACCTGCACACCACAACTTGAATCTCTTGTGATCAATCACGTACAAAACAGAGCCTGTTAACAATGGATTATCACAAGACGTCTTTAAATCTACAAACAGTTCTAAAGATCCCGTCGATACTTCGATCGTAAGAGATTTCTCCTAATTATGGTACTTTCCTTTCCGAATAGACGGCTCCACCAGTAACAACACAACAAGGTAGTTTTTCTGGCTCTTAGGATAGTTTGCTCGAAATGCAAACTTGGGTATTTATAGACCAAGGAAGTTTGGACACCAAGGAATTTCCAAAACCAAAATATTCTTAAGATATGCAATATTTCCAAAATCGGTTTTCATAATTCCTGGAAATGCTCTGTCCAAAATTAACCGAAATCCTACTAGAAAATCTCAAATTAGTAAATGCACATTACCAATTTTTATTTTCCAGAGATATGCATTTTAATTGCTGGTAATTAAAAGCATATAAAATTAACAACCTTAATTAAAAGATTCTCAACTTATTTCGGTCCGGGATCACCTTGAGTTATTAAGGAATATCTTTGAACAATAAAAG
>JAJJMB010002444.1:288187-311219 GCA_023531105.1 Papaver atlanticum | reverse complement strand
TGTGACTAGTTTTACCAAGATACATAACAAGTTATGATCGGTTCTACTAACTCACACATATTGGTAATCCAAAGATATGCAATGAATAACAATACCAATAAGCCTAGCGATTTCCCTTTCGATTCATAAACAAGTTCATGAATGTACTTCCTTTAAACGAATGTAAACATTGTTTCCTAGGACGAAATCTTCACCCATACCCATATACATAATCACAATAGCATTCATACCATTATGTCGATGTCTTATATACAAAGTTCAAAAGATAAGCGTTATACTTCATATTCTAATTCCTTAATACTATGTCTACTAGAGTATAATCATTCACAGCTTTGCAGTTATGTTTTCAATATAGCACGACTTGAAAGATACGTTAAGAATGAAACAGTTCAAGTCACAATATTACTAACCTCAAGAGGAAGGATGATATCGTCGATGTAGCTTGTTACTTCTTCACATTCTTCTAGTCTTCGAGTAATACTTGTATGTCTCATAATCCTAATCTTTCTAGCCTAACCTATACGAAGTTGTCTCTAGTACATAATCAAGCGACTCTTTAATTGAGTTTTGATTCACTAAAATATGACAACCAAACTTGACATACCAACGCTTGGTGGGTTCAACCGAGCTATGCTCTAACAGATTAAATCTATTAGGATTTTAATCAATGGCCTACACTACCAGTTTACCATTGGTATTCGGTTCAGTTTTAAGGTGAAACCAAAACCGAAACCACTAACTCGGTTTTCAACTTTTAACTCCATTACCATTCCATTAATAGACGGTTCAGTTCGGTTAGGCTCGAGTCTAGCGGAAAACCGTTACCATGTACAACCCTACCTACTTTAGCCATTTATTATCCGGTAAATGAATTCCACTTGTAATTCCTACAAAATACCTAAAACAAATACGTTGGCCGAATAATGAGTCTTAGCTAGTGTAATTATGGGCGTAAAGATGTCGCACTTACGTGCTTATCATCATGTAGGTTCTGCAGAGCGTAAAAACGTTCGTCGGGTGACTTATGAACCAGAACAAAGCATGTCCTCGTGAGACGCAGCTGGTTGTGATACGATGATTCTTAGTATACGTCCCCGGAAAGACACCAATGGTCATGTAGGCTCTGTATATGCGTACAAATATCCATGGCTGACTTATAACCCATAGCGGAAACATTTATGTACGACTCGTCTGTATTGTAGATCGGGGACTGATTCCCAGTACATCATCGCGAGATACACTAGTTATGTCTACTCTAGGCCCCGACTTGATTTACCGAGGTTTTCGGATAATTCCTAGAACATCCCCGCGAGATATATTGGTTATTCTGCCTCCGGGCCCTTTTAAAAGATTCCTAAAACATCCTTTTGAGATATACTGGTCATGTCGGGCCCCACTATATGGACACGATTGACTCCTAGCACATCTCCGCAAGATACACTAGTCAAAGACAGGTAAGCCAGGGTCTCACGGAGATGTTATAAGGTATGCAAGCCTCCCTCTTTATCTAAAACATATCCTAGGTGACTACGAAAAGACTCAATCTCATGAGCGATGCCTTAACCAGCCTCACGCTAATTTGAGATGAGCCAGATCGTCTGAAGAGTCTTTCACAAGCACAAGACTTGGGTACAATCCTTATTTAGGTCACATGCCTCTTTTTCAGCGTGTCAAACACACTCACCGTTGATAAACTGAACATGACTATACACGTTTATCCAAAAATGTGGATAAACTCCCTTAAGCTCATCATGTTCTACAAAGTGATCAACAGACAAGAATTTGGCTTCGACATGTCATATGTGACCAGGCCATAAAGAGATAGAGACCAATCTCAGTTATTCTCACACTCTACACACGATCTCTGAGGCATTCCTTGCCATTTCATGTGACTCATCCAAGTCATGCTTACAAATCAGAGAGTGTTTTTCTTTTTTATCTTGGCTAACATCGTCTGTTGAAAACATTTTTCTCTCTCAATACGTCATCAGAAAGGCTGACTGGGTCACACACAAATTGGGGGGGGGGGATATCAATTAGGGTTTTGGTATGGCGGTCTACGACACATGTGAGATATACCCAACCTATGTCTCACCATAGAAGAGAGTAAAGGCGGTGGAATAAGGAGATAAACTCAACCTAGTTTATCTATATTTATTTCTAAAGAGACGTGAAAAGAGCTCCGCACGACAATCAATCCCTATCTTCACTGACCTGATGAGATTAGAGAATCTGCATGCCAATCAATTCATATCTTCAATCAACCTAGGTCCTCTATTTCTCCAAGCTAACACATAACTTTCTCATAAACTCTCAGAGCTATTATTCATTCTTTGTTCTCTCTCTTCGTCTCTAAGATCGGCCCTAACCTCTCATGTATCTGAAACTGCCTTTGAACGACCATTGTGCATGGTTTAGGTGAAGACTATTCACGCTCAACCTCTTGTACGTAACTCACTTTCAAAACCCTAGAATCACACTTTTAACCTCTCACCGATTTTAGGTAACTACAATACCGTATATTCAGAGATGTTTATAACCTTTCAGAGGTAGTTTAAATCATTGATAAGAGGTAGCTGCAGTTTCTTTATTCATACTACCTAGTGAATAATTCATATTGTATGATAACGGTGTCAAATGTGAGATAATAAGTGATTATTACCGTACGAGATAATTCATGTCATTTATATCAGCGTGGGAGATAAGAGATGATTGTTCAATTCAAGGTAGTTTATGTCATCTGAGAAGGATGGTTGTTACACATGGTGATATTTCATATCATCAAGCTAGAAATGATTATTACCTCTTTCTAAAGTAGTTCGTATTTATTTAACTGATAGTTCTCCGTGTGGATGAGCTAAGGCTAATACCTATTGGCCCCTACGAAGATGATCAACTAACTGACAGGTCCCTGATGAGTGTTGGGACAAAAATGGATGAGGATATGAATACTTACGCAAATTGATAAATTGATAAACATTTATTTGGTAAAGATCGAATTGGTCCGCGAAGTTTATAATCTCAGTTTCTCGAGGGGCGTATCGGGAAGTCGGAGCTTGCCAAGCTGGTTGAACCCCGACCCATTGAAAACGAAAATTTTCCGGTCCCTCACAGTTTCTTACAATTCAAGCAATCGAAATGCTGCTTAGAATAAGTTCTTTCCATATATACAAATCTAGTTTTTTTTTCTTCAGTTAAAACTTAGCCTGCATTATGGTCTTTTATAAGTTTGGAAGCTTGAAGAATTAAGCCCCAAATAATTACTATAAGTAACTATTTCTATTGATAGCTGACACATAACTTGATATAGTTAGGTTTATGCAACAAGTTGCAACTATCTAAATTAAGTTACAAACTTGTCTCTCAAGTTTGATCTACTCTTAGTAGGAAATATCAATTATTTACTCTTAAAAAGAAATCTTAAGTTTTTTGGACTTACACCAAAGATGACAACTAAAAATGTGTAAGAAGTTTGTCTTGAAACAAAAAAGGAAAGTACAACAGTTTCCAAAAATAATTGTTGGTCAAGTTGGACTTTAGGTTCGCGAACTCAAGTTAGAAAAATCAACAATAAAAATTCCTTTTAACTTAGGTTCATGAACTCATGGTATAATAGTAAAACTTTATTTACTTTAGGTTTGCAAACTCAAATGAGTAGGTTCGCAGACTCAAGATGGACAAAGTCCATACTAAAACTATTAGACTTTTTGAAAACTCAAGGAGCAGCTTCGCGAACCTAATGACAAGAAAGCCTTCGGTAAAAATTTCTACTTGACTTAGGTTTGTGAACTCAAAGAATAGGTTTGCGAACCTAGACTTTCATAACTCACTGTATTTTTCTCTTTTGATTTTGATTTCGAACCTTGACAAGCAAGAGTTTTTGAACTTAGAGATCTATTAGACTTAGCCATTTTATAGTACATAACAAGAGCTTCTTTGTATGTCATTCAATACTAATATATTTGGCTTTTCAATAATAAATAGATAAAAGAGTCTAAAAAAAATCAGTATACGTTACTAACCTTTGATGAAGTTCTTCCATGATGTCTTCGTGTGTTCTTCAATTTTAAATATTTAAGGGTAACTTGAGTGAATCCTTTAGCTACACTACCTAAATCCAATCTAGTCTGAAGCCGACTTTGGTAGACTACAAATCAAGAAATAGTTTTGGCATCTAAAATATGACATCAGACTTGACATGCCAATATATGTGATTTGAATCGAGCATTTCTCTGACAACACCCCCGACAAAGTTCTTCCCCGATCAAAACAACTAATTTTGGACATCAAAGAGATAACAAAAGCTTTTGCATCATTATTTGGGACTTCGACACAATCAACACCATTTCTACATCAATTGCTTTTTGTCTTTTATTCTTCCAGCAACCAATGTTGAATCATTGGTAAGTCACAAATTTTCATTCATATTTGCATAAATTGTTTAGCCTTTTTGATTTTGACGAGAATATCAGAGACCATATATACGCTAATTCTTTTAATTTAAAAAATTCAAAAATTTAATATATTATTTCTCTCACCTCTAATTTATAAGATGATATGAATTTAGTTTTTTTTTTTTTTTTTTTTAATGGTTTTTTGAATATAATCTCACATGGATTGCTAACAAATGTCGTGAGTAGTGGGAGTATATAATTTGAGAGTCACAAATCATTTTTGATAAAAATCTAACCATTAGATATATATTCACCCATGTAAAAACTTTTACAAATTAAGGTCTAACAATGATCTCCACATATGACTTTTAGATGCACTATTGGAGATATTATAAGAGAATGTCGAAAGACACTATGATTTTTTATTTTATTTTTATATATATATTTCTCTTTAACTTCATACCCTAATTATTTTGATATGTAAACATCCCATAAAAACAAGACTAACGTTGGTGATGATATTCTAGTACAAGTAGTTTTAAATCGGCTTGGTAACTAACATCTATATTCCGAGGATATCTCTTTTCAAGTTGTCTTCAATTTCAATTCACCTACGATTTTAATTCATGTGCCAGTTGTTGAGGATTAGTCCCACATTGCTTACCTTCCTAGACTAGATCCTCCTTATAAGCATGAGGACCACTCCACCCATTGCCAATTGGTTTTGAGTTGGAAGCTCAAGTGCTAGTATGGTATCAGAGCTAGGCCTACGCCCTGTATGTGAAGTAAGACCATAAGACTCGACCCATGAAGGAGGCAGGCACTCATGTTGTGGTCCACGTGGAGGGGGCATGTTGAGGATTAGTCCCACATTGCTTACCTTCCTAGACTAGATCCTCCTTATAAGCATGAGGACCACTCCACTCATTGACAATTGGTTTTGAGTTGGAAGCTAGTACCAGTAGCTACTAAATTACTATCAACAATGACTATTTCTTCAACAACATCACCGTTAAGAACAACAACAATCACCTACATCACGATTCAGATGAAGATTTCAAGTTGCTTCGACCCTTCCGCAACGATTCTGACCAGCACCTTTAGTCAGTGTTGTTGCTATTATGAGTTTGTTACACAAAAAATCCTTGAGGATGGTTGGATCAATTTTTGATCATTATAATTCTAATTCTAATTGCAGAATTGTTAGTTGATTTGGTTTTATTCTCTACAAGCCAAACTATACCATTTATACTATTTAAACCTGTTACTTTAATGCTACTGTTACTTCCGATACATAGAAAAAGAGAAAAATTTGGTTTTCAGATTCTGAAACCATGATGTAGCCGTTGTTTGGCTTTAATTGATGTTTTCTTTTCCTGTTTATGTAATCTACTTTCTTTACGTAACGATTCCAATTCTATTAGTGATCTAATCGGAGAGGCTTCGGCCCTAGTTTTTCTTATAAGAAAAAGAAGCTAAAATAGAGCAGTTTGCTTTGGAATATCCATAACAAGAAAATAATATTAGCCTTGGATGGGATCAGTTCGTACCGGTTAGGGACCAAACACAATCCGGCGAACCGTTGCATCTAACAGTGACTAGTCCGCGGGTCCTACCATAGCACCGGTCGTGCTATTAAGAAACTGAGTCAAATGAGTCGGATTCAAATCGAGTCAGTTGAATGAAGCGCTTGTGCTCTTTCCTGGTTTTTTTTTTTTCCCTTTCTTTTTTTACAGAATGGGATCTACATTCATTTAGTACTCCATTATTCTTCTAGTCTTATCTCTCTTTGATCTTCTTCAGAGGAGTTGTAAAGAGAGTGAAGGGTTTTCGATTTCTTCCTTGAGTATCATCTTCCTCCTCATTCAATTAGGAAATCCAAACAAACCTAGACAGAGAGAAAGAGGAGATCCAACAAAATTCTTTTTAGGTTTTCAATTTCTTTGATGATTTATGTCTCTCTCTCTACTTGAAATCTGAAACCAAATTTAGAGAAGAGAAAGAGAGAATGTTGAAGTTGAGAGCATTTAGACCAACAAATGATAAGATCGTTAAGATTCAGCTTCATCCTACCCATCCATGGCTTGTTACTGCTGATGCTTCTGATCATGTTGCTGTCTGGAATTGGGAGCATCGACAGGTACTTATCTCTCAAGAATCTCTTTATCCGTCTAAATAGAAAGGCTGGTAAGATCTGATCTTAGTTATTTTGTAAAATGTGCAGGTGATTTATGAGTTAAAAGCAGGTGGAGTTGATGAGAGGCGTTTGGTTGGAGCCAAATTGGAGAAGCTCGCTGAGGGCGAATCCGCAGGTACACTTATATCTTCATAAGAAAACTTTCAATCCCGTTTCACATTTCCGCAATTGATGCTCAGCAGATATATCAAACTGTTACTTTACAGCATGAGATATACACCAAACATAAATCGTGTGTTTTGAAACCAAGGTTATGTATCCTCTTTCTGTCAGAATTACTATACCTGAGGAATATTCTTATATTTCAGGGAAATGATATAAATACTGTAGTGATATATTATTCTCTACTTAGCAAAAACATTGAAATAGGCACAGGGATTTATTATCAAGCTCTAACAGTTGGGTAGGTAGGATGATGATTACTGGATTGTTTCATTTGGGTCTATTTCAACTCGCACCTTGTCTTACCTGGGTCTCTCAATACAAGAGTACCGAACTTGGTGGCTTGACTGGAAGCTCAGGAGCTCTGAGTAATTTGTACTGCTGCTGCTGGGTTCCATTTAGCGAATTCAATCTTTAAGGCATTTCTTTAATCCAGTATTCTGCATTTGTAGAAATTTCTTGAAGACTTTAGTTAGGACAAATGCTTTAATGGCAGAACAGTGAACATGTCAGAAAGTCTTGCATTTAACTTGACTTAATTTTCTTGTTCACAATAGTTGGTTGCATCTTACAATCGTCAGGATTCCTAGCTCAGTCTGCATCTGAGTAGCTCATCTGTCTGCAAGTCACCTCGCAGGCTCTTACCAAACAGAATCCTGTCACCTGTAGCCTGTAGGTACTCAGTAGGATTATAAAGAGGTTCATAATCAGCAGCGCAGCAGCTCTGTGTTTGAACTCGGTAATTAGCGGCCGAGGAAAGTGTGCGGGCGAGTTTTAGCCCAACCATTTTGGTATAACAAGAAGATCAAAGGCATATTTTGTATGAAAAAGAATGGTGCCAAAGTTGTTTCTTCTTCTAAAGTCAAGAAGAAGTGAAAGAACTAAAATGTTGATAGGAAGGTAGGCGCTCTAAAGAGAATAACTGAGTTATATTGAATCATTTACGTAGGTGAAAATAATAATTAGCCCAGTGCTGCCTTTTTGAACAAATAAAGAGGCGTGAGCTTGAGAAAGAAAGAAGACTAAATGAGCACTTACATAAGCTTATAACTTATAACGCCAGCCAAGGGTTTCTTAAGGTAAGAAAGTTGTGGGCGGAACTGGAGCTCACTGTACCTGATCTATCAGAAGTTCCAATCGCATTTTTGTGCCAATAATTAAGCTTGAGTGAATTTTGAATTAGACAATTAGTCCCAATCAAGCTAACTAGAGAGAAAAAGCCTGGTAGCTATAGGCTTAGCAACAAAGTTGACTAATTCTTCCTCATAAGAGAAATTGAAGAAATATGTATTAAATAGAAAAGCATGTATTCGGAGAGTAGAACTTGTCCACATAAGGAATGAATAGATGCATACCACCGGAACGCTAAATCGATGTGTGGATAGAGTTACGCAGTGAAAAGTTTTTTTCATAACAAACTTTACACTCTTCACCCTTGGAATGATCAGCTTGCTTGATAACCCTTTATCCTGAAATTGTAGAACGAATGACTCTTTCAGAGTAATCGAGAGCTGCTTGTTGTTGAAATCCCTTGTCAACAAGGCTGGCTTTGTTCCTTTTAATGCTGCCATTAGCACCATACTTGAGTCCTTAAAGGCTTCAAACTCAAGTTTTGACTAGGCAAGAAGGGACATGACACCAATACCAGCTTTACAAGAGCAGCAAACTCCTCATTCTCGGAAGACTTTTTTGAGTCTGGCTAGTTAGTTTGGAGTTGTGTCATAGAAATGTGCATCTGTCTGATTGATGAAGATTATATAGTGACCAAATCAAATATTCTATCTGAGGCTAAAATATGCTGCAGTTGCTGGCACATGTCAGGAAGTCAGTTACAATGTTTATGGCAGTCATGAATTATTTTATTGAACACCTTTATTATGCATTCTAACCTTCTGTATAAGGTTCTCTATATTCCGTCAGCATTCGGCTCTTGTTTCTGTTTCCTTCTTCCTTTAGTTTTCATCGCATTGGAGTAACATACTGGGTGTACCTGGGTAAATGGCGCCCACACACCATATAAGCCTTATCTGCTGAATGGTTTGTTACAGGAAATCAGTAAGTTATTATGCATTCTAACCTTCTGTATAAGGTTCTCTATATTCCGTCAGCATTCAGCTCTAGTTTCTGTTTCCTTCTCCCTTTAGTTTTCTTCGTGTAAGAGTAACATACTGGGTGTACCTGGGTAAATGGCGCACAGACACCGTATAAGCCTTATCTGCTGAATGGTTTTTTACAGGAAATTAGTAAGTTATTATGCATTCTAACCATCTGTATAAGGTTCTCTATATTCCGTCAGCATTCGGCTCTAGTTTCTGTTTCCTTCTCCCTTTAGTTTTCGTCGCCTAAGAGTAACATACTAGGTGTACCTGGGTAACAGCTAGCACACACCACTAAGCCTTATCTGCTGAATGGTTTGTTACAGGAAATCGGTAGAGTTAATATGCACCCTGATTGTAAACACTTGAAGCCGGTCATACTTACATTATATGGCTGTGTGTTATAATGTATGTGTAATACTAGAAGAGTTTGATGTCTCAATTTGCTAATTTTTGTCTCTCTTCTTTGTGTTTGGATGGTTGGTAGAGTCCAAAGGAAAACCCACTGAGGGCATTCGTGGAGGAAGGTAATTCGTCCAATAAGATCATTGCCACTGTCCTTTGTTTCTTTTGGCAATTTAAGTACCAGTAATGACATCTCATTCTAACGCCCAAACCTACAATTTTCCCCTTCAAGTGTAAAGCAGGTAACCTTTTATGATGACGATGTCCGATTTTGGCAACTTTGGCGGAATCGCTCTGCTGCTGCTGAGGCTCCATCTTCTGTTAACCAACACTCCTCGTCTTTTAGTTCTCCTGCATCGTCCACCAGAGGAAGGCATTTTCTTGTCATTTGCTGTGAGAATAAAGCCATATTTTTGGATTTGGTGACCATGCGCGGCCGTGATGTGCCAAAGCAGGATCTTGATAACAAGTCTCTTCTGTGGTAAGTCTAAGCAGTCCTGTATCCGAAATACTCATTTTACATTGTCGGAGTTATGCAAACAAAGTCCAAAATACTCGCTGCAGGTGAAGTTTTTTGTTTTTTTAATGTTTTAATTTAAACTGCTCTTATGTATTGGAGTCGGAAACTGAGAAACTTACGTCTTATGTTCCTTCACGGGTGCTCTATTCCTGCCCTAAATAAGCTTTTAAAATATAGGTCCAATTTATATCTCGTTCTTATCTACGAATAGTAAAAATAATAACGCATCAAATACAGGGTCCGATTTATTGGAACTATATTGTCGACTACGGAGCATTATATTGCACAGTAGGTCACTTTTAGTGCTTAACGTACAATTTTGTAAAACAAACAGAGAGAATAAAGAAATTGATTCTCTTGGTCATTTGCTGTTCAAGCCTCACTTGCAACAGAAGTGATTATTACTATTCTTGATTTTAAAACTTTTCTACATATTTCATTCCCATGATGCTGTTTCCACAGTATGGAGTTTCTGTCAAGATCTGGTGCTGGTGATGGACCTCTTGTTGCTTTTGGTGGATCCGACGGTGTTATTCGAGTTCTTTCAATGATAACATGGAAGGTACATGAGAGATGTGGAAATCTTGACTGCTATTCTACTATTGCTATTCTTGTAAAGGCGCTTCGTGACAAAATTTGCTTTGTCACAGCTAGTCCGAAGGTACACTGGTGGTCATAAAGGTTCCATATCTTGCTTGATGACATTCATGACTCCTTCTGGTGAGGTGAGTCTTCAAACTTTTTTATATGGTTTGGAAAGTTATTGATAAAACTTTTCCAGTCAGCTTATGTGATGAACTTTCCCTGCATCATTATGTGTTGATTTAGAAATCAGAACCTTCAAATATCATCATTCTCAGTTTTAATATATAGAATTGTTGTGTATGAAGTGTGTTGTGATCTCTAATAGTTAATTTTAGTTCAATAACTTGGTCTGGGACTGGCAGTTGCTAAGACATTTGTCGAAGACTTGTAAATATGCTACACCACAATTATTGTAGAAGTTAAAATAAAGTTCGAAATTCTGTGGTAGTCTTGAATCGGATTGCTGTGACTAAATGTTTGTAGCATGTAACATGCTGAACGTTGTTGTTTTGTCTCTATTATTGACAGTAATAATCAAAAGTTTCCTATATTTTAGGTTGATATAATCGAAATCAATGAACCATTCAAAGTTATATGTAAATTGCTAAATTTCCACCTACATGTATGATTAAATAGTAAAAGTGTTTTTGTCAAATTATCTCCGTTTCAGTTACACCTAATAAGATGTATTACTAGGACATTAGTGTTGAAGTAATGACGTGTCCTCCCATATTTAGTCAACTGACAGAGATTCAGGGCATCTCAAACCCTAGAGAATCATATTCCCTTAAACCTCTTTACTTCCAAAGATCCCACATTGTTCACTCTGACCCTCCTTCCTTATCCTAAGTTCCTAGCAAGAGTGCAAAAAAGGAAAGTGTGGTGGGTTGATTGATCTGGAAAGAAGTATCTCCGTACATATGTTGGAATAAATTACGAGCTTCACTGGGAATTTTTACTGGTATAAGCAGTAGAGATGACAAATCTATGGATTTCTTTGGCTGAATTCATTTGTGTCAGTTTTAGATGCAAAAAGCCTAAATAAAATGGTTTGACTGTATTTCATAGTAGAAATGTTCATGGTCTTCTCATAAAAATAAAACTCATAATATTGTGTTTTGGTTTTCTTACCATTATTTCTGCTATTACATTGCGGTGTTTTCAGGCGCTTTTGGTTTCTGGTGCTAGTGATGGTTTACTTGTGCTATGGAGTGCTGACCATGGTCAAGACTCACGCGAACTTGTGCCCAAGCTGAGTTTAAAGGTAGCCATTTCTCATATTTACCTCTTTTCATGCATAGGTGATTATATATTTGATCATGGCTGAACGGTTCTGAGTTGTTTGAATGTTTCTCTGTACAAACTTTTACTGGAGTATAACAATCTTGGTTGTATTTTTATTATGCATGTACAAGTTTCAGAAATGTTTCCCCAGAACATTTCAGCTTTATTTACCCAGCCTCAGTTGTGTTTGGAAGTTAGTTACATAATTTGCGAAAAAGGCTTCTTTGATTTAAATGAATAGAAGTCAAAATTTTGTATTTCACCTTTTTCTTTTTTGAGTGCAACACATTTGATTTGTCATCTAAATATCTCCAAATTTGGTGATCTATGCTTCTATCCTTTTTGAGGTTTACGTGTTAAAGATATCAGACTTCTGGCAAGTGCCTTTTTATTCTGGGATGGCTATATCTTGGCATATATATCTGGTGGAAGTTTCAGCTTAAACTTCTTGTGACATTTTAGTTTCAATGGAATATTGGAAATCTCATACACCTTTTCTGTTTGACACTCTTTAAGGCACATGATGGTGGCGTTGTGTCTGTTGAGCTTTCTAGGGTGATGGGGGGTTCGCCACAGCTGATCACTATTGGTGCAGATAAGACATTAGCAATCTGGGATACCATCTCTTTTAAGGTGTGGTCCTAACTCTAGAATTATCTCGAGTTTTTTTTGTTGAACAAATCTTTTATTAATAAACAAATGCATACTTATATATGGTGTTGGGTGTATATTCTCTAATTTTTTACTTAGGAGCTCAGGCGTATTAAACCTGTCCCGAAACTTGCTTGCCATAGTGTGGCATCTTGGTGCCATCCCCGAGCTCCTAACCTTGATATATTGACTTGTGTCAAGGATTCTCATATTTGGTAAGCACATCTTTTCAATGATGACTTAATTGATTTACAAAATTTTGATTTTTTAGAAAGCGTGCTAAATCCTTTCCTAAATTATAAGATCCAACTTGTTCCTAAGGATTTATGTACCTTATGTAGGGCTATTGAGCACCCTACATATTCTGCTTTGACGAGGCCGTTGTGTGAGCTTTCTTCTCTCGTTCCTCCTCAATTGCTCGCAACCACCAAGAAGCTCAGGGTGTGTAGCTGATTCTATTTCGTTTCCGTTCGCATATTAAATTTGTTATATTTGGTAAAACAGATTTTCTAGACAGTCCCTTTCATGTGATGATCCATATGAACTAGTATGCAGAGGTTTTGACAGTTTTAGCTTTTCCCTAGCATGCTACTTGGAAAAGATATACGCCTGATAATGCTTTTACAGAAAATGGAAGTTTAATCCAATAATAAATTGTCTTGCCAAAATTCTTTGTTTTTGATAATCCAATAATAAATTATCTTGCCAAAATTCTTTGTTTTTGAAGATGACCGCTGTTTTTGTTTTGTTTGTGATCAATTCTGCACTCCCTTTGTAGGTTTACTGCATGGTTGCACATCCTTTGCAGCCCCATCTTGTTGCAACTGGCACCAACATTGGTGTTATTCTTAGTGAGTTCGATGCAAGATCTCTTCCAGCCGTGACTTCTTTACCAACACCATCGGGAAGCAGAGAGCACTCTGCTGTGTACGTAGTTGGAAGGGAACTTAAGTTATTGAACTTCCAGTTATCAAACACAGCAAATCCGTCTCCTGGTTCCTTATCTGAAACAGGAAGATCCAGAACTGAGTCATTAGAGCAATTACATGTCAAGCAGTTGAAGAAGCACATTAGTACACCTGTTCCTCATGATTCTTATTCGGTTCTTTCTGTAAGCAGTTCAGGGAAGTAAGTTGATAATTCAGTTTTTTTCTACATTTAATTTTGGTATCCATTGCATTATCTGACATTTTCACCGCCATGGGGAAAAACTTTCTGTGTATATGTGATGCATGTAAATGTTTAGGCCATTGCTCAGTGCGCAAGCACAAAGAGTGCTTGTAGTTCAATATGCCTATAGAAGTGGTGCTAGGGATATCGCATATGAAATAGCAATATGATGTATATATACTTTCGTTTGTAGATATTTATTATGATGTTTGAACATCGTCAACTGCTCTATAGGTTTAAACATGTTCCCCATGTAGCCTCTTTTCTATGCCGAGTGGAGACCTTCTAGTATCTATTTGTGCTTGGCTGCAGCTGACCATGTAAAATCATCCACTGGATGGTCTCTTTGCACAGTTGTCTATCTATGTTAGCGATTTCTAATTTTTTTTTATATCCATATTCTGGTTTTGTTGCAGGTATCTTGCGATTGTGTGGCCTGATATCCCTTATTTTTCGGTTTATAAGGTTAATGATTGGGCGATTGTTGATTCGGGAACGGGAAGGCTTTTTGCATGGGATACTTGTAGTGACAGGTTTGCTTTGCTGGAGTCAGCGTTGCCTTCAAGATTACCAGTAATTCCCAAACCAGGTTCCTCAAGAAAAGCGAAAGAAGCTGCTGCAGCTGCAGCGCAAGCAGCAGCTGCTGCTGCTTCTGCAGCTTCATCTGCTACTGTCCAAGTGCGTATCATACTTGATGATGGCACATCAAATATCTTAACAAGGTCTATTGATGGTCGCAGTGAACCGGTATGAAGAGTTACGTCCTACTTTATGTTTGCTATTATTTCCTTCACAGATACTGTTGCTCCAAGGAGTTTGGGTGGTTGGATATTCTAGAATGACCGCTCTGATTTTGAAAATTTTGGAGGCCATAGCGTTAACTTAAGTGCTGGTTCACTTTTGCTTGTCATCAAGCTTATCTGTAACAATGGCTATTGATGGTTGCAGTGAACCAGTATGAAGAGTCATGTCCTACATTATTAATCTTGTTAGTTTAGTCAAGCATCCTGATGTCCAAAGAGTTTGCACGACTTCTCTGCATCTGTAGAATTAGAGCCCATGCTTGAAATAGATGTAGAGTGTTAACCTAATGTTATGTACTAGTCCAGCATCTGTTTGTCATCAAGTATAGTTCAAGTAATCCTGTCCTGGGGCGTATCCCCTTGCGCCTTGTACTGAAGGTAGGGAATTGTGCCTCGAGGTTTTAACCACGACAACGTTAGCTGACGGCCGTACCTTCTAGCTACTATAACTTTGATCAAGTAATGGTTGCCAGCATTAAACTTTCAACTTAACTGAACTTATGTGTTACGACTGTTCTATGTCATGGTCGTTGACTTATCCAATTTCTTATTTGTATGTTCTATAATTTATTTTTTCCAGGTTATTGGTCTTCATGGAGGTGCATTGCTTGGTGTTGCTTATCGAACATCACGGCGGATTAGTGCTGTTGCTGCCACAGCAATTTCAACACAGTCTATGCCATTGTCAGGCTTTGGTAATAGTGGAATTTCTTCCTTCACTACATCTGATGATCCGTTTTCTTCAAACAAATCAAGTGTTGCTGAAGCTGCCCCACAGAATTTCCAGCTTTATAGGTACTAATGGATTTGTATTCGAGGATTTTTTTACATCAATGCCTTTTTGATATGCATTAAGAACACTCCTCTTTCTGGTCGTTTGCTGTTTACAAACCGGCACATGGATGCTCATGTCTTAACACTTGCCACAACTTCTGTGTTACTCGGTTATAATAATATTGAGTGTATTTGAATATCTATACATAATTTTCTTTTCTCTACTTGCACATAATTATGTTTAAATAGTATATGCTGTTCTAGGTTGATGCGTTGTTCTAGATCCGGGACTGCAAATTGTAAATAAAGCCTTTACTTTAAAGGATGAATAGCATGCCGAACATTGTATACATAAATGTTAGTGCTCGCTTATAGTTCTAACGTTGCATGCCGTGTCCGGTGGACTGAATGTGTTTTATATTACACAAATTTATATGTAGGTTGCATTACGATCCCCTTGGGCGGTAAATTATAGTTATAAAGATATATATCTTTCCTTCTTCTGTTTAACTGAAGGGTTGCAATCTTGCAGTTGGGAAACTTTTCAGCCCGTCAGTGGCCTTCTTTCCCAGCCAGAATGGACTGCATGGGACCAAACTGTCGAATATTGTGCTTTTGCTTACCAGCAGTATATTGTGATATCTTCGCTGCGCCCTCAATATAGATATCTAGGGGACGTGGCAATCCCTGGTGCTACTGGTGCTGTTTGGCATCGGAGACAGCTGTTTGTGGCTACACCAACTACCATTGAGTAAGATATTGTGACCTCTTCTTTTCACCGAAATTCCATTTGAATTCGTGTTTATTAAGTGAATCCTTTTTTTATTACTAGGAATACTTCGCGACTTCCGTGCTATTGAAAAATGTCAACATTTTCATAGTTGTATTTGGAAAACAAATGTATTTGTAGCTGACCTTAAAGTGATATAGGCCTACACATTTTGAATATAAATGTAAAGTTCTGTACCTTACCACCTTCTACTTATTTACCTGAAATGTACACAAAAAAGCTCTTTCTTTGAACTTCTCGTTATATGGAACTGTATTGATGCTTTTCCTGGAATGATTAAACTCAACACATGTCACTGAAAAGGAAAGTTCAGATTAAGCAGTGGAACCTATTTTAACCGAACACTGGATCTCTTACTGGGTTGTCATCTTCTACTTTGATGGTAGCGTAATTCTTGTACGGACTGTTTTGCTTGTCTCATATACTGAAGTTATACTAGTCCTACATAGCAGGCTTTTAGAACCTCTGACAAAATAGTTTTACTTATTAAGAATATATACCTTGTGCTCTGATATTTATGTTTTATTTCATGATTTTAACTCTAAATGGGGCCTTTGTCTTCAGGTGCGTTTTTGTGGATGCTGGAGTTGCACCTATTGATATAGAAACAAAAAGGAGAAAAGAAGAGATGAAAATGAAAGAAGCACAGGCCAGAGCTGTTTCTGAGCATGGAGAGTTAGCACTAATCACTGTTGATGGCCCACAAGCTGCTACTAATGAAAGAATCTCATTGAGACCCCCAATGCTGCAGGTAATGATGTATTTAAAATTTGCATTCTGGGAAGGAAAGAAGTAGAGAAAGAGGACTGTTGTTCTTATCACGTGAACATGTTTTTTTTAATCGGTAAAAAAAGAATATATTGATCAAAAAAACGAGAGGGTACAGAAGACTTGTACCACCCTTACGAAAGAAAAGCGAAAAGAAAAGTAGAAACCGAGGACATATGATGACAGGCCATCACAATGTCTCATGAGGATTCAAATTGGCCCTAACATCAGTAAAAGAGATGTTTTCAAAGTTCTTAAAAATCATATGAACATGTTTTAAAAGGTTGAACTTGGAGCATGTATTGTTTTGGAGGGGGTATTACCATGATGCAGGAAAGGTATAAGGAGAAGTTAAGTTAAAGACTTATCTAAATGTCTTGGAGAAATAATGAACACAAGAAAAGAGTGGATACAAAAACTGCTGTATGGATACTGATGCATATAACTCAACTTGCATAGGGGGGAATATTAGATGTCAAAACTTAAATTTAGGACGTATGGCATATGTCATTTAAGGAAAATTTGTTCACACACAAGAAGGGAGCAGAGGATACAAGACCATTATTTGGATAGAGATGCATATAACTCAAATCAGCCTATAGGGCATTTTCTAGGTGTCAACTTTTAAATTAAATGACTTATTTAAATATGTCTAGGAGAAATCAAGGGAACACAAGAATAAAGTAGGGGAAATGACTGTTATTTAGATACAGCCACATATGAGTTAACATGCCTTGTTTTCTTTATTAGCTGATGAAGTATCGTTTAGAATTATGCTTTAAGGTAGAAAGCTTATTCTTTAGAATCTTAGATGTATAGGTTACGCTTACACGTGTTCCTTGCAGTACTTTGGCCATTTGTCATTGCACTTTGAAACCTGCAGCATTGTGTGTCAACGAGTTCAAAGCCTTCATGAATAGTATTGACTGTATTACTAACATTTTCTTTTGTTTAACCCCATGCTCGGAGTTTTGCCTTAAATCTGATTACCAAAATATTATTATAAAATGTTTCCAAAATAAAATAAATAAAAACATCATTGTCTACACCGATAAATATATTGATGAAACACTTCAATTTTCAGGTAGTGAGGTTAGCGTCGTTTCAGCATGCGCCTTCTGTGCCACCGTTTTTATCTTTGCCAAAGCAATCTAAAGTAGATGGAGAGGATTCAGGTGTCCCAAAAGATATGGAAGACAGAAAAGTCAATGAGATTGCAGTTGGTGGTGGAGGGGTCTCTGTGGCTGTGACTCGTTTTCCTGCAGAACAGAAACGCCCAGTAGGACCACTTGTTGTTGTAGGTGTCAGGGATGGAGTGCTTTGGCTCATTGACAGGTAAATAGTTAGTCGCATTTAATTTCCTCTTATGGAATACGTTATAAGTACTTTAATCTTCTTAGGTTCCTTCATTTGTGGAGCCCTTTTAACTTGTCCTGCATCAAGCAACTTACGAAACATGATACAGTTTGGATCATGTGGTAACAGAGAATAATATCTCAAGCATGAAAATTTGCTCATCTCAAATATATAAACTCAAAAAAGCGGCTATGTGAAGCGCAAATGTATTAGGATGATGGACTAAGACAGCATATTACTTTTCGAGTAAATGGACACTTCTAGCCTCCTCAGCATACTTAATGATTTAGTTTAGGAAGGTCTTAAGTTGTAAAAGGTGATACTATCTTAGGAGTGATGACGGCAAATGAAACATGTCTTTTATTCTTTATTGTGAAATATATTTTAAATTTTAACGTGTAACCAAAGAGACCACCAGATTTACATCATTGCAGTTATCTTCTATAGATGGTCATGTGGCTGGACCACTTATATATATCATGAAAAGGAGTTTCATGTTGCTGTTTTCACCCATTTGAACAAGCATATGATGCTCGACTTTTCTGCCACAGGTACATGCGTGCCCATGCCTTGGCCCTGAGCCATCCAGGTATTCGTTGCCGATGTCTTGCTGCCTACGGAGACGCTGTTAGTGCAGTGAAATGGTATACCACCTAATGTGATTCCACGACTTTAATAACATTAATTTCTTCATATTATATGTTGTAAACTAAACACTCTATTTATTATGCAGGGCAAGTAGGCTTGGTAGGGAGCACCATGATGATCTGGCACAATTCATGCTCGGCATGGGTTATGCCACTGAAGCACTTCACTTGCCTGGAATTTCTAAAAGGTAGGAGTGAATTTCGATTTTTGAGCAACAAAAGTAGGTTTGGACTCTTTGGAGTTTTTTGTGTTGTGAACGCAAGCTGCTCACACTTTCAGTGGTGCAAATTGTGTTAGATAGCGTTGCTACTATGTTTAGATTATAGAGGTACTTAGTCTGGATCTGCTCACATTGCTTTGCACAATGAGTGTACGCAATGTCGTGTAGGCTGGAGCTGAACCATGGGATGGTATTTGGTGAAGGTTTTCTTCCCACCGTGCAGATTATTCCTGCAAAAGTCGTCCCATTCTAGGACTTGTAACCACATCATTGAGTAATTAGAAATCAACTTTGATTAATTTAATAATTTACCGTTTGCCGCAGTATGTGGATGATGAGTTTACAAACTTTAGAATAGCTGGATTTTCTTTTGGGGATGATCTAGGTGAGAACTACACCACCAGAAATCTGCCTTTGAGTCATCTCCAGCTGATCCCTACGTACCCCATAAGTAGTAATTTATGTGGATGTTTTCTCATTAGTTCATTATAATTGGTATCAACATTCTACAATCTAATTTTTAATAGTTGTTTACCCAACATGACCTTTTTGGTTTTATAAATTTCTCTCAGATTGGAGTTTCATCTCGCAATGCAGAGCAATGATTTGAGAAGAGCTCTTCAATGTCTTGTAACAATGAGCAACAGTAGAGAAATCGGACAAGAAAATATTGGCCTGAATGTAACTGAAATTCTTAGTTTAACAGTTAAAAATGAAAATCTTGTGGAAGCAGTGCAAGGAATAGTGAAATTTGCGAAGGAGTTCTTGGATTTGATTGATGCAGCAGATGCTACTGCACAATCTGATATTGCTCGTGAGGCTCTGAAGAGGTTAGCTGCTGCATGTTCTGTGAAAGGTGCTGTACATGGTCCTGAATTGAGAGGCCTAGCCCTGCGTCTTGCAAATCATGGAGAGTTGACCAGGCTAAGTGTATGTTCCCTTATATATTGTGGATTAACGAAATTTATTTCTTACTTCTATTGCTTCTGAATCTAAAATCTATTTCTCAAGTTCTACTGCCATAATTCGTTTTATTTCTTTATTTGTGATATGAAATACACAGGAATATGTTGCAAACTTACAATATGTTCATCTTACATTGTAGTACGATGTCTGTACAATGCATCAACAGTTTTCATGAAAGTGATTCTTTTAAGAATTCTGTGCTGATTTTCTTGGTGGTATTTGCATTTCCACTGCAAACTGTTCTATCTTTTTTGGGTGTGTTTAATATCATGATGTTTTTTTCTTTCTTTTCTGTTACGCAGGGTTTGGTGAATAATCTGATCACATCAGGTGAAGGCCGTGAGGCGGCATTTTCAGCTGCAGTCTTGGGTGACAATGCACTCATGGAAAAGGCATGGCAGGACACGGGAATGTTGGCAGAGGCTGTTCTCCATGCCCATGTATGTAACAATAGAGGAGTTTCAAGTTAAACCCATTTCTTTCCTTTTCAAATACCGATGAAACCCCGAGCTTTTGTATTCCGTTTTTAATTTCAGCTGATACCTAACAATTCCCACCCCTATGTATGTGTTGTCTCCTCTGTAGGCACATGGAAGACCGTCATTAAGGAACTTAGCTCAGGAATGGAACAAGATGCTGCAGAAAGAACTCGAACATATCCCAACTACAAAAACGGATGCTGCAGCTGCGTTTCTGGCTTCTCTCGAGGAACCCAAGCTTACAAGCTTGGCTGAAGCAGGGAAGAAACCACCAATTGAAATTCTTCCTCCGGGAATGGCATGTCTATCTGCTGCACCAATTACTATTCAGAAGAAACCCACTGCTGCCGCTCTTGCTGCCACTGCTGCGGCTGCCTCTCAGGCAGCTTCCCTACAGCAGCCAAGCAAGCCACTGCTATTAGAAGGTGGTGCTCCAGATGCTTCCGTTCCACAAGAGGGTGATCCTTCACCAGTTCAGCCATCAGCCGAGCTTCCTGTAAGTGATTCTTCAGTTGCCTCAGCACCTGCAGGTTCTCCCGTGGCTCCAGGAGTAGTTTCTTCTGGAGAGAGTGATCAGAATCCCGATCCTGTTCCCGTTCCAGAAAATACTTATACTGGTAGTCCTAGTACTGCACCACCACCACCCGAAGCAATTAGCACAAATACAGATGTGGAGCAACCAATGACGACCACTGCTGCTACCGCTTCCCAATATATGGTAGAGGACGACTTTATGTGGGTTGTTCATCCTACTTCACTGTCGTCAGGATCTCATGAACCTCCTCTTTCTTGAATAGTGAGTTATAAACAGCTAATTAGCTGGGAAGATTGGGTGGGCAGTTAATTCTTTTAAATTCAGAATTTCAATGCATGTTGCCTTCTTCCCATGATAGATGTCATTAATAGATCAGTATTACTATGGTTGACGTTTATTCCTTTTAGAGTGCTCTTCGATCAAATTATACCGTGTTGTGTATGTAAATCTCCATTCATTGTATTTGTTATTATTTGCAATACAATTTCCTGCTGTCTTAGTGAGTTTCAGTATAGCAGATTTGTAGTCTGCCGGTTGTATTTTCTCTGTTTGAGTAGAGTATTGAGTCTGTTTTTGTTTTTCACTATTGTTGTATATTTCAGACTCGGTGACAGTTGTAGAACTTATTTTGGGCTCAAGTTTGTTGTTGTAACCGTGTTCCTTTTCTTGTTTGCTTTTTACGGAACGCCTGCAGTTGTTTGAATCTCAGAAACTTATGTTTTTTTTTCTTGATTGCACAGAAGAATATATTTGACTGCTTTTCCTTCTCTAATTTGTATTCCTATAGCCTAACCTGAAACAGGTTTAGTGTTGTCATTTTACTGCCCATGTTTCTCTGTAACAAGTCGCACACTAAACTATTTTTTCTGTGTCTCACCTCGGAACTATTTACACCCTAACTCAGATTGTGGAGCAAGTTGGGTACGACATAACCTGGTCGGGTATTACTATAGCATTTATTACAACCGAGGATGCAAGTCTTGCCATATAAATTTTGATGCTGTGCAGGCTTGCGTCTGAGGTAGGTCTGCTCTGCGGATGGTCGAAGCATCTTGGTTTTGCTTCCTATGATCCAGCGGGGTGTCCTTTTGTCCTTTTGAGAAGTCGCGGATGTGCACCAGTTCAAGGAGTCCGATTTACTTCTGCCATTAATGTTGTATAACCCAAAGGCTCAGCAATTGCACACATCACGCTTCATTGTTCTCGATATTGCTCCTGCCCCTGCATAGCCGCGGTTGCATCTTGACTCCCCACTACAGTTCAAGTTGATGGTTTGGCGTGATACTGGTGCCTGTCCAACTGATACCAAATAGGGGAAAAAACGGTTTAGTCCAAAACCGTCCCCAAAGATACGGATTAGTCCACCCCGATCCGACTAGGAACAGATTAGTCCAAAGTTTATTTGAAAATGTGTAAAGACGCTGCTATCCTTCGCACGCGTCTCATAAAGCACACGTGCAGCGAATTAAAACTGTTTTGTAACTGACACAGTTAATGCGGAAGAGACACTTTGGTTCGAAAAAAAAAACTGAAAGAAAAAAAACGGAAATGTTATTATTTCATTTAGCAGAGAAGATAAAAATACTCAGAGAAAACTTTAACCTAAAATCCAAAATCGAAAATCGAAACACTAAAGATTCAAAATCAAACCTTAAATTTTCGTAGAATTGATGAATACAGTAGCAGTAACATCATGGTGAGTGCTAAAAAACCAGTAGCAAAGCGAAAATCAACAGAAAAATCTTCTGATACAACAGCAACAGTTGAAGAAGATACTTCAAAATCACAAGGACCGAAGACGAGATCAAAATCTACAGCAGTTTCAACATCAACTGTACCAGAAGATACTTCAAAATCACCACCATCTAAGAAGAAATCAAAATCTACAGCAGTTTCAACAGCAACAGTTGAAGAAGATACTTCAAAATCACCACCTAAGAAGAAATCAAAATCTACAGCAGTTTCAACATCAACTGTACCGGAAGATACTTCAAAATCACCACCACCTAAGAAGAAATCAAAAACTTCAAAGAAATCAACATCTGGTCAAGCAAAAAAGGGTAATGCTACTTCAAACTGTTGTCCATCTATTGTGTTTTACCAGTGTACAGATCTGTACACCGGCATGCTATATCATGTTTATATGTTCTGATGTGTGTGTTTTCAAACTGCTGTCCATCTCTTGTTGTTGGTGTGTATAGATATGTACACCATCATGCTGTTGCAGGC
>JAJJMB010002444.1:237343-288177 GCA_023531105.1 Papaver atlanticum | reverse complement strand
CCATCATGCTGCTGCAGGCTTTCATTTTAAGTTCTATCTATTTTCTTGCAATTTTTATAAGATTTGTTGTTGGTGTGTATAGATATGTACACCATCATGCTGCTGCAGGCTTTCATTTTCAGTTCTATCTATTTTCTTGCAATTTTTATGAGATTTGTTGTTGGTGTGTATAGATATGTACACCACCATGCTGCTACAGGCTTTCATTTTCAGTTCTATCTATTTTCTTGCAAATTTTATGAGATTTGTTGTTGGTGTGTACATATATGTACACCACCATGCTGTTGCATTGATTTGTTTTCAGATTTCTTGTTCATGTGTATATACTACTACAGTCACATGTTGTTGTACTGATTGGTGTCATGTTCTATATGTTTTTGTACTAACTGTTGTGTTTTGAAACTGTTTTTTCATCACTTGTGGTACCAGTGTACAAATCTGTACACCATCATGCCAGTTCATCTTCATATTGCCCGACTGTTGTGTTTCAAAACTGTTTTTTCATCACTTGTGGTACCAGTGTACATACAGGTACACCAGCATGCCAGTTCATCTTCATATTGCCTGCTGAGTGTGTTTTGAAACTGTTTTTGTTAGATTTTTGTAAGAGTGTAAAGACTTTTACACCTGTATGTACTAGTGTACATACAGGTACACCAGCATGGTAGTTCATCTTCATATTTGATTAGTGCTCTGTTAAATATTTGTGTATACATTGTTGTACACCTATGTGACTATTTTGTAGTTATGAGTATAATGAATGTATTATTCTTCTTGGTTCATTTTCGTAGATACCAACAAACCTTATAGATCAAGTTTCCATGCAATCAGTGACTTTGTGAATAGAAACTTTGAGGAAGATGAAACAAAAAGAGGAGGAAAAGTATGGTTCACCAATTATCAATTAGAGAAGCAAAAGGAAGGACCATTCTGGCCTGTTGTAGATATATTTGTCCACAAAAAAGCAGATCAGAAAGATTAGAAAGATCCAAGTAAAAAGAGAGATGATATATGGACTAAGAACCCAAACTCAATCTTGAAAATTGTGAGACAGTATCGCTATGAAATTTGTGACACAGGGGGACATTATTTCATGTTTGATACTCCCAAGAAGAACGTAAGAGTGGCAGTAAAGAGTGAACCCGAGGATTTGTTTCTAATTTATGGGATTAAGATGGTAGCAATGGAACTTGAAAAAGGATAAGATGTAAAAACTGCAGCTGAAAAAAGATACGGTCCGCTGATAAACAGATTGACTCTTAAGAAACGAAATGAGCTGGGAAAAAAAGATGTGGAGGAGGAAATCATACGTATCATGAAGCTAAACCCAAAGTCGCGATTGGAGATTGAAAGAAACGCTGAAGACTTAGTGGTGCTGTTTACTATGTACTTGTGTATAACGGTGTTTTTTACTCAGGCAAACGGAAGTATGATTAGCAAGAACAAGTATGCACACTTTTTTGAGTCTTTCGATAGGATGAAGACAACTTGTTGGCCAGTTCATATACATGAGTATCTCATGGCGTGCATTAAGAAACATTTCGATTCACCACTTAAAGTTAATGGTTGTGTGATTTATCTGTTGGTGAGTTTACATGTGCACACAGTTGTACACCTGATATATCCATTCACCATTTTAAATAATTCTGTTCATTGTGTTTGTTCCTTTCTCTTACATTTCTAACTATTCACCTATTTGTTAATGCAGCATTGGTTTGCTGAACACAACAAAAGCATGCAGCCAAGAAATGAGGAAGGTGTGCCAAGGCTTCTCAGGTGGATCATCAGTGACGTCAGTAATACAATCGAGAAAGACCTGAATGACGCCATGAAAAAGGTATCTCAAAAAAATTTCTTACGATAGTATATGTACATTGATATACACCTTTAATAAGGTGTACAGGATTGTACATTGTTGATAGTATATGTACATTGATATACACCTTTAATAAGGTGCACAGGATTGTACATTGTTGATAGATTTTAAGAAATTTGTCTTGTGTACAACAATGTACACTCTTACAACATGTGTAAGAAATTGTACACCTGTGATCAATGTTGATACTTTGGCATGTTTTCAAATGCAACCAGGATGTGTAAAGGCTTACACTGATGAAGAGCGATTGCTTTTGGATGAGTACCGGAGGCAGAAACAAGAAAATAGCATAGATGCAGTGAAGGAAAAGCTGCGCATATCATATATGCAAAGAAATGAGTTGGATGAGGAGCTTACTGAAGTTCAGGAGAGGCAAGAAAGGCTTCTTAATTTCATCGAAGAGAAAAGCCTAAAAGTTAATGAAGTTGGTCTAATGAACTTGACAGAAAGAGAAGTGAATGATTTTCGTAATTACACTTTGGATGAAATCTTTAAATTTGCAAAGGAAATACGGCTTGAAACTGAGGAGGAGGAGGAGATTGAGGAGGAGGAGGAGGATGAGGAGGAGGAGGATGACAAGGTTGAGGAGGATGGGAAGGAGAACAATGAAGATGAGGAGATTGAGGAGGAGGAGGAGGAGGAGCACAATGAAGATGGTGATATGCATGATGATAAGGATGATGATGACAAGGAGGGTAGCAAGGATGATGATGACAAGGAGGGTAGCAAAGGTGGTGATATGCATGATGATAAAGATGATGATGATGAGCAGGGTGGCAAAGGTGGTGATATGCATGGTGATCACAATGACAAAGAGGGTAGCAAAGGTGGTGATGACGAGCATGGAACTGAATCTGAAAAGAATGAAGTTCCGTCTGAAACTCCTGAAAAGCGAAGGTATAAAATCACTTTTATTAAATATGGCAGTCATTTCTTTTTATGTGTGTAGATAGTTGTACACCAGTATGCTAAAACTCATACCTTTTCTCAAAACTTGAATCTTTTAGCACTTCTCTGTCAAAGACAAATGAACAGAAGGATGGCAAGGATGGAACAAGGCAAGGTGTTGAGTCTGGAACTGCTAAGAAGCCTAGGTATGAAGAAAATGATCTCAGCTCGCATTTCTTTTCATTTTCTGTATATGTGTACCAAGATGTACACCTTAGTGATTTCTTATGTGTGTGTACAAAGATGTACACTTTTGTAGAACCTAACAAAATATGCATTTTTTCAGCACTTCTCTGCCAGAGACAGTTGAAATCACTGAACATCAAGAACACTAGAATGTGATGGATGCCACTCAATCTGCTGAAATTGATGAATCTACGATAATCGCAGCTCAAGCCATATCTCAGTTGGACCCTAAAGGCATGTTGCCGGTTGAAGAAGATGTCCTTTTACTCACACAAGGAGAAGAGACAAAGAAGGAGACTTATACATCAATTGAGGACCTTCAAGATAACTCATCTGAAACTGTATTCGTAAAGCTTGAGAAAGCTTGTTACAGAACGGCACCATCTGAAGTGAAGGTAAAGATGGCAACCCTGATCCACGATTGTCCAAGCTTTTCATTGTTGAGACAAGAAGATCCAATAGAAGAGTCGTCGCAAAAATCATTATCCAATGAAGATGTACGAGAAATGATCGTTGATGAAGCAGTGCAGTTCATCCAACAACATGAAGATGAATTTTTTAGCAGTCAAGAAGTACAGGAGCAGAAGACACCACCATCAAAGACAAGAGCAGGGAAGATGAAGGAAACAGAGATGTTGAGGACAAAAGCAGCTGGCAAGTTGTCCAAGACACCACCAAAGAGATTTGCAAAGAAAAAACAAGATCCTGATTTCACTGCCGAGGGTAAAACCAGACAAGTTAGGATAAAAGTGGATCAAAAAGGCAAGGGGATCAAAGAGGGAGAAGAACCAGGCTATCCTGCACCAATAAAGAGAAAGGAAAATGAGTATCATCCTTGTCGCCCACTGCCAGATGTTCGTCAATCACCACTATACCATGCCATGGAACCAGGACAGGACAAAAAAAGGATACATAAATTTTTCGACTATGCAAGCCTGACGTAAGTTAACAAAACAATACATCGCACTATATGAATGATTGAATCTTATAAAAAAAAGGTATGTGCACCACTATGTATACCATGTTAACATTTCCTTTATGATTATGCAGCTCTGTAGCTTGGGAACTAACAAGACTCGAAGATCCAACGGTCAGGGAAGAAATTCTGATTGTGGGAAAAGTACTTCGTGAACTGATGTTCAACAAATATCTGGACCAAGAGGTACTGCAGTTCTACGTCCATCGACGTTGCAGAGCAATTCTCAGAGATAGCTTTCGTCATCCAGATGATCAAAAAGTACATGAGATGTGAAATAATGAGTCCTACTGCATGTGTAAGTTTCTCAAAAACAAATCAAAAAGTTCATATATAGATACTTTAATGATATGTACATAGTTGAACACCTAATTGACATGGCGTGTTCTATGTGTTTGTAGATTTCTTTAGGTGTGGACATAGATGTACACCAGTATGCTATATGATTAATGACACAACTCTGTTAAGTGTTTGCATGGATGCCTGATTGTTAGATTTTATTTAGGTGTGTACATAGTTGTACACCTGTATTATACGTCATGGATACATCTATATCATACATCTATTTCCATGCATAAAATGTTTGATATGTAGTAGTGTACATGCTTTTTAGTTTTCTGGTCTGATTTAGGTGTACCTAATTCATTTTATTTTCCAACAAATTATTGATTGCAGTACTACGTGAAGAACAATATCATCAGCACTCTACAAACGCTTGTGGTTGATTTCATACGGGACATGCCTGACAATCTGGAAGTTCTTGTAATCCCCGTCAATCACTCTACAGAACAATTGGCAGTAGGAGTTCACTGGTCGCTTTTGAAGTTTGATTTCAAAGCTCTAGAGTGGAAATGGTACAACTCGTTGCACTCAAATAAGGACTATAAAGATGATGCACAACAACTGGCAAATGTGGTGCAGTTGGAACTCAACAAGAAGAGAGCGTTGAAGGGTGATGCACCTATAGAACCGCACGATATAAACATCATGCAATGCCCTGCACAAGGAATCAACCCGGACTGCCTGCTATACACTTGTTACTTTATGAAACGAAGTGTGAAGAAAACAAAGAGTATCGAAAGAGATCAGCAGAGGGCCGAAGACATTTGTCAGGAAATGAGAACAAAATTGGTGGCCAAGATGCTGAAAAAAGTCGGAGTGTATGAAAAGGTTTGGGATATAGCAAAGGATGAACAACACAAGGAGTGGCGCCTGAGTATGGAAACGAAACCATTGAAGAGGAATATGAGGTTTTAAGCTTCATTATACAAGATCACTTTCTGAATTGCTTCTAAACATTTTTTTTATCTTCAGACAACTTTTCAAATTTCAGTTTTCAATACTATAAAGACCTTGAATTAATCATTTTATTAGTTTCAATTTAAGACTTATGACTAATATAAAGACCTTGAATTAATATTTTTATTAGTTTCAATATTGATGTGTTGAAAGTATACTTGTGTCAGTACTAAGGTGTATATTACAGGTTAGTAAAATATTAAGGTGTACATGATTGTGCACTGTTACTGACAGAGCAGAAATTTATCACAGTAATGGTACAGGAAGGTAATGGTACACATGTACTGACAGATTTATCTAGACCCGCAGAACTGAAAAACATAGAATTGAAACGCTAAACATAGAATTGAACAGGCATTAGCAAAATAAAACTAGTATCAATATACAGAACTGAAAACATAAAATATTACTAAACAAAATAGACTAGTAGCATCCATTGTACAGAAAGGTGTACATGATGGTACACAGGTAAAAAGACAGGTAAGAAAACTGAAGTGCACAGGAAGGTGTACATAATGGTACACATGTCCTGGCACTAATTATCCACACCAAAGAAAATTGAAAAAGACATTACCAAAAGTAAAAACCAAACACATAGAATCTTTTGAACAAATCAAACCAAACACCAGTTTTCCTTGTTTTCAGAAGAAACAAGAGCAAAAGCAAATGGGTAAAAACCATTGTTTCCATTGATACATGTTGCAGCCGTCAAAGTACCCCTGTATTTACCAGTAAGAAAAGTAGCGCCCAAGTAAATCATGGGCCTGAGATACCTATAGCTATGCTTGCAAGCACCGAAACAAATGAAAATTCTCTGAAATCTTCTAGTTCCATGATCAACTTCAAACTTCACATAGCTATCGGGATTAGTTTCTTCAATTGCTTTGACATACCAAGTTAAATCGCTATACGATTTCTCGTCATCACCAAATTGTTCTTCAAATACGTCTTCTTTCCCTCTACGGGCATGGTGATACTTAATATTGGACCCATAAGTCTTCTTAAAAAGTGACATAGTCTGTTTGGGTTTTAAACTAGGATCACCCTGTATATTGTCAGCGATCAAATGCTTGACTAACTTGGTTGTCACCGCAGGACTCTTCAACCTCAAACCAACACCACAGCTACAAAAAAAAAATGAAGATGGAATAAGTAATGTGCACCACAATGTACACCTAATAAGATATCAAAACCAACACCACATATACAAAAAGAAAACACAGACCAAGCAAGAATATGTAATTTACACCACAATGTGCCACCTAAAAAGCCTACAACAAGTAATGTGCACCACAATGTGCACCTAAAACAAGTCTACATATAAAAGCATAAAAAAAAGAATTCGTAATGTGGACTAATATGAACACCACTAACCTGTGAATAACATTAGAATCTTTCAGCACGAACCGAGAAATGTCACCATTCACAGGCCCAAAGTGAATCCTCCAACCACAACCATCTTCTTGGCACTTTATAGTAAAACGATTTTTGTCATTTTTAAGAATACTAATCTTGTGACCAGTAGCCATCTTGTACTTATCAACAACAATTCTAACAACTTTAACACCACCCATAAATTCTCTACCAACTTTGTCAAAAACATAAATCCATTCTTTAGAAATCAGAGGCTTGGCCTGGTCTGCATCATGATCTACCACCCTTACCATCTTAGGACTTTCAGTTACACAAGAATTTGAAGTACTAGAACCAGAACTAGTGCTACAACCAGAACTAGTGCTACAACCAGAACTAGTGCTACAACCAGACTTAGAACGAGAAGTATGATTCCGAATCACGTCAACATTCAAATAGAAATCTTAATTCTTAATAAGAATAACAAGAGCAACTAAACCTTTCAGTTGTATATCACCTTATACAAAAACTAATTGATCATTATCCAAATAGCTGAAACGTATACTCCCAGGAGACAAAGACCTCCAATGCTTGCATGCAAAATGCTTCAATTCATCTATGGTTGTCGAAGTATTAACAGGAAAAGCAGCAGAATGTTCACCATGATTCAAAACAGCATGAATAACCTTCTCAGACATATTTGAAACCCCTACATATTACAAAAGAAATGATAATAAACATTTGAAGCTTCAAATCACAATTTCAGATTTGAATAACCTAAAACTTAGACAGTGTACAGGAAAGTACACATTTAATAGAAGCCAAAACATCAGATAACAGTAAAATTAAATCAAATACTCCATCGATTAAGCTTAAGAATCTTACTGGAACACATAATTGAATAAATCAGAAGCCTACGATCTAATATCAGTTCGATTTCATATAATGCATCATAAAACTAAAATCATCATCAAACAACAGTAAACAAAAATCGTTTCACGAGAATCAAAAGCTAATATATAACAAATATCAAATCAAGATCATACAAACAATAAGATGTAACAGATCGAATTCATATCGTCAACTCATAAACTCAGAAAAACTAAAAATCAGAAACAAACATAAAAAATTAGATGTAATAGATCGTACAACTAAAAGAAAACTAACCTGAGGTTGAATTCTGCTGCAGAAACAATCAAATCCAACCTAACCTCTATGAATCTGTTAAATCACCTCCAAAATCTATATCTGGATCGATCTATCTCTCAATCTGTCGTGAATTCAAATCTGAGATGAAATAAATCGATTTCAGAAGACTTTCAAAGTAACCTGGAGTTGAATTATGATGAAGAAACGATTAAATCCTCTCTTAAACTGTTAAATCGCCTCCCAAAATTCATCTCTGACCTGCTTCCTGTTTTGAATTCATGTTTGAGATCCAAAAAATTCGATTTCAAAACACGCTGTATATATATAGAATCGGTTCAAGGGTAATTAGGGTATATTGAAAATTCGGAAAATCGAGACTCGTCTTGCTTTTGGACTAACTCGTCCATGCTTGGACTAAATTGTAGCAAGCGGGGTTTATTTGGACTAGAGAGTACTAGGCTTCAGAGGAGTGGACTAAAGCGTCCAAAGCCCACTAACTTTGGGACTAAACGTCAATTTCTACTACCAAATAGTGGTGCTAATGACTAGTGTGGTGCGCGTGGAGGGTTGAAGAATAGGTGCGAGTGGTGGATTGAATGTATGAACCCAGTTGTACTTGAGCATTCCTTGAATGATGAGATGTTTGTGTTATATAAATATAAATAAGAAGGCGATGGAAAATAGAGAGGAGGATGAAGAAGAGTATTATTATTGTGTGGGCGAATATAAAGCCTTTGTTTACACAGGGTTAAACATGAAAACATCTTAGTAAATAAACGTTTAACCGTTATATTTGGTATTTCCCGCACAATGTACATTTATAGCACTCCTCATGATAAACGGATGTCAGGACAATTTCCAGAGAGTAAAAACTTGAATTGCTGCCTCGTGCCAGTAAAACCCAGCTGGACAAAACCTTTAACCCAGCGGGATAAAACCTTGCCGAAGGAAAAAGAGTACGACACAAAAAGTCTAGTAGAATGCACCTTGTATGATGGTCATCCACCTGATGAGTACTTCAGTAATGAAAAGACAAGGCTACCGAGTGCACCATTTTTATATTAACTTATATCAGACACACCTATATAATTCTTGTTCGAGATAGAACATATTATAAACCACTAAGGTGTAATCGACTTACAAGTCATTTTTATTTTAATTAAAAAGTCAAACAATATAAAGTGGAATAAAGTAAACAACATAGAAAATTTTTTTAACAAGAAAAACAGTTTGGTAGCGAAACCTCAGGATCTAGTCCAAATTAGAATACTCTCGGAAATAAGCCACTACAATGCAACCTCGTGTAATTGAGACCGAATAAATCTACTCATAGTTACTCTGTTTCCTTAGTAACCCTGCACCTACAACCAATATGTCCAGCACATGTGAATCCCTTAACACAACTCCACTCTTAAGAGTTTCTTCACAATCCTCCTTGAAGACTGTCGCGACCAACCTCACAATCGGTACGACGCTGATTCCTTTATGACGTCTATCAAACAATGACGTATAATTTTTTTGAAATCAACTCAGTTCCGTTCACAAATGTGGAATAGTGATAAGATTCAATTCTAGGATCTTCCGTTTAAGATCTGAAATACTAAGATATAATCATATCTGAAACTCCTTGATTAGATCAATTAAGATTTACTGGTAGCAAAGTAAACCACTCAATTACAAGGTTTATGTTTGCAAAACAAACAACTTGAAGATCCACAAGATTTACATTTATCAACATAGACAACTTGTTAAGTCTCGGTCAATCACCTCAAGATCAAAATATCAAAGTCTTCAAAATCTCCAATCTTCTTAATCTTCAAAAGTAACAACTTGCACAACAACTAGAATCATTTAAAGATTTTTACGAACAAAACGGAATCTGATAACGTTGTCAAATCAATAAAACTATCAAAATATTATGAACCAATTGAACATGTATAACCCGATCTTAAAAGTTCTTGAGTGCTCTTATTGCAGAAGAGAAGGACAATGGAATGGAATAAACAAGAACTTATCTAGAAGATAATTATGTGTAAGATACAATATATATATTTTTAATAACAATCTAGTTTCGCATTAACGGTACTTCTAGTGCTTTTTGATCCTAAAGAAGACTCTAAATAATTTAACTAAGTTTTCACCACAAACTGAATTACGTCTAGTAACTTACTACAATTAACTTTCACACGACTTGGTGTGTTATGATATGAGTTTGTAAGAATACAAAAGTTCCACTATTTGTAGTGTTATAAATTATGTATCAAAATATCATTACACGAGGCTTGTTTGGAAACAAGATATGTCACTTTCCACATGTAAAACATATTTAATAAATGTCCAATTCGAAAATATCAAAATATCATTATGTATACGTTCTTAGATTATACACAAAACTCCCACTAGTTCAAAAAATTACCAACATAATTTGTTTTTTCCATTTAGTGAAATTAGAGTTTTGATTTAAATTTTCGGTTTTGATTTGATGCACTAAATGAGGTTTTTGTTTGATTTAGATATTGGAATTAGGGTTCTGATTTGGTTAAGCAAATTAAGGTTCTGTTTGATTAAGAAATTGGAGACTCAGAAATTGGGTTTTGATTTGATTAATTTGTTGTTGATATTTTCTTTTATGAAGAAAATCTTTAACAAAATCCACCAAGAAAATGGTTTTCACGTAAAGAGGAAGAAGAAATTGAAACCAGTTTGTAATGGGGGAATAATAAAATATTTTTGGACATGGAGGAAGAATAAAGAGTTATGGTAAATGATACATGATCTCTAAGCGTAGGTTAAATGGTTTGACTAAAGCCGTTGGATCCTAGTGACATTTCAGGGTATATTTGTAAATTCAGTATAATTTCTAAAATAAAATATTTATTGTATGGTCAAAGACAGTCAACGTGAGTTCCAGATACCAACCACTAAGTTGGACAAATGTTAGACCAATTACGACAAATATATTGTTATTCAAAAAAATAATCTAAAATATATCTCCCCTCCTTTAAAATGCTAAGTCATATAAGCTCCCACGTGGCACGGTGAGTGTGACACCCCTCTTAAATTAAATTAGATAAAAGCGAGTCCAATTTTGTGCACACTCCTTGAAAGAGTGTGCACAAAACAAAAGAACCCTATTGGCTATTCCAAAACGAACGTTTTCTACTTAATAGATGTTGTAGGGCCCACGGTACATAGATGTGCGGTCCATAACGGAAGTCTTTTGGTTTTCCCTTTTCCTAGTATATAAAAGATATTATGTACTACTATGACTATGATCAATAAGAAATCCTTCTCCTTCTCTGCCTCTTTGTCTTCTTCTATATGATTTACTGCAACACGTTATCAAGCACGACTCTACCAACTGGTGCAACTTTTTTTTTCTTCGTTCAAGATTGGTTATGGATTATTCCTTGAAGATTAGTGTGGTTCTGATCCTATTTGTTTATCATCATGGATGCGTTACCAGGTATTTCTTTTGAACAAAGAAATTTTGTTTTTGTAGTATATATTAGGGTTTCACAAACGTATGATTATAAAACATAGAGATTTAACCGTTAGATTTTCATGATATTTTAATATGTTCAACCCAATTAGGTATTACTTACTATGTTAAAATTTTAATCAAATCGGGATATGATGCAATCTCCAAAACATGATTTTAATAAAAATGTCTACTTTTAGAAAAGCCTTACTTTTTAACAACGTCTAAAAACCTAAATTTTAAGAATTTCAACCATTGGATTACGCTATATTTTTAGTATGTTTTGAATATTGTTATTATTGAGCTACTTTACTAATTCAATAAAGATCCAACCATGGGAAATACTCCAAAGGACGTGATATTTCTAACTGTGTTCACAGAAACGTGAATTGGAATAGTCATACGGCTTCATGAATATATTTTTATATAGCCGTTGGATTACCTTGAAATTCTATTATGTTTGGAAAAATATTTTGGTGAAACTTCTGTAAAATTGTTATCATCATCGGACATGGTTACAATTGTTTTCCAATCACTACAGTTGGATAATGAAATTTCCAATGTTAAGGTTCACAATAAATTTGGGCCTATGTGCTAATAGTTTCAAGTTTATTATCAATGGGCCTGAGTACTTCATATATAATGGACCATATATGTACTTTTGTTAACCATGACATAGGCAACCCAATGGACCGGGCCTTGACCAATCAGTTGACCGGGTTTTGATTAAACCAACTCGATTAAAATTTGACCTTTTGGACTCAGAAGTTGATGTAGAACATTCTATGTTTAGGCTTTATTATTTTTGGAAGTGTTTTATTATTAGAATTACTTATCTTTAGAAGTTATAAAATTCTAGAACATTTTTATGGGATTTCTTATTTTTCAAGTTTGACTCTTAGAATTATTTTAGGAATATGAGTTTTATTGCCTTCTCTATAAATAGGAGACAAGTCCTTTGTATTAGATCACATTATTATCAATCAATATTGAGTTTTCTCAATTATTCTTCTACTTTTACTATCAAATTCTTTATTCACGCTTCCATTCTGCATTAAGTGGCATCTAGAGCTTCGGCTTACGATCCTCGTATTCTTTTCATCTAAATTTCTTTACCCTTTCGTCTCTTCTTTACTTATCGAGATCTCCGCATCTCTTCTTCTAAACCCTATTATCCTTTATTTACCGTTTACCTAAAAAAAAAAATGCGTCTGTTAATTTTATACCAGTACCACATGTCTCTACATCCATTACCTCTGTCTTTTTCGGTCACGTCATCCGTCCCACTTTATTTCCTTTCCATTTTACGGACAGTACCTCCACTTCATCCCTTCCTCTTATCACTGTTCGTTTCTTATTAGTTAATTAATGTGGTAATTGGATAAATGCCCCTACTATCCATGGGCCTTCATAAATATCCCTGTCCACTATATTAATACCCCTAACCAAAAACAAGGAAACAAAATCTTATTATAATCCCAAAAATATCCTCACTGTATTATTGACATATGTATCAAATATTTTGCTTTCCTTTTTTCAGATTTGAAAAGAAATACTCTCTTCTCTCAACTCCTCTTTCGGTATCATCACCACCACCTTCGCACCACCACCTTCACGCCACCACTATCTCCGTTGCCACCATTTCCATCTCCACCACCATCTCCATCACCATGAAAAATCAATCAAACCAACCAGTTCCAGCACCACCTCGTACACTGATACTACCCAATATACCAGCAGCAACAACATCACCACCTCCAAAAACAATCGATTTCAGATGATTTTCACCTAATTCAACTACAAATCGCAAACCTAGTGATGAACCAACGCAAAACTATTCTCCAATACCTAATCGCGAGCATCAAAAACATTAGATTCATTTCGATTTGCAACAAAATTGTACATGATTCCTTTTTTAAACCCTAGTTTTGGATTTCATTCTTCTTTAGATCGATAATCGATTCAGGTAATTGATTATTTTCTTCTTCAATTCATTTTTTTCATCTGTATTGACTCATAGAAATTGAAATTAACAGGGTTTTTCTAATTGTTGTTGTAGGTGTGATGTTAATAGATATTATGGTACATATTGTTGCGGTGGTGGCTGTTCTTTGTTTGCAGCAATGGAGATGATAAAACATGTTGCAGTGGAGATGGGGGGTAGTTGTTATAGTGGTGGTGGACGTTGTAACAATTGTGGTGGTGGAGCATGAGGTACATGTGTGATGGTGCAATAAGCAGCTAGTTTGCATTGAATTGGTGTTGCATTTTATCAAAATTCCTAGATTTTAATTATTAGTCTCTTATTAGCTTTAGTGTCTCTCCGGCAGGGTAATGAAAACAATTAGATGGTCAGAATATCTGAAGCTTATATTTTATATCCAAAGCATTAGTTGGTATTGTATTAGAATGTCCCTTTCTTTTGGATTCTTATCATTTTTGGATTAGTTAGACTAGTTGAAACCAACTAAGCATATGATTGTGATGAAAACATATCTACCAATTGTTTTTGCTCTTAGTAGTACGTTATTTAATCTCTTATTTTCATTGCCTTAGCAAATGAAATACATCTGTTAACATTTATTACAACTTCCGATAAGTACGTTAGGATATCATCACGCGATTACAAAAATGACTTGATTTGTGGATTAATTATAAAAAGTGAAATGCGATTCAAAATTTCGCAATATTATAGTAGTGAGGATGGCGGTGGCTTTTGTTTATATTTCTTCATTACAGCCATGGGCATGTAAACAGGTTGATTGGATACTAATGTACCATCATTCAATCATACAGTAGCTAACTGCAAGCAATAGGTCATAAGTTCTTATTGCTTGTTTTTTTTTATGGATTACTGGATCTTAAATTGGTCATGATGTTTAAGTCTTAAGTGCAATAAAATGTTGTAGTTTCATGAGTTTTTCTTTTCCTTTCGGTGTTTGTTTTCTGTTGTATTAAGTTGTTTGCAGTTTGAAAGTCCTTGTACATCATTTATCTTTCTTCGACTTATGTTTTGTTCTGAATGAAATTAGATACTTAACATAAAATGATTTTGATTGTCTCGTAGCAGCCTGAAATAAGTTCTATATTGATTATCGAATGAACCTGGTTTTATTTAATTGTCTTGTAGGTGTTTGATGATCCATTATCACCAGACTCGGACGTCGGAGGAGAGGTATCATGCATTTATTCACTTTTAACTTTGAATATTGCGACTTTATTTTTTATGGAAAAAAGACCCCTGGATTTCAGTTTTTATGGGATCAACTCTTATTGTTGACACAACTTTTTATGGGATCAACTACTGTTGTTGATCCCATTTATGGATCAACTCCTATTGTTGACAGCATTTCCCTGGCACTAATTAAAGGGGTGAGATTCAATTATGGTAGTGGTACAAGAGTTGGTGATGGAGGAGTGCCATTGGTGGAGCGGTTGTAGTTGTTGCTATTTTATGAAATGTCTATACTTAACGGTGACAATTAATTTTGTATTTATTGGTTATGAAATGTTTTGACTTAAATATCATATACAGAGAAGTGAATTTCATGTTTGCAAAAACTTAGCTATATATCGGATTCTTATCTAACAAGCACTATCTTCCAGGACCTATGTTCAGTCCCTACTCATTCATAAGTGTTCGTGATGGAAAGGAGGAAGTAGACAATGTTGGAGAAAGCCGCAAAAATATGGTGGAAGTAGCAGTTATAGTGAAAATTGTGCAAGACCTATCTAAAGGTATGCTTTATGTTAGCTAGAGTGCATCTTTCCAAACGTTGCTAGTTTTTTTTATAATATAGTTCCATAATTATATGCATGGAACACTTTCGAAAAGAAAGAAAAATTACAAATGTTGGGTGTTGAATAGTACAATATAAGGCTTACCATCATATGCTTAGAGATCAAACTATTTGTCAAGCTCTTTTTGAAGTATGAAGGGGATAGCTGTAAATAAAGATAGTTTATTATAGCGTCAGAAACATCTTACATTGTTACCATTGTATCTTTCAAGTTCTGCTAATAATACTAAAAACATATTTTAATCAATTATAAGAATATTCCAAAAAGGGCTTGCCAAACAAAACAAAGTAGTTAAGCGTGTTTGTGTCTACTTGTCGATTAGATACTTTTTCTTAGGTATTAACTTTCATGGTCCAAAGATATCTGGACTTCAGTTTTTATGGGATAAACTTCTATTATTGATCACATTTATGTGATCAACTACTGTTGTTGACACTATTTATGGGATCAACTCCTGTTGTTGACAGCATTTTATATGGGATCAACTACTGACTCCTATTGTTGACAGCATTTCCTTTGATTAGTATAGTCATGTTTGTACTTTTAATCATGTTTGTTAAAAAGAATTAGCTTAATTTTTTGTTGGTTTGTGTTTGTGTATTGTTGTTCGATTGATGGTAGTGGTGGTGGTGTTGGATTTTATAGCTGTAATGTTCTTCAAATGTTGAATTTGTGGTGCAATGGTAGCATAACTGACTCCACGTCAGATGATACGTGTTCGACTCACGCCAAATTCACTCATTCATATGTCATTTTTTGTTTTTTTTTGTCAAACTTTGGTTGTTGATTCCATTTACTGGGATCAACTTCCATTGTTGACACAACTGGATTAGAATATTTTTCAGTTATTTGTGTCAACTTTGGTTGTTGACTTCATTCACCAGGATTAACTTCCATTGTTGATACAAAAAAGATGGAGTATTTTTTTTCAGTTATTGTGTCAACTTCGGTTGTTGACACCGAAATTTGGTGGCGGTGGCGGCGTTGGTAGTGGCGGCGGCGGTGGTGGCGGCGACAACGGCGGTGATAGCATCGACAGTGGTGGTGGTGATGGAATATTAGTGGCGGTGGTGGAATATTAGTGGTGGTTGTAGTTAGTAAGTGGTGGTGGTGGTGGAGTGGTGGTGGCGGCGGTGATGGTGATGTCGGAAAGGTGGTGGTGGTAGTGGATGTGAAGTAATAGAGAAAGAAATTTGTTAATGGATAAAGTTTGCAAATGAAAAATTATTATAAGTGAGGGTATTAAGGTAATCTATTTTTTAATGGATAAGGTTTTTAAATGATAGGGGTATATTTATTATTGTATAAGGATATATTTGTTGGGTGTCAAAACTAGGGGTATTTAATTAATGTACCCCGAATTAATTGATCCAATCACCTTTTCCTCTTAACTTTTTTTTGTCTTATTTTCCCTCCAGCAAACAGACAAAACCATTCCACATCTTTATCTTTTTCCATCTTTTTATTATCGTTTCATCCACCTGCTACTTTCCTCGCTCTATACTACTGTTCCTTCCTTATTCAGCCTTTAATTAATTAATCTCATCTGTCCACTGTCCTAGTTTCTGGCAATAAACATCCGTTCGATTCTGGTCCAGCTTTTTTTTTTTTTTTTGTCAATCAGTATCATTCACCATGACAAAGACGGTGGAAAAGACAATCGTACTGGCCTTGATGATATTATGCGTGTTCTTGCAGAATCTCAACGTCAACTTATGGAATCTCAACGGCAACTTACGGAATCTCAAATCGAGACTCAACGACATCTTCAAATAATTTCAACTAATTTAGCTGCTCTTAATTTGAATCTTAACGGTGTTCATGGGGATGTTAACAATGATGGCCATCAACCTCGCAATGACGGAGAAAATAATAACCATCAACCCCGCGACGGTGAAGCCAATTTGAATGGTCGTATTATTCAACATCAAAGACAGCAAGATAGTGATGATGACGAAGTTGTTCAAGTCCCAATTAAAAATCAGGTTAATTATTGAATGGCGAATGCTCTTCCTCAATTTAATGGCAACCGTGATATTGAAGGTTTTCTTGATTGGATAACTGAAGTTGAAAATCTTTTCAAGTTTTACAATATTCCTGAAGATCAACAGGTTATTTGTGTCGCTTCTAAACTCGAAAGTGCTGCTTCTGTATTGTGGGAACATGTGCAATTTTCTCGCACTCGTGTTGGAAAACAACCTGTTCGTTCTTGGCCAAAGATGCGTCGTTTGTTAAAGGCTCATTTCCTTCCTATGGATTACGATCAAGTCTTATTCCGTGAGTACCATAATTGCATACAAGGTAAACGTACTGTCTCGATTTATGCAACTGAATTTTATCGTTTATCTGCTCGTAATGGTTTGCTTGAAAATGACTCCCAACAAGCTGCACGTTTTATCAATGGGTTGAGGAAAAATATCCAAGAACGTTTAGCCTTACAGCATATCCATACTTTGAATGATGTTGTGTGTTTGGCAATAAAAGCGGAGTCCGTTGTGGATAACCATTATGTTTCGATGTCGTCTTCACAAAACATGGAATACACCCCAACTTTCAACTATAATCAACCCCATACACCTATGAACACTAAATCTCTTCCACCCCTTCTACCTACACCTTCATTTACTCCTTCCGTTGTTGTGAATTCGTCTCAAACAAGTAATGCTCGTATGTCACCCGCTACTACCACTAATCCTCCACTTCAAGTTGGCACATCCAAGTCAAATCCATATGCTCGTCCGACTACTGGCAGATGTAACAAGTGCAGGCAACCAGGTCACCAATCTCACGAATGTCATGGCAATCAATCTCGTACCACTGTAATTCAAGCAGGTGATAATTCTTTAACAGAAGACCCCCCTGATGTTCCGGAAATTCACACTTATGCTGAAGTCGGTGATTATCTTTCCGATTGATTTGATTTTTGGTATTACACTCGTGGACGAGTTCTTTTCAAGCTGGCGGGCCTGATGCAGAACATTCTATGTTTAGGCTTTATTATTTTTGGAAGTGTTTTATTATTAGAATTACTTATCTTTAGAAGTTATAAAATTCTAGAACATTATTTATTTTAGGGATTTCTTATTTTTCAAGTTTGACTCTTAGAATTATTTTAGGAATATGAGTTTTATTGTCTTCTCTATATATAGGAGACAAGTCCTTTGTATTAGATCACATTATTATCAATCAATATTGAGTTTTCTCAACTATTCTTCTACTTTTACTATCAAATTCTTTATTCACGCTTCCGTTCTGCATTAGAAGTACTTGAGTGCCATTAAAGAGCCTCTGATACAGAAGTCAATCGTGTCTACAAGGGATTTACTTCCATCATGAAAACCTTCAACCAATAACGATGCATTGTTCAAAAGATGAAGGAATAACTTCTACGTTTTAAGCCGACATATTGATTTCAGACGATGAAATGCTCTGAAGGAAGTTTTTGAAACATTCATGAGATTTCCCCCCAAAAAATTTGAATGTTCATTGGAATTTAATACACTTGTAAAATTGGCTCAAGTAGTAACAATACAAAGTAAATGTATTTAATGAGCATGAGACAGAGATGTAATTTTGACTCATTTGAATGAGAGTTGGACACTTGGTATAAACATTTATCGAGTATGGTACAAGCGATGGAATGCAGGTATCATATAATAGCAGCCAACTACAGATATATAGAGAGTTTAAATGACAACAAACTCACTATATGTTAAAAGAAGATCATACCCCCGTTTGTCAACTTCAGTGGTAATAAGAAATTTGCCAACTAATACACTTACATTTTGATAAGTTTATTAATTATCTTTATTCAACTGAATTTTGTATCATTTGATCTTAATAAACATTTTTTTTAAAAAGCTAAAGTAAAGAACTTTTATTTGCGAAGAACTAAATTCATCGTCTGTACTTACTAAATTCATCGTCTGATTCTAAGAGAACCAGTGATGGTGAAAGAATTGAGTTTGAGTCCAAGAGAAAAGTTACTAATAATGATGATGAGTCGATGGTGGTGTTGATTGAAGAATGGAAAACAGTAAAGAGATAGAGTTAGGGTTTTGTTTTGAGATGAAGGAATCAAGAGCAGTTTTGAGATCGAGGGATGAGGATAAAGCTTAAGAAAGGGATGATGATGGTTGTACTGGTTGTTTTGGTTCACTCAAACTCATGGGAAGGTAAATAAGAATACATTAATTAGGGTTTGTCAATTGTCTCTTAAATATATGTGAAATTGAATTATAAACTGAGTAATAGTGATGGCTTTGTTCTTAATTGAAGAACAGAGAATTGTATAGGGTTTCGGTTTAGTTTCTTTTGGAAATTGAAATCTTAAGTTAGGGTTTTTGTGAATTGAATCAGAAATTTGATAAGTAATGTGTAGAAAGAATAAATCTCCATGTGAAAATGACTATTTTTGTGCCTAATATAGGGTTTAGAAAGAATGCAGAGAGTTGGAGAATTATTCTAAGATTTGAAATTCTTAACATTTTTGTATTCATCCCATACAGCATGGCTACTCCATCAAAATCCTTGGGTGTTTAATTTTGTCGGTATGTATGTGCATTAATGCGGCTGCAATTCCATCTTCGTTTTCAAGTACTATGATGCAAGATATATAGAAAGTATCCGAAGGCAATTCCATCTTCGGTTTCATGTATGTTCTTTCTTATATGATTATATCAAATTATGTGAGAATATTAAGACTGTTATCTCTTGGTAATTCAGTATTACCCTTTATGGGTTCTTTAGTTTCTACACACTGCAGTCAAACCAATTCTGATGTGCCAAATCCAATTCAAGACTGATTCTAGAGATGATTATTTCTTATAAAGGATAACCGCTTGAAACTGTAGCCAAACTCCATTGTACAAAGTTCCTCGTGCATGTCACCCGAGGTAATATCCATATGCACATATACGCAACAGGCATTGAGTTATCCAAAATCCCAAAATAAATCAACATTTGCATCATGTTTATACGAAAAATATCATGGGTTTCTTTTGGAAGTATACTGTATTTTTCAATTTTGTCTGCCTTGATGTGTCACTAATCTGTCAACAGTTGCTTTATTTGCAGGTACGACTCTTATGAGAAGCAGGCATACCTGTGACATGTGATGTCCTCATTGGTTTCTTTGTGCAGCTTAATCGAATGTACACTGACACCCAGCAGAATTTTCCTGGAAAGTCGAACAGAATCACGTGTTTAGTAGTTACTTATCAGTTTTCAGATCGGTAAGTTAATTATTATCCGTATTATTTTTCTTCTCGGTGACTATCAATTGAATTGATTTCAAGATTTTCTTTAGTTTAAAACAACTATTTTTATGTAACTCAGTGATGGGTATTCCAACAAAGGTGTCTTCTTTGGAAAAAGAGGTTGAGCTTCATCCTGTACCTCAAGAAAATCAGGATCATTATATCTTTGAGGAACATAAAGCTCGAAACCTTTTCTTGCATAAGTATCTTTTCCATCTCTATTATCTCTTTTAAGGTTTTGGGTCTAATTTTTTTAGGTTTCTTGGATGAAATGAATATGAGGGATCTGATTTTGAGTTATATTAAATAGTTTGGAATTTGTGCCCAAGTGGTTGTTAGTATTTGAATGTAAATAAATAAGTTTTGTCTTTCCCACAGGGGAAGGTTAGATTTTCCGCCTCCGGCATGGGCACCATTTTGAAACTGAAACTGTATGTACTTATTGGTATCTGGTGACAATTGTCAGTTGGCTTGATAAAATTAAAATGCCTTGATTTTCTGTTTGGTTATAGGAGTCATGTTTCCTTTTTCCAAAATGCAGATGTGTCCTAAATGATGACATTTTTTTTGCATTCATGATTTTAGTTTGGAAGGCTCGATTAGTTCAATCCCTATAAGATTGCGCAAGCTTTGTGCAATTCGTGCCTCCTTAGACTATATTATGTTTAATGATGTAGATATAAGATGTTGGACAATGTGAGTTTGTAAGTAGCCCAAGCGAATGCAGTTTGTACCCAGTTTGTTAGATATGGAAAATAAGTTGTTGAATTAGTTTGTTTAGTAAATTTTTGAAAATATACCGGACTTTTGTTATTGTATATCACAATGAATTGCTCTTTGATTTGGAATGTGGATTTACTGTTATACCCAGTTAATGCATTAATTAACAATCCAGTTTGTTGATTAATTATGGTTAGTAATTTCACAGAACATGTATTGAGAAATGACTTCTTTAATTTTAAACAGCAAGTTCCTCCGAGTATATCTGCAAGCTTTCAACAGTCAACGGGATCTAATAATGGTGGTGATGAAGGTAAGTTTAGTAATTCAATATGCAGTTAACTAATACTATTGGTTTATCTTATAGCATGCCTACATGTGCCTTATTGGTTAGATAGATGGTATATAATGATAGCAAACCATCTGATAAACTATACAAATATTTTATGTGTTGTAGGCCATAAGTATGATTCTGCCAACAGGCAACAGCTTTAAGAACCGTGGTTTTCCAGCTGCTATTGGAAAAGGGATTTGTGATGTACCTTAGGATTCGAATAAGAAAGTCATTTTATGCTTGAAGAAATTTCATGAGAATGTCTTGTACCCAACCATTTAATATCAACAGTTTATCCGGTTGCATAGTGCAGAAGCTGCTGAATTTATTGGTTGCACAAAGGCAGGTTGATAAATCATTTCAGATTAGTCATTGACGCCCGCCACATTTCAACAGGTATAATACCGATGTACAAAAATGTCGATGTCCCCTATGAAATATATGTATGTGTACACCAAACAGACATTTTTGGTCTGATACCTGTAATGCGAAGCTTGTCTTCATACGATAATCATTTTTGTTTGGATTTTTTTTTCTTTGATACTTTTTCTTTGTTTTAATCAAGTAATGACAACTAGACAAGGCTAATTATTGTGTGAATAAATGATCAAAATGCATTCAAACACGACGCAATAACTTTTTATAATTAGCAGTGATAATACAAAACGTCCAGTAACGTCAAAGGGAACTATCCATTCAGTTCTCTCAATCCTCAGTTACATACATGGGGATGGAGCATGTCGATCTGTATTTATGATCAGATGTTTTACAAACATATAAATATGAAAATGCATGGGGAGTGGCCGAGGCGAAGCCAAGCCACACCAAATCAAAAATCCTAAGCATGCATCGGGACGGGGCAAGGTGAAGCCGAGCCATACCAAATCAAAAATCCTAAGCGACGGGGTGGGGCTAAGCCCCGTAACACCAAATCAAAAATGCACGACGGGGCGAGACGAAGCCACATCACACCAAACCAAAAATATGGTTAAAAGAAAATAAATGATGGTGGATGGTTTTCGGATCCGTCCGGTGCGTAGCACGGGCACAAAATCTGGTTTCAAATTAATACTTGAGATATACTTATAGTATAACAGCCATATTTAGCTAGTTGCAAATCCATGTACTTTGTTAAATTAGTCAACTAGTTCTGTGCAATCTTCAAAAAAAAAAGGAAAGCACATCAATTTTGATACGCATAGTAAAGAAAAACTCAATATCAAATACTAATAAGGATCTAGCCTTGAGTATCAAAAGAATTAATATGAATAATAACATATCGGAGTTAAATACATGTTCAATTTTCCTGGTGTAGATACCTAAAATCGGGTGAAGGGGTGGAACTGAGAATTAGGGTTTTGAGCTTGAGTCGCGGGAGGTCGAGCACGAACAATCCTCGCCTAAACCAAGAGAAGTTCTGAAGACTGCTTCAGTCATAGGAAAGAAGGATTAAGATTGTTCTTAGGGAGGGAAACAAATACAATAAAGAGATCGGAGTAATTCTAGGTTTGCAGAACAATGCTATGAGAGAGATATTTTGTTGATTCGATTAATGGCCTATTTATAACTTAATTCTCTGATCTTAAGTCGGTGAGATAATGATTGATTTCCATGAGGATCACTCGTTCCATGATTTAAGGATAACTAAAGACTGTAATTAATTTTATCCTTAAATCCTTATAATATCTCGATCGACTATTCTCTTTAGCGACGAGTGATACAACTAGGTATTTCCTATACGTGTCGTAGACCACCAAATTAAAACCCTAACTAATATTTCCTCATTGTATGACTGAGTCCTCTCTCGTGCTGATATGTTGGTAGGGTAGCAATACTCTTTGTAGATGACTTTGGCCAAGATAGAGGAATATTTTCTAGTTTGTAGGCTGACTAGGATGAGTCACGTGAAGAGTGAGAAATGTCTAAAAAATCATGTGTAGAACATGGAAGGAGTTGAGTTTTTATGGACGGCTTGTGGTGGTAGTTGCTTTGCATATGTGTCTCTTTGATGAGCGTGTGGAGCTCCGGGAGGTTTGACCACGTTTTTGGATAAGTTTGTATGACTCATACTTAAGTTACTAGCTTAGAGCATGCCTAGAAGGCTGATAAATTGCTAGATTAGTTGTATTTTTGGATTGTTCGTACCCGTTTTCAACTATCACCCACAAATATTGCGACATAAACAATGTTTTCATTTTGATTGGCCCTAAAATTATAGATCCCATCTTGTAAAGGTAATGTAGAAGGTTATTTCGAAATCTCAGGAGTGTGTTGTCTTTAGGTTCTTAAAACAGTTTTCCATTTTTTAAAGTTACAAAAATATAAAATGCTGGAAAACATGTTTGGTGGGTATTTTGAAAATAAAATAAATTTAAAATCTGTTATTAAAATGGAAAAATGAAGAATGATGAAACATCGATTTTTATTATTCACTTCTTTCTTCATTATGTATGTTCTTCTTATTAACTTCTTTCTTTCGGAACTAATATATTGAGGATGAAACGCTTCTTTCTAATGAACTCTCCAACTTTTGTTAATATCTCGTTCAATGCTAAATCTATTTTTTTAACCGGCTTATACCTTAATTATCTCTTTACCTTATTTCATATATTTGATCGCCTTCTGAACATGTGTTCCAAATTCGATCTCTCAAATTGAGCGTGATGACCTTGGATACCAAAATACCTAGCTTATACATTTAGTTATTGGATCTGTAAAACCCTCTGGTTTCACCGGGACCACGGGGATCTACAAGCCATACCATATATAACCGACTTCTTAGTTCATTTTCGTAATACTGAATCATTGAGGGGTATGTCCTTAAGGATCCCTATAATAGAGGCTTTATGCCTCCAAAAAAAAGTGGTCCCGCGTTGTCTTATATTAATAAGAATAAAGCTTTCTCTCTTTCCCTTTGTGTTTACCTTATTAGTTATAACGTACCTTGAATATTTTTACTTAGATATGTTCTGTAGACTTTACTTTACATTGTGCTTTGAAAGCTTCGACCGATATTCAATTTATATCAATCAAGAAACAACTTCATGGATTTTCTCTAAGAAGTGGTTTATTTTTTAATTTGTGGAGTGTAGTGTTTTGATATATAATACTAACATTGGACCCCGAAAATATGCTAATTATATGTTTGATGAAATGCCCAAACGAAAACACGGCTACTTGGATTAATATATCTTGGCTTATAAATCTATACACATTTTGGCAAATGGTATAAATGTGTGAAGTAGGAGATAAATATGTGTTAGATCGATACCACAGACCCAGAAAACATTTTTTGGGTGGAAAACTAGGATTATGAATTGATGACCTGAACAATTACTTGTTGAAGTTGTCGCTGATACCAGTTACTTTTTCCTTGCTCAGCTTCCAAACTTCAACTTTATCTCAATATAGCAATGGGGTACAATTTGTACTATTACCGGGGAACGACTACTGCTACAAGTGTTGAAACTCTAGTCTAACTTGTTTGTGGGCTCGAGTAATAGTTTAGTTAGATGCAAAAAGATCGACGACCATGATTTATATTAGATAATGATTTATAAGTACATAATTGAACAGTATGAACCCTTGATTAAAACTTAAAACTTTTAAAAATATGTTTTCAATATTATTTTTATGTTATATGCCAAATACATTTTCAAGTTTAGAAGAGGAATATGTTTTTGAATACATCTCTTACACTCCTTTATAAAAAATCTAGGTCTCTAAAAAGAACCTAATGAGAGACTGCTTCTTTTGCTCAGATTTAGCAGATTTGGGCAGAACAGTTAAAATTGAGTTGTGTTTTTTTCAACCTTGGTAGTATTTGGTCCAGTTTTTTGTTAATTAACTTTAGATTTTTGTTTCTCACTTGCCGGTTGGTAAGGTTTCTGCACCTTTATGATGCTTTTGTTTTCTCTATTATAGATAGAGATTCCTAGTGTCTTTAATGGACGTTCTTGGATATGTTTTGGGGTTTTATAATCACCAGTGATGTACTCATACGACGGAAACTTCATTAGTGATTTCTCCGATAGCGGAATCTTCATCACGATTTAAAGAGTTTTGATAAATCACTCTTAATTTGGGAGTACATATTTTTTTATGATGAGAAACAAACAAAATGGTTGGATTATACTTCTTAAAATTGTTTTGAGAATTGGATATGATCAATCGGTCCAAGTGGTTCACCCTTGACTTAGTAATTTTTCCAAAAACCAGGTGAACCGGATGGTCCAATCAGTGAACCAACTGACCCAGGTGGTTTTTTAGCCAATTCACCTGGTTGCTTTCTCATCCAAATTTTAAGTTTTTATTTTTATTTAGTTTTTGGATTTGTTTTATCTCCGACTGAGATTCAAACATGCAATATGAGAGCCACAACTTTTTTAGTTCCATTAGATTATCACTAAAACAAGTAAGTTTCATAAAGAAAAAGAGAATTAAAACATAAAATCATTAAAAAAAACATAAAACCATGATGGATCATCTAAGTTACGGATATAGATAAATATAAAACTTAATCTTCCAACATGACCGGAAAATCACGCCTACAGAGCAATTTCGTGCATGTCATATGATGTAGGACATCCTACTAATAAGATTTTTATTTCCTATTATAATTTTTATTAGGATTTCCTTTTCCTAGTTCTAGTTTATTTCTTAATTTAGGATTTCCTTTTCCTAGTATGATTGGTTTATTTCATAGTTTAGTTTGATTTCCTTTTTTCAGTTATAATGCTTTTAGGAAATATTGAAGCCTATATAAGAAGTCCTAGTATTGTAGAGAAAGATATACAATTCTACATCCAACATTATTATCTTATTTGAGTTATCAAAGATATTTTATTTATTTATTATTGTTCTCTAATTTTGCTATCGCTTTTGTAAATCTATTAATTTCACACTAGTTTTTATTATCTTTTGGATAGTTGATCCAAGTTATACGTTTTCGCTACGAGTGAAGACAACACAAGGAGAAATCGCGGGACCTAGCATAGGGATTTTGTAGAGAAATTGCGAGTGAAGATAACACCACTAAGTGAACCGAGCATACTGAGTTTAACTGCTGGATCAACCTAAATTCACAAATCTAAAAGCGTTTGATTGAGTTACATCTTGTAAGCGTATCTCAAGGTGCTTCAGTTGGATATAATTCGGTGACTAAACGTAACTGTTATCCGGTGATACAAGGAGTTCTGGGGATAGCTAAGCGTACCTGTTATCCTACGGTTGGTGATGACTTAGAAGCGAGAGTGTATAATTTGGATCAAAGATTCGATAAAATATAAAAACTAGTGTGAGATCAATAGATTCTCAAAAGCAATAACAAAATAAAGATAAAGATAATAAATAAGAAGATAAATTTGATATTAACCAAATAATAATATTGGTTGTAGAATTCTGGATCTCTATAATGCCTTGGTCTTCTTATATAGGCTTCAACGATTCTAAATATAACTAAGACTAGAAAAGGAAATCAAACTAAGCTAGGAAATAAACCAATACTAGGAAAAGGAAATCCTAAATTGAGAAACAAACTAGAACTAGAAAAAGGAAATCCCAATAAGTATTATAATAGGCAATAGAGAACTTATGAGTAGGACGTCCTACATCAGGCTTGACGTAGCGGAAACGTATAATTTGGATCAAAGATCCAAAAGATAATAAAAACTAGTGTGAAATCAATAGATTCACAAAAATAATACTCCCTCAGTCCCAAATTAGATGAGCTAGTTGGTTTTAAATTTTGTCCCATAAATAGATGAGTTATTTCTCTAATCAAGAGGATATTTCTAAAACTACCCTTTTAATTGATTATTGTTACTATAAGAAATACGTATAATTTGATAGCCATGTTTATATTCGTTACGTAGGTGTTTTAAAATTCTTTTCAGCGGTATAAAGTTTACGAAAAACCGTGGTATAGTTTAAGAGATAAATCATTCCTAAATTTTACTAGTTATTATCAATAAGGGTATAATTGTAAAAAATATTAAACATACTCATCTTTCCTCCTTGCCTTAAGAATTGTGCAAACTACAACTAGCTCATCTAATTTGGGACGGAGGGAGTAGTAAAACTAGAGACTAATAATAACTAAATAAAATATCTTTGATAACTCAAATAAAATAATAATGTTCGATGTAGAATTGTATATCTTTCTCTACAATACTAGGTATTCTTATATAAACTTCAATATTTCGTAATAGCATTATAACTAGAAAAAGGAAATCAAACTAAACTAGGATATGAACCAACCATACTAGGAAAAGGAAATCTTAAATTAAGAAATAAACTGGAATAAAGAAATGGAAATCTTAATAAGAATTATAATAAGAAATAGAAATCTTATGAGTAGAATGTGCTACATCATCGTAACTCCCCGATGCGTCACTCTAATGCTAGTGGCCGGATCATAAAGCTTCACTTTTCACCAGGCAAACGCACGACGATTTGACATTCCAAGAATTCTTTACAAGCATGATGCCTTAACGTAGCTTTCATACGTAGTTTCACACCGTTCCAACCTATCCTTGTTCTGGAAAGGGTGCAAGGCCATAAAGATTAAAAGCAAATGTATTTTCATGTATCACTAAGATCAGAGTCCTATCCAGTCATAACACATGCCATGGACTTGCACATTGGCCATTGCAAGCATATTTCTACCTTCCTTACTTCGTTTCGGCACCAATCAGGCTCATAATGTAGTAATATACTTTTCTTGCATCGTCCTTGTGATAGAAGTGTCTTATGCAAGCTTCCCTAACTTGCATGCCAATTTATCTTACTTCCCTAGCCATGCCCAGTTCACCATTAATGCATGCCTACGCGAATAACTCGATAGGAGGTATGAGAATTTAACGAACGGACTGCAACTACCTCATCAAGTATGGCAACAATTCTATGCCAAGCCAGATGATATGAGTTACCATAACTTCGCAATTAGATGATATAAGCGACAAGATGCTGGACCACTAATGATGCAACTCATTATGACTGCCTATGTACCATTATCCGTACCTTGAAGGGACAAGTTCGAACTGTAGTTCATTAGCTTTGCGACAAGCAACTAAATCCAACTTGTGTTGCAAGGTCAAATCCAAGCAAAACCTAGTCCATATAGGACAAAGGGACCTTCACAAGATATACACAAGGCCATGCATATAAGTTCCTTCCTTAGAGTAAGTAACATGGCAAATTGATGCCTTCGCATCAAATATGCTTCACTGGCTTAGCTTTGAAACTTAAGGATGCATCTCCACCTAGTGCACCTTCAACCAAAGCCCCTTCCCTATATATGTCTTAGTGACATTTCTACGAATTAAAGATGGGGAGCATTTTGCCACAGGTCAAGTACCATCTGCTTTCGCGACAACTAATTTCGAGTAATACACCATTATCTAGTTCTGGCCCAATGGCCAACTTGATTACAATATATATCTCGGTCAGTTTCCAACTGGCGTGATGCACCATGATGGCGCAATTTCAATCATGGGATAACTTTCCCTAAACCCGCAACATAAGTTTGAGATGAAGCTTCATCACATTCAAATGACGCATCTTTGAGCATGCATCACGCGAAAAGTGCGGGTGTTTCAAAAATAATTTCATCTTTCTTGTTGTTATCAATCTTTATTATTTTATAGAAGAAAATCTTTGACTTCATCTCATCTAACAACAAGTCTTCCATTTCTTCAAATGGAGGTGGTGTTTGCGATCGGTTTGACAGAAGAGCATGGTTTTCTTTTTCTTTTTTGCGGTAAGGAACACAGTCAGTAGCTAGGTTATAAAGAGGTGCACTGGGTAAAGCAATGTTTTCAAAAGTTATGGTTTTGGTGGCGAAAATATAAATAGTTTAGATAAAAGAGGTAAATCTGGAATTAGTAATGCAAGAACTTAGGCCATCCATTTGTATTGTATCTGACAGACGTCACAAATGTAATTATTTCTAAACCATCCCTCTAACACTTGTGTATAAGTCAAATTTAGGCCTCTTAAATTAAGCTAAATAATCTCTTATATACTGACCCAGTGAACCGGCTGAACCACATTGATCCTGACCTAACAACTTTACCGTTTCAACCTGGTCCGGCTTTCAGAACATTACTTTCGGGGGGAAAACGATTACTTTTCTGATTTAATCGATTCTTATTCATATTTGTATTTGTTCATCTCAGGTAATCCTTTTTTTTTGCTTGTCGAGTTTCTCAACATTGTACGTTTAAAGTATGGTTTTATAGTTTCTCATTTTCGATATTAAACTATTTGTGATCTTGAATTTTCGTTAATGAATATGTTTCTATCGGGAAACAAAGTGGGGTTATTTAGTTTTTGATACTTACATTTTTTCCAACATTAGTGTTTGGTCTAACATTTGTCCAACTTAGTGGTTGGTACCTGAAATTAACGTTGATCGTAGTTGGCTGTTATTGACCTGAATTTAATTATTTTTATTAAGAAAAAACTGAGTTTTCAATTTTAGCCCAGAAATGGGCCTCAGACCTACGGCTTTACTAAAATCAATAATCCTATGGTCACGGACTCACAGTGAAATATCCCTTGACTCCACTATATTCTTCCTTCTTCCGCCTCTACCCATTAAAATACCTCTACGAGGAACACGACACAAGTCTACTACACAATCAAACAAGTAGATTCAGATTTCATCGATTACACAACGAAACCACTAAACAACATAGACATGACAATCAACATAGTTGACTGTCATTTGTGTAAACCCATTTCCACAAATTTCAATCTCATTTGATTTGATGTTTGAGAAAGAGAGTGAAGCAGATCTTTCATCTATGTTGCTCGGTGTCAAAACCACTGCACAAATCCTTTATTAACTCGATCTTCCCAGTCACGCTAGGTGCACATCACACTCATGATTAGCCATAAGAACCATAAGCAGCAACAAGATTGATCTTTAACAAGGACAATCCTATGCCCTTTTTTCTTATCGTTCTTATCACTTTTTTCTTGCTTCTCTTGACTTGTTAAATCTCTTTTAATCCTTCGCATACTTCACGAAACACATAGCAAAACACAACAACAACTCTAGGCAAAGAAATGGTGGTTTAGGCATTTTGTAAAACACCTTTTGCGCAAGATTTAGTGTTGGGCAGAGATGAATTTCATTTGTTCTCTTGACCCTTGTTTCATCTCCTTCTCTGCAATTAATCACAGATTCAAGACAAACTGTATCTCTTACACCACTCATCCATCATAATTTTTCACGATTCAGTCCCATTTATCACCAACCAAATACAAATTCAGTTTTTAATTTTCTAAGGTTAAACAGGAGCAAACAACTCATCCTTCTCTCTCTTGTCACGAACATCTTCTCAAAAACCTTCAAATACATCTCAAACTCGACCCATACTTTCCCTAAACGTTAACAGCGGCAGTGAAATCTCGTCTGCCATGTTCTCTCAGTGACAATAAAACCCTCAAACCACTTGCATCCATGGAAATAGATACCCTTGCATCTTTGTTGATTTTCTGCACAACAGCCATTCAGATTCATAATTTCTCCATTCTTCTTCACATCATCACCCATCTGATTTTGAATAAAATGATCGCTGGTTTTGGGAAATAGAAGGTGAAAGAGGGAAAAAGAAGGTGATCGCTGATTTTAGAATTAATATACTCTAGACTCACTTCGGAAATCTCCCAAAGTGATCACCGAGTGACACAAAAACCCCGGCCCCACTTTACATGGCCCTGATCCCGATGCTCGAACCCTTAACCTACTGCCGCACGATTTGTTTTCGGTGGCTTTCTCGATGGAGAGCTTCGGTTAATATATAGTGTTTCTGATAAAAAAGGAATATATGTGATCATCCACGTGTAGTGAAGATCAACGAGTTAGATAAAATAACAAAAAAAATGATTTTGTTAAATTAAAAATTAGACTTAACTTGGTCAACGTGAAGTCCAGGCCTAGTTAGCAATTCGCCGTACTATTCACGAATCTTTCCGTATTGGTCGGGCCCGAATAATACTCCCGTCCTACTGCAACCCCGCACCTGGTACGCGTAGTTTCTGAGGATTTCGAACTATACGCGAATTATGGGTTTCAGTTTTTACTTCAAATAGCTACTGGGCTCATTAACCAAACATTTAACATCATACTGGCCCAACTATAAGTCTTTATTCCCCTTTCTCGCAGAAAGGGGAGAAGAGAGATTCGAACCATGGTCTCCGCGGCAATTAGGCAGTGTATGAAACCACTGTTCCATACATTTTTTGTTAGCTGTAAGTCTAAATATTCATTATTTAGCAATAAAATTGCAAAACCATGTCACCCTTCGTACTAAAATCTATTTTCTTATCAATTAGCATACCCCGAATTTTCCGTACCGAATTCATATCTCCAAAACGATTTATACACGTACGTATCACGTTCCGAACTACTGCCGGATCAAAAACCGTTGACCGGATTGTTGACCGAACTTGACATTTACAAATCCGAATAATACCCGTACGTTTGCCGTTCCGTACGTTTCCCGAACTACGAATTGCTAACTAGGTTTCCAGGTACCAAACCCTAAATTGGACAAATGTTAGACCAAACACTAAAATTGGACAAAATGTAAGTACCAAAAACCAAATAACCCAACAAAGTAAAATGAATTTAGAAACAATTCTTAAAACCCCAACCAAACAGGCTCTATCTTTACCCTAACTTTAGTTTGGGTTAACATGATTTGGTCTAATTTTTAAGTGCAAAAATTGGAAAGTCCATAGCCTCTTCTCACTCGTTTCTTTTCGTTGCAACTTAATTGCTAATTACTTCATCGCACTTTCGTGGTTATATTTGATGTATCATTAGGGATGTCAATGGCACTTAACGAAACGGATAGTGGCTCAGCCGTTACCGTTACGTTTAAAATTAACCGATATCCGTTAAGTTCCGACGGAAATCTGAAATTCAATTTTGATTCCGTTACGTTGGAGTTATCGGATATCGGATAATTTACCGACAATTTCCGTTATCAAACTCTACAGCTGCACCACCATCTTCACAACCATCTCAGTTCATCAACACCACAATTTCATGGAACTGCAACTGCAATTAGCACCAACATATCCCTGTAACCATTCAACTAACATCATTAGACCACAACAGACTCATTTGAATCATTTTTGCCATTAATTAACCACAACAACAAAACCATCTTCCATGTAAATCGATCTAGATTTGATTCCGATACAAGCAATTTCTTTCTTGTCTTCTCAATTTCTTGTTGTAAAATCGAATTGGACACAAACCCATCTCTGATTTCTTCTGAAACCTCATATATTCATCAATTTTTGTAACCCATATGAACATCCACAGCAGCAACTTCTTCTTCTTCTTCCTCCCTAATTCGAAATCAACATCATCAATTCAAAATATGTGTTCTCGAATTCACAATCAAACCCAACTCCCCACTAAATCAAACCAAACTCTCCACCAAATCCTAGTTTCACAAATCAATTCAAAACCCTAAATTAAGTTTCAAAATCATTATTAAATCCAAAATTGATTTTCAGAAGAAAAAAAACTAGACAGGATATAAGGAGATGATGGTGGTACTGGGATTATGAGACGAAATCAAAAAGAGGAAGATTCAGATGAAGAAGAGATGATGGAGAGGTACGTTTTCTCTCGGAGTAAAGATATGAACGAGGAAGTGAATGGGTGTATAGGAATTTGCCCGTGCAGTACACACGTTATCGGATATCGGATATAAGGCTAACGGAAACTTCCTTAACCGATACCGTTACGTTAACATAGAAATATCCGATACGTCATCGGAACCGGATATCCGATAACCGATATGTCGGATATTAGCCTAACGGATTCCGGATATTCGAAAACGGCTAACGGATATCGGATATCCATTGACAGGCCTATGTATCATTGTACTAGGACTACGCATTTCCCTGCTGCAAGAGACACGTGCATAGCATAAATAATATTTCCTCCGTCCCAAATTAGATGAGCTAGTTGTAGTTTGCACAATTCTTAAGGCAAAGAGGAAAGAGGAATATGTTTAAGTACTTTTTACAATTATACCCTTATAGATAATAACTAGTAAAACATAAAAATGATTTATCTCTTAAACTATTCCACGGTTTTTCATAAACTTTATATCGTTGAAAAGCATTTTAGAACACCTATGTAACGAATATAAACATGGCTATCAAATAATACATATTTCTTATAGTAACAATAATCAATTAAAATGGGAGTTTTCGAAATACCCCCTTGATTAGAGAGATAACTCATCTATTTATGGGACAAATTTAAAACCAACTAGCTCATCTAATTTAGGACGGAGGGAGTACTAACTAACAACTTGCACTTATTACACTAAAGAAAATCACCCAAAGAACTCACCGCCTCGATAAACAGACGGCAAATAAATAGCAAATTAGATGCTGCGAAAATCACCCAAAGAACTCACCACCTCGGTACAACAACCATGTAAACATACGTCGTTCGTTGTGGGTCCATCCAACATCAAATCCCTAAAGAAAATCAAATTAGACGCTACCAAAATCACCCAAAGAACTCACCACCCCGATACAACAACCATGTAAACATACGTCGTCAGTTGGTCCATCCAACATCAAATCCCTAAAGAAAATCAAATTAGATGCTACGAAAATCACCCAAAGAACTCGCCACCTCACCCAAAAAACTCACCACCTCGATACAACAACCATGTAAACATACGTCGTCCGTTGTTGGTCCATCCAACATCAAATCCCTAAAGAAAAATATTAACCTCGTTCACCCTCACAGAAATCATTACAATCTTCAAAAGAGAAGGAATTAAGAGAACATCAATGTTTTGGACGCACATATTTACATAACCGTTAATCATGGGGACCAATTTACCGTTCTTCTTTTTCTTTTCAGTTCTTTTTTCTTTTTCCCCTTTTTTTTTTTTTTTTTTTTTTTTTTGGCTGCCTTCAAGAAGGTAGGTGGCGGATGTCCAAAATACCCGCCTGGGTGAAATATGAAATCTGGTGGTTGATGATGAACAACAGACTCGGTTTTTACTACTATGGCTGATACTCGGGATTAAACGCAAGGGCTTCCCTGTAAATGAGCTCCTTCATCTGTTCCTCCGACAATGCGTGTTGCTCAAAATCAAAATTGAAAGGAGTCATGCACACTGGCTCATCACTAATGTCGTGCAAGGTCGCTAGATATGGATGAGCCAATGCATTTTCAACTACACCCACCACCACCAAAAGAAAACAAATTCAGTAAGCATTACAATATCTGAAGAAACTCTTAAGAAAGATAGAAGCCACGAATTAACAAGCTTACCTGTGATCCTAACTCTAGGATCAAAAGTTAGCATCTTTTCAACAAGATCAATGGCAGACGGATGAACATGAGGAAACTTCTCAGTAAGTGACTGCCGAGGGTGACGAGGAAGCTGTCGGATGTATCTCTTTGCATTATCATTCACAAATCCCAAGTCAGCTTCAGTTGGAGTGCCGATAAGCTGTACATGTGAAACACTTTTACTCTCAGCAATAATGAGGAGAGATAATCAGCCAAAAGCATATATTTTGAGATGTTGAAATATTCACAGATTTTCTGTATAAAGAGCATTAAAAAAAAAAAAAATTACGCTGGCTATCCGAATCTATGTCTATCCATATGCTTAATTAAATTATAGCAAGAACTAACAACTATGAAAAAAGTAAAAGTTATCCCAAGCATGCCACGTAAGGGCATTAGAAACCAAATGCAAGCACTAGAAAAGTGAAAATCTCTGGCTAGATGTGTGGGTTCTGCGAAAACAGATATTTAAATGTTCAGGTTAGTAATAAGTTAATAACAGATTGATTCAGAACATTAATCATCTGAGGCAAAAGCAGAATATTCACTAGATTTCTCAACATCAACAAATTATAGCAAGTCTCACATTTTCAAAGATGCTTGAGTGGGTAAACACAATCTCCCCGTGCATGGTGAAGGTCGAACTGGTCATTACATAAGTTCGTACTGTACTTCTAACACAAAAAAAAAAATTGACTACACATGGTTCGGAAGGTGGAGAAATTTTGACAAAGCTGAAATGGAGTACATTGTGTCTAAGAACTTATACTGACTGTAACTAAACTTATCATGCAAACAAAGGGTCACATTTCATATAACTCATTTTCCTACTCGTCAAAGTTTTATAACAAAATTCATTCAGACATTCTAAGAGCATGACTGTAGTCTAACACTCTCTTTATTAAAGTACGAATACTTAAAGTGAGACATCAAGGGAATTCTAACATGCAACTCTTTTTAAGCTTACCATGGTGCTTCTGCATACTTTGATAAGAGCATACATGCAGTGTTAAAAGTAAAATAGGACTTCACGGTCAAATAGTTGTTAGGGTGGGCAGAAGGTAATAACTGATATAGAATAATGCTACTACCTCCAACAGTAAACGTAGCTGGTGCACATGATCTCGACCAGGAAAAAGAGGCTTACGGTCCATCAATTCCATGAAAATGCAGCCTACAGACCACACATCAATTGCAGCAGTATATTCTGATGAGTTCAATAAGAGTTCTGGTGCTCGATACCATCTTGTTACAACATACTCTGTCATAAAATCAGTTTCCGAAGTGATGCGTGCGAGTCCAAAGTCACAAATCTTTAAATCACAATTCGCATTCAGGAGAAGATTGCTAGGCTTCAGATCCCTATGCAGAACATTCGCGGAGTGTATGTATTTCAATCCACGGAGTATCTGATACAAAAAATACTGGACAATAAAACATTGAAGAGAAAATGTGTCAATTTTGTTTCTGATATAGTTTCTAGTAAAAATCCAGCAATAGAAGTCAAAAAAAAAAAAAAAACTGTACACATAGTAAACACAGAAATTGGGTATGAACTATTGAGGGATTGATGGGTTTCCTGCATCAGGGATGATGACTATTTTTGGAAAGGTGATCGCATGAATGAACTGTATGAACATGCTTAGGAGTTGGCCCCATACATTAAACAAGCATCAAAAATTCCAAAGGGATTAAACTTGATGAATTCATTGTTATTGTTACATTGCCGAGGAACTTAACCTTCAAAAAATTTCTAGTTAGGCACCATGACTATCCATTATGTCTCTGCAGAGTAATCTCCATGTCGTACAAAGTGCCCAAGCTTGAATGGGCCCTGAGATGAATCTCATATGATGGGTATCAACTCTGGGTGCCTTTTCAAATTGCTCTGTTTTCTTCTCTTTTTTTTTTCTTTTTTTTTTTGATAGTGAGAGGGCTATATATATTAGAGAGATTAATTGCTTGCCCATAACAGAATACTACTACATCTTCCTCACTAAGAATAAGGATAGTAACTTGGGCTGTAAGAAAGAAAGAGAAACAAATCTTATGTCTATTTGACTATTTTATATACAATGCGAGTGAAGTGTTGTGAGACTTTTGGGGTTGTGCGGTGAAAGCTTGAATATTAAATGCACGAAAAACAGAATTGGATCTTAGAACCACCAGTGGTTTCTTTTTTGGATAACATGAAAGATCCAACGCGTATAGGTGAAACCGCTAGTGCTAGGTTCCTTTACAGAAGTTGTGGATTTTTTTTGGGGTTGTGCTTCCTACTTATTGCTCAGCTTGTATCAGAGATACCAAATTTAGAGACCCACTTATGCATGAGACCAGAACTCAGCAGAGAGATTGGTTATCTGATGAAAATTATGTATGCTTCAATCAGAAATTCACAATCTATCATCAAGAAGCATACTCGAGGGTTTTCGGATGAGTAAATCGACAGGTCAGTTTTAATCTTGGGTTTTTAACTACGGGTCAGTGGACAACTTGACAAACCAAAACAAAAATACAACCTATTAATGACAGAAAAAAACAAAATAGTAATAATCATAAGCCACCAAAATACCTGACAATGCTCCTCGGATAAGGCTTGGTTTGAACGAATAATCTGATGAAGATCAGTGTCCATCAACTCATATGCGATATAAACATCATTAAAGGCACCTCGATCAGGTGGTGGTATTATATCTCTAATTGCCACTACCTATAAGGAAAATACAATTTCCATCAGTTAACACAGCATCAGCTTTTTCTAAATTTGTAAGCAGTCAAAATGAATAAGGTTCTTTGCTGATATAATATAAAAGTTCGACAATGGACGGGAACAAGATAGCCTAAAAAAGGAGTTTACACATTGTTGATTTCAAACTTGCTTTTTATGTTCCAATACTCCCTAGCGGTCCAATTAGACTCTCCACTGATTGAGTCACTCAATAGTTGAAGAAACCAATTGACAACAAGACAACGAGTGATTGAGAAATTTCTTGACTATTACTCAGTTACAAGACTATAATTGCTACCGCTGTGGTACTGGCTGCCGAAAAGAGAATTACGTATATCAATTGGGAAAAAACTGAAAGCAATTACTAATTACCAATACAAAATGGGAAATTCTGCAATAATTAAAATTGGGGATGGCCAGTATAACTTTCATGGCATTCGTGTTGATAAAAAATGAATACGTCTAACTGTCAAATGAGTGACGAGTTAGAAAAAAATGCTCGTTATGCCTCTCAAACCAACAATTTAACCTGTCAGAGGTGTAAAGTGCAAACGTCTTATTGTTCACTGACCTAAATTCAATTGAAATAACACAAACTATAATTTTCACTCAATGCACATGTGTGATGGTCACCCAATCTAGTTGTTTTGTCATTAAACGCAGAGTGAAACACCAACTGAACATTAGAAACGTCAAATGACAATGGTTTCCAATTTCATGTTTTAAGTTTCAAGTGGTAAGAGGTGTATAATGCGGATCACAAATTCAAATAAGATGTTGATATATGGTAATAGTCTAACATAAGTAAGGTTAATATCTTTTAGATAGAATCAAAACAGAAAGAAACAATGAACAAAGGCAAGGTTCAGAATTACAAAAGATTGGAACTAAATAATGTTATAACGACAGTGGCAAATGTATGTTGGCACAAAACTGGCTAATGTATTAGAATGAGAATAAGTTGTAAGGTGGGTGCAGGAGAGGAAAATGTGACTGAACCAATGTCATGTCAAACAAGATTCAAGATTTTCAATGAAATGGTGAGATTTATTAAAAAAAAATGCTTGTTTTCCTGCACATCCAAGTGACATTTTAAACGAGGGGCAATGAATGAAATAAAAAAAATCATAAATGAATGTACTCACTGACGTTTTCATGATCCATATGGCGAAGAAGCTTAATCTCACGTAGAGTCCTTTTGGCATCAATCTTGTTGTCAAAAGCATTAGCAATCTTCTTAATTGCAACTTGTTCACTAGTCTCAGAATTCAAAGCCGAACTAAAATTTTCAAAAAAAAAAAAAAAAAAAAAAAATCAGAATCAGAATCTGAATGATAATTGAAACAATGATTTCTTTGCTTCTCTTCCAAAGTGTATATTAGAAAAGAAATGAGAATTACCAAACGATTCCGTAGGCGCCTTTGCCGATGGGCATGATTGGAGGTTTGTATTTAGCAGTAACCTCAAAAATATTCCCAAATATGTTGTATTGAATAAATTTGCCACCATGGCTTAGGGTCGCTGGAATATTTTCCATTCCACCACCACCACCTTCGGATGCTGACGGTGGTTGTGGTCCTTCCCCGGCTGTAACCCCAGACGGTGCCTCTCCCATCACCGTATCAGTAGCTGCTGCTTCTTGGGTTCCATCCATTTCGTCTCTCTCTTTCTGTCTGTCTGTCTAATAAGTTATATTGGGTTCAGATTCGAAACCCTAGAAAATAGTAACAACAAATAATACTCAGATCAATCTCTCTCTAAACAAGGAGAAATTAGGTCAGGATAATGGTACTAAGAATGATGAGATTTGAAGAGAAAAAAAATTACTTTTTTTTTTCTTTTTTGCTTTATTGTGTATATATAATGAATGATTTAAGATCTTGTAATAAAGAAAAAATTGCAGCTACAAATAAAAAATAGATAAATTTGTTCCCTCGCTTTCTCCTTTTGATGCTCCGACGTCAACCAGTCAGTTTGTCTGACTTAATTTCTTTGGTGAGTAAGGATTGTCTGTATCAACTTTCAAGTAGACGGGGGATTTTATTTATTCAGGGTTGGTTTCGTTTCATGTGTTCAGCTCATCATCACCATTCACCATCGTGGCATCTTCGTCATCACAATGTAATGTAAGGCCTATTCTTATGTAGAAGGTTAAAAAAATTGTTTGACATATCATGTGGCATGGCAAACGGAAAATCACTGAGCGACAGAGTTTCTATTTCTAGTGAATGAAATAAATAATATCGCTGGATATAAAGTCTAGCGCCAGCGGCTAATTCTTTGTCGCCCATAAATAGCTAATTTTCAAACTTGAAAGATTTGATAAGATCTGAGATAAGTTGTAATGAAAAACAAAATAAGTTGTATTAAAGAAGATGAAGATTGTATTACAGTACAATCAGTTATGAGTTGTATTTTCAGCTAAGAATGGAAAAGATACAGGACAAGACTATATAAAGCACTGACCAATGACCGACTCTGTCTAACTGACTATAACGGTAAATAAAGAAAATGCTTCCGTTAAGACACCGTTAATGTATAGCTGGAGATGAGCTGGTACTTGTTCTAACACCTCCCCTCAAACTGAGCACTATGATAGTGCATCAGTTTGCTATGGCGCTTGAAAAATGAAGTCTTTGACGGCCCTTTAGTAAAAAGATCAGCTACCTGCGGAAGTGTAGGAACAAATTTAACCCTTAAAAAGCCTGTAGAAACAAGGCCTCTGACAATATGATAGTCAATCTCAATGTGCTTCGTCCTGGCATGATAAATGGAATTTGAAGCAAGACTTTTGGCACCCTTATTATCACAAAAAAAATAGTACATGGAGAAAGCAATGACACCTTTGGTTCAGCTAGAAGATAAGAAGCCCATAGAATTTCTAAGAAAGCAACTGTTAAGGCCTTATACTCAGCCCCAGGTCCATGAAACAAGAGTATCTCCTAGAAAAACACAATAACCAGCAGTTGATTTCCTAAAATCAGGGCATGCAGCCCAATCACTGTCAGAAAAAGCTTTTATTGAAGTGCAAGACCCTGAACCAATAACAATCCCAAAACCAAGAGAACCCTTAAGATATCTGAGTATGCGCTTAGCTAGCTGTAAATGAACATCACTAGGTGAGTGCATAAACTAGGACACATAGTTTACAGCAAAACTAATATCAGGTCTAGTGAGGGTGAGATATTGAAGACCACCAACCAAACTCATGTAATAGGTTACACCTGGTAATGAAGTTCCATCAAGTATAAAAGCTATCTTCCCTTGCATGACAGGTGTTTTGCATGGCTTGCAGTCAATCATATCATTTTCTTGAGAAGTTTTAGTGAGTACTTATTTTGAGTGAGAATCAACTTATCAGAAGTAAAATTCAGAACAGCCTCAATACCCAGAAAATTACTCAACTTTCCTAAATCCTTCATTGCAAATTCAGAACTAAGAGCAGAAATGAGAGAGTCTAGCAAAGCATTAGTAGATCCCACCAGAATAATGTCATCCACATAGATAAAAACAACCATCTTCAGCCCAGATTTATCATAAACAAACATTGAATTATCAACATCTGATTTGATGAAGCCATAAGCTATGAGAAAACTGTTAAATCTATCAAACCAGGCCCTAGGTGCCTGCTTCAACCCATACAATGACCTTTTCAAATGACACACATAATCAGGGTGTTCGGCATAAACAAACCCAAGAGGATGCTCCATATACACATCTCCATTTAAGTACCCATGCAAGAATGCATTTGACACATCCAGCTGCCTCATTTCCCATTTCTTAGTCATGGCAATACTTAACACACACCTAATAGTGGTTGCCTTTACAATGGCTGAAGGTTTCATCATAGTCTATGCCATCTACTTGATGATAGCCTTTGGCAACCAGTTTAGCTTTATGTCTTTCAATGGTGCCATCTGATTTTAGTTTGGTCTTATAGACCCATTTTGATGTAGAACATCTCTACTTTCTTCTAGTTTCTTCTTAACTTGCTTATCAAGTTTAGCCTTTCCTGTTTTAGTCTTTTCCTATTTCCTTCTTTTAGTGTTTTCCTATTTTTATATTCTTCTTCATGCCTATATAAACAGGCTTTACTCGTTCTTTGTAGACAATTATTATTATCAGAAAGCAAAGTTATTAAACTATCTCTTCTTACAATCTTTTCTTCCTGTTCTTTACAAATTCTTCTTATTTTCTCAACCTTTCTTCCCTTCTCATCACCTGCAACCTCCGTGTTGCATTCTTTTAGCCTGTTCTCCATTAGTTGGTACCACAGCCAACTGTTTTAGATTCTTATCTAAAACACGATCCTAAACGCTTCCGCAACTCAAACCCTAATTCTAAAAAAAAAAAAAAAGTTAGTTAGTTAGTTAGTTTTTGTTTTTCTATGGGAGACCACGTTACTAGAAATGAGTTTACTAAAGTTTCAGAAAGGTTGGATCTGCTTGACAAGAATGTCGCAAATATAACTAGCATCCTACAAGATATACAAAAGAAGATGAAGATTAAAGAAGACTCTGATGGTGAAAGAAAATCTGAGAGTGAAGAAAAATCAGATGCTGAGAATAAATCACAGGAATAAGGGAAACATTCTAGGTCAAAGTATGTTTCCAGAGATAAAAAGAAACATAATATTTTTCATGATACTCATACTGCAGAAGGAGTTAAAAAAAAAACAATATGAAAGAAACACCTATCAATGTCACAAGAAGTTTGCTAACCCTCAATTTAGAAGTAGTGAAGATGATATTGAAGATTATCTAGAAAAGAATGGAGATGGAGAAAAACGTTTTCGATCAAATCAAAACTTTTCTGGATCCCTACCTGAGTACAAGCTAAAAGCTGACATTCTAACTTTCAGTGAACGGTTCAAGATTGAGGAATTACTAGACTGGTTTTATGAAGTCGAGGCTTTTTTCGAATTCATGGAGATACCAGAACACACTCAGGTTAAGCTTGTATCTTACAAACTCAAAGGAGGTGCTGCTGCTTGGTGGTTAAAACTAGGTGAAGATCGAAGGAATTTTGGTAAGCCACCAGTACGATCATGGAAAATGATGAAAGATCTCATTAGGGATAAATTTTTACCAAGATATTATAAACAACAACTTTTTATTAAACTTCAGACTTGTCGACAAGGTGCAAGATTGGTGGAGGAATATGTGTCTGAGTTTTACAACTTAGTTGCACGTAATGAACTCAATGAAACTGAAGAACAACTAGTAGCTAGATTTATCGAAGGTTTGAATCGATTGATTCAAGAAGGAATGACTCAATCAGTTTACACCATGGTTGAAGCTATATAACAAGCTGTCAAGATAGAACGACGTGTTTTCCGTTCTCAAAGGTTTTCTCCAAGACAGAATTCCAAATATCAAGGTAACTTTAAAACTTCTTCTTTATATAGTAATTACAGTGAAAATCCTTCTTATCGACAACAGTTTCGAACTACCAACTTTACTAATTCTCCTATACCAAAAAATCATTCACCTATTCTTCCTACTCCAGCTGAATTTTAGTCCGTACAACAACCTCAATCTGTTACTTCTCAATCAAGTAATAACTCAAATACTCGTTTTACTGGTAAAGACCAAACATCTTTTCCTCCTCAGTAAAAAAACCTGAATCCTTATGCCAAATTCAGAGGAGAAAAGTGTAATAAATGTCAAATGCTTGGTCATACTTCTTCAGAATGCCGTAGAATTCATGGACTTATGCAAGAAGAATCAAAACATACACATAAGTATAATAGTTTAGTTAATGATAATGTAGAAGTAGATGGAGAATTCGTTGGAGAATTATACAGTGAACATTTCATAGGTATGATTCGACCCTTGCTACTTTCCCAACCATCTTTTTCACAAAGGAACAGTATTTTCAGAACTAGGTGTTTAATCAAGGGAGTTACATGTGATCTCATTATGGATAGTGGCAACATGGATAACTATATTTCAGCTGAGGTTGTTACAAAATTAGAATTACCTGTTACTCCACATCCTCACCCATATTCTGTAGGATAGGTCAATAGTTCTTCAACTCAAAAGATTACTCACCAATGTCTTGTCGAATTTTCACTCAAGGGTTATGAAGATTCAGTTTTATGTGATGTTATTAATATGTCTGCTGCACATTTACTACTTGGAAGGCATTGGCAGTATGATATGTGTGTAGTTCACAATTGTTTTGAGAATACATACACCTTTTTCAAGGATGGCATAAAGAAAACTGTAGTTCCTTCTAAATCTACAACTATTTACAGAGAGCATAGTGATGGCAAGACAAGCGCATTAGTGGCAAGCATTGTAAAGTAGTTACAAACACATTCTCTTAGTTCACATGAGGATTCTAAGCCAATGATAGTCATACCAGAGAAATTGAAACCTTTGATCAATCAGTTCCATGGTTTGTTTCCAGATGAACTACCAAAATCTTTGCCTCCTTTAAGAGATTTACAACACCAGATAGATTTCATTCTAAATGCGTCTCTTCCTAATCATGCTCATTACAGATTAAGCCCTAAGGAGCATGAGATTCTGCAAGGACAAGTGAATGATTTGTTGGAGAAAGGTTTGATCAGGTTGAGTAAAATTCCTTGTGCTAGTACAACATTTCTTGTCGACAAAAAAGATGGAGGATGGAGAATGTGTATTGATTGTCGAGCTCTCAACAAGATTACTATTCCGTATAGGTTCCCAATTCCAAGACTTGATGATTGGATAGATATGCTTGTTGGATCTAAGGTATTTTCTAAAATTGATCTTCGAAGTGGTTATCATCAGATTCGTATACGAATAGGAGATGAGTGGAAAACAACTTTTAAAACTCGAGAAGGATTATACGAGTGGTTAGTAATGCCATTTAGACTATCTAATGCACCTAGTTCCTTCATGAGGCTTATAAATCAAGTTATACAACCTTTTATTGGTAAGTTTACCATTGTATACTTCGATGATATATTGATATACAGCCGTGATGAAGAGGAGCATCTCTTTCATTTATCTCAAGTATTTCAAGCTCTTAATGATAATGCACTTTACGCAAACTTAAAGAAGTGTAACTTTTTTTCCAAGTCAGTAACATTTTAGGGATATATTATTTCTGACCAAGGAATTTCAGTTGATGATTCTAAAATTAAAGCTATCTCTGAATGGCCTACTCCAACATGCATTAAAGATGTTCGCAGTTTCCACAGCTTAGCATCTTTTTATAGACGTTTATTTGCAATTTTAGCTCTATAGGTGCTGGAGTGACTGATTGTTTGAAGCAAGAAAAATTTCTATGGACTGAGGAAGCATATGGGAGTTTTAATCTTCTTAAAGAAAAGTTGTGTAGTGCACCAATACTTCCAATGCCAGACTTTTCCAAACCTTTTGAAGTTGATTGTGATGCATCTATAGTGAGAATTGGAGTTATATTGTCTCAAAGTGATCATCCAGTTGCTTTTCACAGTGAAAAAAACTCAGAAGCTAGGAAGAAATGGTCCACTTATGAGATTGAATTATATGCTCTCGTTCAAGCATTGAAGCATTGGCATCCTTATTTGGTGCATAATGAGTTTATTGTCAACACTGACAATCAAGCTTTGAAGTTTTTACAAACTTCAGCTAAGTTAAATCGAATGCATGATAGATGGTTATCCACCATAAATCAATATACTTTCTCTATTAAGCATAAGAGTGGAAAATTGAACCAAGTAGCTGATGCTTTGAGTAGACGTGCTCATTTTCTTGTCACTCTTCGCAGTGAAAGTGTAGCTTTTGATTATATCAAGGACTTATATGTTGATGATGAAGATTTCAAGACAATATGGGAGCAATGTGGGAATATGTCTTCTGGAATTGATGATTTTCTTATTCAAGATGGATTTCTCTTTAAAGGTATTCGTCTTTGTATTCCACAAGGTTCTTTAAGGCTTTATCTTATCTATGAACTGCATGGTAGTGGCCTTAGAGGTCATTTTGGTCGTGAAAAAACTATTACTTTGCTTGAAGAAATATATTATTGGCCTTCATTAAAAAGTGATGTGCAGAAATTTGTTCAGAAGTGTATGGTTTGTCAACGCTCTAAAGGTACTATTCAAAACACTGGTTTATGTACTCCTCTACCAGTTCCTGATACTCCTTGGGTAGATGTAAGTATGGATTTCATTCTGGGTTTACCTCGTACTGCTAAGGGCAATGATTCTTTCATGGTGGTTGTTGACAGATATTCTAAGATGGCACACTTTGTAGCTTGCAAGAAAACTACTGATGCTTCAAATGTGGCTTTCTTATTCTTCAAAGAAATAGTTCATGTGCATGGAGTACCTAAATCTATCACTTCAGATCGTGATACTAAGTTTCTCAGTTATTTCTGAAAGTCTTTGTAGATGAGATTAGGAACTAAACTGCAATACAGTACTACTGCGCACCCCCAAACTAATGGACAAACTGAAGTTGTCAACAGATCTTTAAGGAATTTAATTCGTGCTAAGATTACTGAGTCTCAAGAAAAGCAATGGGAAACGTTTCTTCCCCATATGGAATTTGCTTTCAATACTTCTGTGAATCGTTCTACAGGTAAATCTCCATTTGCTATCGTTTATTCGAAAGTACCAAATCATATACTAGATTTGGTTGTTTTACCTAAACCTTCCAAGTCACATGCCAAGGATGATCAACTACTTGACAAGGCTTCTCAACTTCATAATGAGGTCAAACATAAACTTGAAGATTCTAATGCTAAGTATAAGGCTGTAACTGATCAACACAGACGGTTTAAGAGTTTTGAGGAAGGAGAGCTTGTTATGATTCATCTTTGAAAAGAACGTTTTCCAATTGGTACATACAACAAAACTAAAATGGAGAAATATGGACCTTTCAAGATTTTGAAGAAAATAAGTGACAATGCTTATGTGGTGGATTTTCCTGCCAATTGGAACATATCTAATATTTTTAATGTTCAGGAAATTTTTACATTCCATGGTGAGAATGATTTGAGCTAATCAACTTAAGGACAAGTTGTTTTTAAGAAGGGGGAACTGATGTAGAACATCTCTAGTTTCTTCTTAACTTGCTTATCAAGTTTAGCCTTTCCTGTTTTAGTCTTTTCTTATTTCCTTCTTTTAGTATTTTCCTATTTTTAGATTCTTCTTCGTGCCTATATAAACAGGCTTTATTCGTTCTTTGTAGACAATTATTATTATCAAAAAGCAAAGTTATTAAACTATCTCTTCTTACAATCTTTTCTTCATGTTCTTTCCAAATTCTTCTTATTTTCTCAACCTTTATTCCTTTCTCATCACCTGCAACCTCCGTGTTGCATTCTTCTAGCTTGTTCTCCATTACATTTACAACCTAAAACATTCATGCCAGGTACATATGGTACTTGTTCCCAGGTATTATTCTCATACAATGCAATATATTCATTCCTCATAGCTCCAACCCATACAGGCATTTTAGCTGCTTGTTTAAAAGTTTTTGGTCATGTAATATCAGTTGTAATAGAGCTAAAAGCCATATGTACATGATGTTTTGTGTGTCCTGGTACTAGTCTAGATTGAGCATGCTGATTAGTTGTCCAGTTATATAAGGCTACAAACTCAGGGCTCAACCTTTTTGGTTTATGTATACCAGACTTAGACGTAGTATGTATAGGGGAACTAGAAGTATCAATAGAAGTAGTAATGGAAGTATCAATAGAAGTACTAACCTCCCTTGCAGTAAGTAAATCTTCAGAAGTATGACTAACCTCCCCTGCAATAAGAAAATCTTCAAAAGTATGAGTCTGAGCAGATGAAATACAGTCAGATAGCTGAGATGGTGCAGAAGAAGGAAGCATAAGAGAGGAAGCAGCTGTAGGTGTGGATGACTGAGAAGTACTTGAATAAGGAACACACACTCATTGAAACCCACATTAACTGATGTGTAAACCTTAGATGTAGGTGAAGCATATCCAAGAAAGATACAAGGAATAGATTTAGGACTCAACTTATCATGTCTTGCATATGTCAGGTTAGGAAAACAAAGAGAGACAAAGACTTTTAAGAATGAATAGTCAGGTTGTTTGAAGAAAAGTACTTCAAAAGGACAGTGATATTGTAACAACTTAGTAGGCAATTTGTTTATCAAATATGTAGCAGTAAGGAAGGCTTCTACCCAAAATTTCTAAGGCATTGAAGCATTAAAAACAAGAGTATTACCCATCTCACTAATTTATATAATCTTTCTCTCTGCAGCTCCATTCTGCTGATGATGTGTAGGACAAGAAATTATGATTGAAATACCACTTTGGTCAATAAATTCTCTAAAAGGTCCTTTAACCAGTTCAAGAGCACCATCACATTGAAACTCTTTGATAGTACAATCTAAAAGATTTTCCATTGATAACTTGAAAGTAGTGAAACATGATAAACTGTCAGTTCTAAGTTTCATTGGATAAATCCAATTGTACTTGTTGTAATCATCACAAAACAAAATGAAGTACTTAAAACCTAACTGAGATAATACTGGACTTGGTCCCCATATGTCATAGTGTACTAAAGCCAATGGCTTACAAGAAATGGAAATAAAAGGATAAAATGGTTGACTCTTACTTTTACCTAACTGACAAGAAGTACAAGGTGTATCTAAAACCTTAGAAGACAGCTTGATAGCTGAAGTATTTGCAAGATGTTGAATAATCCTTGAAGCAGTATGACCTAACCTTTGATGCCACAAAGTTGATGGAGCAAGAATGGAAGCATAAGCAGTTTGAAAAGCCACCTTTTGAAGCTGGGAAGACTGAATTGGATATGAATTCTTGTACATGAAGCCCCTTGCCAGTACTTGCTTATTGAGAAGAGACTTTATTTCATAACCCCAAGGATAAAATTCAAAAGAACAGCAATTATCATAAGTAAATCTTGCAATGGAGAGTAAGTTATGCTTAATATGTGGAACTAGCAAGACATCATTGAGATTAAAAGAAGTATTACTATCTGTAGGAATTATGGAAGGCTCCACCTATTTGCCACCCCTGCTTTTCCTATTTGCCACTCTCATTGATTACCACCCCCATTTATCCTATTTGCCACCCCTATATTTTTTTCATATATCCTAAATACCACACCTTTGACTTTTTGTTTACACCTAACAATAGAACCACCCCAACTAATAAACTCAAAAAAACCAAAAATGATATTACGGCAATCAGGGATTGCTCAGTAGAATTGCTCAGACCTCAGTAGAAACCTGTAATAGACAAATAGTCTGAAGGAATTGGACTCCTGAATGCCATGATAATTCTCAGTTTATTACAGCTGATGCAAATTTAAAGTTGAACTACTTAAATTCAGCAACAACTACGTCCTCTAATTTTTATATCTTTATCCACTAATTCAGTGTCATTAACAAATTATTTAATAATTCTCATCGAAAGCGGAAACAACCAAGCGAAACATACACTTCTTGATTTGTTGCAACCATGTCTGCCTGTCTACACAGATCTTTGTGATTTTTAATTTTTGTTGACATCACATATTTGACAAAAGTATTTTGAAAGCCAATATCCAGGGTAATGAATTACTATTTGAACCAAAACCTAATTTTCAATGATACTGGAATGGATCATACAGTGAGTGGAAAGAAAATATTAAACTACGAGAATAGACAACTGAGACTAAAGAAACACCCCTTCATTCCATTTGTTGAACCTAAAGTTTTTTACATTTGTTGCTAAGGACCTAAATAATTTACGTATAGGGAGGGAGGGGCTTAACATGCTTTGATGTATGAAGATGTTTTCATTGACTGCGACTGTGTCTTTATCAAGCCTTTAAGGATTTTCCAAATCCAATAAGCGTTCGTCACTGACAAAATTGGTGGAACCGCAAACAAGCTGTAGAAACCCAATGGAAAAATCTCTTTTACCTGTCAAAACATCATCAAACCAAAGATAAATACATGCATCTGAAAATTATTATTATTTGCACCATGGGTTGGAGAGAGTAATCAGCCAACCCGTGTTGGGTTGTATATGCAGTTGTCCAGAAACGATCTGGTGTCCAAGTATATATTCGTCCAGTTTTTGCCGACTGTTTCTTTACAAAGTCGTCCTTGTTTGGACGATTGAAGTACTTTGTGGTCCTCCAGAAACTGGAGACCGGTTCAACGAAAATTGGAAAAACAAAAACGGAAAAAACATTAATCAAACGAAAATAAATCAGTTACTTACCTCCAACTGTTCTTCAATGACTATATTTTCAGCTAAATTAACAAAATCTTGTTGGATGTTTCATTCGTTTAAGGTTTTGATATTTTGCCCTAGATTTTTAATCGTAGAATCTTCCATAATAATGATTTACGGAATATTTTCCGATTAAATCGTTGATTTCTACTAGTTTAAGAGTTAATGAAATAATAAATTGTTTATACATAATAGTGAACCAATTGAATAGAGTTCTATGTAGAGTTAATATTTTTTATTGGGTTTTCAGTAAAAATAGAGATTAATGGAGAAGACAAATTAGAAGTGGTGATAGTTATAGGAAAATTGAATTTGACTTCTATTGGTGGTAAATAGGAAAAAGTAGAATTGAAAAGTAGAGTTACTTTAGAAATTCTGATGAGAGTGGCAAATAGGAAAAGTGAGGGTGGCAAATAGGTGGAGCCTTATGGAACTAGAACCAATAAGAGATATTGGAAGCATCTTACCATCACCCACCTTAACTTGATCAGCACCAGAATAATCATGAGACTCTGTAAGAATAGTAGGATCATTTGTTAGGTGACTTGTGGCACCAGAGTCTGGTATCCATATTGGACCTGAAGGACCAAAACTCCACTCACCACCATTCTGAGTGATAAGCACGTCGGTGCTACATTTTATACCCATATTTATGTTAGCTAGGACTCGATATTTTGGCTAATAACACTGTTTTGAGCTATTTATAGGAATAAGAAATACATGTAAATCCGGTCGTCCGAAATAAATTGCGAAATGTGAAGCGCTTCTGACGAAAATGATAAGATATAGCTGGCGTGGTATTTTTATATATCAGCAGTACTAAAATTATTCACGGCATAGAGAGGAAGAGCTGACTGGCTGCATATTTGGTACACCACTTTATTAATCTCATGATCCATAGTGAGGTGGAGTCAGTGGACCAAAGACTTGACAGTAGTGAGACGTGTCTTACTCTACATCTCGGTTTGGTGGCATATTCCTAAGGCATCAGATGCATCTTATTTCTTACCAAACTAAAGAATTTTTATTCTTTATTTCTGAGCAGCTGTTTCATTCTATCTTCAACTTCCTTTCACTTCATGTTGGAAAAACTCATGTTACTGCCATGGTTACTGCCACTAATTCATGGATGTGTATCAAGGAATATGAATGGTTTTGGAACACGAT
>JAJJMB010002444.1:0-237333 GCA_023531105.1 Papaver atlanticum | reverse complement strand
CAGTTGGTTTTTCCGGACAGTGGTGGAAGGTGCTGTAGTAATGAATTGTGGCAGTGGGGGTGATTAGCTGAGCTTTTGCAACCAGGCACGGCAAGAGTAAACGGACGGAGATGAAGTGCTTGGCCTGAATAGTCGCTGGAGTGTTTTACATGGCAAGATGAATAGAAGATGGACGTTCAAATGAAGGAAAGACTAGCAGAAGTTGTGATGGATGTAGAAGAAGAGGTCTGTGTTGATGAACGAGAACAGATGGAGTTGGTTTATCTGCCTTGGTCTTGGCTGTAAACTGAAATTCAGGGAGATTAAGATGGAGTTGCTGTCACCACTAATCATATGGTGCTAGTTCGAGTGATGAAGATTGATGACTGTTGGTTGGGGATTAGAGAAGAGCTAGGGTTTGGCAGTGATAGTAAAACTGAGAGGTGATGTGATGTCTTTTCATGATGGTGCAGCTCTTAATCAGTTAGCAGTGGTGCTGCGGCGACGAGACAAGGAGCTAATTACAGCTGCAGTCGAGGAGTAGGCCGGAGTTACTTGTGTTGGGCCTGGATTTAGAAATTGGATTGGGCCTTGGCAATAGGTTTCATTTTGATTCGCAGCACCACCTGTTTATAACTGAACAGAAGCATATTCAGAAGAGATGAGGCCGACGGCCAGAGACGAAGAGAAAAGGACAGAAACTTGAAAAGAGAAGGAAGCGGCGGCGGTGTGCCAGAGCACAAGAACAAGAGAAGAGGGAGATGATTTTGGTTTAATCTTTCCTCTTTTGTAATTATTTTTGATGGGTTATAAGGAACCCATAATTATGTCTTGCTAGATTTTATGACTAGGGTTTATGTTGAAACCACTTTGAGTGTTAGGTCAATTAAATTGAATTATTTGACAAAGACTATTATGAATTGAAAATGATTAATTCCTGATTTTGTTTATTGATTTAATTGAAAAATTAGTTGTCGCTTCATACAGTAACTTTTGAGCTTAATCAATATGATCGAAAATATATTTGTCTACTTATTTGATATTTCATGTTTGGGTTAAATCCTTTGATGGGGTATGCTAAGAATAGCCAGGTATTATTTGAGAACCAAAAATTTAGTTTCGTATTATTTTCTCACTAACGCAATTTGATGGTGTATGCTTTGGTTTAGTCTTTTGATGTGTCATGCTTAGGGTGTCCCAGTGATATTTGCGACTCTAATAAATATAATAGGTGATGTTGATAGAACGAACAATAACAAATATTCATGAATTATGTTTCACTTCAGTAATTGAATATAAATAGTGGTGGATACTATAAACCCTTGTTACTGAGTCTCTCTCGTTGTTTTTACTTTATTAGTTTAGTTCAATTTTATTATTTCATTTTTCAATTATAAAAATCCAAAAATATTGTTTCTGGTTAGTTTTATTAGAGATATTGATTATCGGTATTTCCACCGCTCCCTGTGGGTTCGACCCGTACTTGCCTTTGTCTACTAGTTAGACACCGTGCGATTGCGGTTATTACATATAGGGTTTCCCAAAATCCTATCACTGAGCAGGAAAAGTACTAGGACCTGCCTGAGCATGAAAGGCACTTGGACCAGCAGTATGTCCAAAATCAAAGTATCCACTAGCTTGATTATGAGGTGCATAAACATGTGGAACAGTTGTACCAGAACCAGAACTTTGACCAACTTCAAAATTGTCAGAAGGAACTGGAGCATAACCACACTGTACCTCCATCCCAGCAAAATCTTTCTTTTGCTGTTCATAAGCAGATTGAATATTTGTGGAGTTAGGTGCATACCTAAATCTGCATCTACCAGCAAAATGACCTATCTTATTGCATATTTGGCAGGGAATTTCATTAGGTGAAAGTGAAGCCTTCTGAGCAGGATTGAACTCTGCTTTCTTGAATGTATGATTGTTATTATGCACAGAAGAATGAGGTTGATAATAGGTATTTGCAGGTTTCTTGGATGAATAGTTGTGAAAATTGGATTTTCTGACATAAAATGCAGAATTAGTAGAGTCAACAACTAGAGGAGAATAGACTTGATCTTGTTCCTTCAGCCACTGCTCATATTTTAGGAGCCTAGATCTCAGTTCACAAAAAACAAGTGGTGTTTCTCGGTTTTGAATTGTTATAACAAAAGTAGAGTATTCACGACCAAGACCATTCAAAGTATACATAACCAGATCAAAATCAGGCACCGGTTCACCAATTTCAGCAAGAGAATCAGATATTGTTTTAATCTGATGAAGAATCTCAAAAATATTATTATTACCTCGTATCAGTTGATGTAATTGACTACGAAGTTGAGATTTTCTTGCAAAAAATTGCTGTGTGAAGAGGCGAGAAAAATGCATCCATTTATCTCGAGCAGTAGCCTTTCCAAGTAACTCAGTAGCTAATGAAGGAAGTATAGTCGCATTGATGCAAGATCCTACAAAATGATCCAAAGCTCTTCATTCCAAAAACAATGGATTTAACACAGGCAAGTTATTCATATTCAAGAATTGTGGTTGAGGTTCAATGGAACCATCAACATAGCCAAACAAGTTTGTGCTGATCAATATTGAAGAAAGTTGATATCTTCAAACTAAAAAATTGGATCCATCAAGTTTTGCAGACACAAAATTTGAGATATTAGGAATTGGAAGTTGAAAACGAAAAAGTGAATGTGTTGGTGGTGGATCTTGATTATGAAATGGCGGTGGTTGTTTATTATGATGATTAAGTGGTGGTGGTGGTGGTGGTGGTGGTTGAATCGGTGGAAAATTAGGTTGAATTGGTTGTAAAATTGAAGAAACATGAGGAATAATTGTGTTACCTGAGTTGTTATTGTTGGTGCCTGAGTTGTTATTGTTGTTGCCTTAGTTGATAGAAGTAGATCCTGAGTTGTTTGCAACGGAATTCATTGAGTTGATAGTATTTCTCACCATGAAAGAAGAAGAAGAATGATGCAGATAAATTGTTTGTAGAAGGTAAATGGATCGACAATGGTGTCTGATATCATAAATGATCTGATAAGTTCTGAGATAAGTTGTAATGAAAAACAAAATAAGTTGTATTGAAGAAGATTAAGATTGTATTATAGTACAATCAGTTATGAGTTGTATTTTCATATAAGAATGGAAAAGATACAGGACAAGACTATATAAAGCACTGACCAATGACCGACTCTGTCTAACTAACTATAACGGTAAATAAAGAAAATGCTTCTGTTAAGACACCGTTAATGTATAACTGGAGTTGAGCTGGTACTTGTTCTAACAAAACTAAAAAATTACACCAAAATTTTCACACAAATTTTTTTCTCTATTTCTCTCTTTCTCAATCTAATTTATTTTTTCATTTTTTCCCAAATGGCACAATTTCAAATCCAACTCGATTCGGCAACGCAACTTGATTTTTCTTGAGTAGTGCTTGAAGGTGCCGCTAAAAAGATATGTGATAGTTATAAAGAAATAGGTAAAAAGCAAAGAAGTCTTCAAGTTTTTGATATCAACCAAGTCAAAACTACAACTATGAAAAGTCAAATAAGAGTTCAAGGCAAGGAAAATCAAGGCAAAACAAATTTGAAGACAAAGAAGAAGATAAACAAAGGAAACTTCGTTCATGAGCGCATTGATTGGAAGTTTTGTGAAATGAAGAAGATAAACAAGATGAAGAACATTGTCCCAAATTTTTATTTTTAAAATCTATATTTCAGATTATTATTGTCTAGTTTTATGTCTTGTAAAATAACTATTAATGATTAATTCGAAGTTTAATGAATATGAAAATTTGACTCGTATTGTTGAAAATTAAGCTTAATTCTATTCTTAATTCAATCTTACATTTTAATTAGAGTTACATCTTAGTTTAAACTAAAGTAAGACTAGTGGTAAAGTCATTGGGTGATGATACCATTGATCTGAGTTCGAAACTCATCTGCACCATATTTTTTACCGATCAAAAAAAAAAAAAAAAAAAAAGACTACCTAAAATTCCTGGAAATTTTCTATCCCAGTCTTGCTTTAACATATTTTAACATCTTCCTCGGTATGTTTGATCTCGCATCACGAATTCAAAATTGAATTCACAACCTAATAACCCTCTGATCAAGGAGATCTGACATCGTTAAACTAAGAACTTAACCTTGATTAGATAAATAAAATTTTGTGTAAAATTTTGTATCTTTAATTAATTCGGGAAAATCTAATACCAAATTCCCCACCTCATCCTTATATTGGCGCCAAAAGGGGATCTTCGATATTTCTTATTGTTTGGAAACAAAGTTTTGTTCTATTAATCCGAAATAAGAACTATGCTTTCATAAAAAATATCACAGAAACAAAAGCTTCTTAAGACATCCCGCGAACCCAGTACTAACATGTAATTTTCTATGAAAATAAGTACATCTTGATTACATTTCATTACAGTTTTGTCATAATACTACAACGAATCCCCAGTTACGTATTCTCTCATAGAAAGTTTATAATATTGGTTTAATGGTTATACGAATTCATAAAGTTGTATTGAACCATTGAGATATCATAGTACAGCTAATTGTCTAATCCTGTTAAAATTTACGATAAGTGAAGGCAAAAGAAAAACAAGAGATCTAGGGTACATTTGGAAAGAACGGTCATGTAAATGTAAACTTAATATCAGCCACAATTTCATATTAGTTGGTACTATGAATTTGATTTTTGATTTTTCATTTGATTAAGATTTAGAATTGACAAATTTTGCTTCCTGGGTTTTCTATATTATGAACTTCTATAAAACAAAACATGTATATTAACTGTCATTGATGAATCAGATCATGGTTCTTGTGGAAAGTGATTCCATTAATACCACCAAGTACCAACACTAATAACTAAGAGTCCAAATGGACAAACCAAAAACGACATTGAGTTTCAGTATCTTCAACACAAAGGTGTGTGTCAAAGTGGGATCTAACTTTCCGTCAAAATTAAATATATAAGAGGTATCTAGCTTGGCCCAAAAAATAAGGAAACAGAAAAGGTCGATATATAAAAATACAATAAAAAAATGGTATTTTACATGAAACGCAGTTTATCTAACTAGGGTTAAGTTCCCAGTTTGATGATGTCAGATCTCCTTGATCCGAGGGTTATTAGGCTGCGAATTCAGTTTTAAACTGGCAGTGCGAATTTTTTTCCAATACGGTGGACCAAAATGATTAATCATTATTTCGCAAAACAATAAAAGATACTCGTATTTTTTTTTTTTGGACTTATATGAAGGTACTCATCGTCCGAATTCTCACGGCTCCTAATAACCTATAATCTTTAGGACCAGAGTAAGCTTTTGTTTAAGACTATGACCTTTAATATCCCGTTATCAAAACGATAGTTAAACTGAGGTTCTAATTCACAAATTAGATCATTAATAATATTTATCACCAAGCGTCGGGATAATTGATAAAATAGGAACCGGCTGTAGTATGTACACCTGACTATTTGCAGCATCACAGTGTTCATTTACTCGGAAAATAAAAAAGGATGAATTATTGTATTCCAAAGGAAAAATAAACATGAATATTATACTCAATGAAACGAAATAACCTCTCCCCTCTCCTCAACGGCTCTTTCTTCTCCTCAAAATATTTTTTTCTTTTCTCAAACAAATGTCTCCTGAATAGTTGAATCATATGTGTCAATCCTTAGCCTAATGGGGAATAAGAAAAGGGTATGATACGTTTCGGTTTGGCGCAGTTACGATGGATGCTATTTTAACAGTGGATGGAAATCGGTTTTCGAATCGAAAATTCTTATTTTATTTATCTTCTGCATTCTCTATAAAATTTACAAAAAATTCTTCATCTTTTCTGAAATTAATCTAAATTGCATTTGCACTTGCATCACACAACACCTCTCTTACTTTTGCAACCCATATCATAATCATATGCATTCATGCTTGAACTCACCATCAGTTTTCTTTTCCTTTAGCGTTCTTGGAATGTTGTGATGAGCTACCTCTGTTAACCTTCAATCAATCAATCTCGGAACCATAGATTAAATGTTAGGTAATTTTAGTAGTCGATATTTTAATATTTCAAAGAGTAATCTTAAGAATCTAAAGATTTACGTCATCAGAAATCTTTAAAAAGCAAATCCTCGCTTTGCTTTCCCTAATCCATTTAATGTTGTAACAACATTTAGTCTCTGAATCTTAGGAAATAACTATTTGACAAGTCTTAGAAATCCCATTATGCATATCAACTGGTATCATCTCACCTCTAGTTAGTAGTAATTGGTAGTTTAGGAGAGATTTAGTTTCTTCACCCTCTCTCAATTTTGTTATCCTTGATCCATAGACCTGTTTAGGAACATAACTCCATAAATAATCCTACATTTAACCAGCATGAAATTGAAACAGTCCAAACTACTATTTAAACCCATTCATCTACATGATATAAAAGAAAACATAGCAAATAAGGAGTTTATAGAAAGGAGATAAAACATGCAATACTTTTCACTAGTTTCATCTAAAGTGCTTCGCAGGAGAGTCTCTGATTTTTTCAATAGAACCCCTTTTTTTCTGCTACACCTCTTTTTCAGCGTAATGTCCTTTCCTACGATTGTGTATATACTTGGTTTCCTTAACCCTGACATAGGTATAATCCATACCAAGAGGAAATTCATTATTGAAGATAGTCGCTTCAACATACCTGTTAGTTTCCAACTTAACTCGTATCTTTCCAATAACTTCCTTGCCTAGCCTCCTTTTTTATTCATCGCTTAAGTTACATAATGCCAACATATGTGCCTGCTCAGGATGCATAAAACTTTCGGTATAACAGTTGGAACACATAAAACATTGTATTCAATATAACTGACCTTCTCGATATTGTATAGCTTTAGTAGACAAAACAAGGTCATCAACTGGAACTTTTGTATGATCACAAGCCATTCTTTTCACCCCCCCCCCCCCCCCCTTCCTTCTTAGTGTTCTCTAGTTTAAGTCTTTCTGCTTTTCTCTCTTAATCCATCTAATTCTTATATAAATTTTCTAACCATTTCATCTGCCCTGTGCATTTAATGTACAATTTATTTTCACCTACTGCTATAGGAAAAAATCATACGTCAAACTCCTTGTATCCCGTTCTTTCAGAATTGTTAGGATTAGTGGCACCTAGTAACGGCAGAAATCAATTCACCTTTGCCTCACGTTTCTCATGCAGTCTCATCATTTCAGCTACCTAGATTATTTTAATCTCTAGTTTAGTCAAATTTGAATTAGGTCAAGGTTTAGTCAAATCCTTTAGTAGAGGATTATTTTACTTTTACTTTGCTTCCATGGCACGGTGCGATGTCACCCTCATGGTTCAGTAACTTTAGCTGGTAAGAATGGACCAGATAAGTGTGTTATTCCTGAAACATAGTATTGTCAAACTATCCTTAATCTAGCTAGTATAATGATCCAGTTTCCAAATTCCTAGGATTAGTGTTGTTGAAACTAGATTGACCGGCTTAGTTTAAGATTATTTTGAAACTACTTTTAACTTACGAGTTACTTGTACTTTAACACTTCATGGAATAAGTTTTAAACCCTCTTATAATCTCCTTTCCCTGGACTCTTCCTCTTCGTCTATTAACTATTTTCAATCTTCTTCTTATGTTTCCTTCTCTTCTTACAATGGGGAATAGTTATAAGTTGTATAGACACTTAAGTGGATTATCCTTAGCCCAGAGATTCATAAACAATAGCAACGTGGGGCCTCTACCAACGCCTCCTGAGTTAATTCGAGATTTTGGCATAAAGGAAAATAGCATCTTAGCAAGGGTGTTCTCAATTGATCTATTCAAATCGTGGGAGATTAGAGGTGTTCTAAGTCATTTTTTGGGTACAAATATAGGATTTCAACTTAGAAAAGTAGACCCTAATCTGTTCATTATTACCTTTCGTTCATCAGATGCCTGAGATGGATATCTCACAATGGCCCTTGGCACCCTTTTGGTAGTGTACTTTCTATAACATCAGCTTATCCTGGTATGAACATCTCCACTGAAGCAGTAAAATAAATACCCAAATGGGCCATCATTTCTAATGCCAAACATGAGCAAAGAACTAGAGAAAGACGAGGACTTATATATTGCTAGCAAACTGGGTAAAGTAAGTAGGGTATGTTTAGGAAGTGAGATTTCAACTCCAGATTGCTTACCAAGAGTTCTAGTCTGGGTTAACAAAGAAAAACCACTAGTATAGAAGCTCCTAGTCAAGGTAGATAAATATCCTACTACTGAAATCTTTTTCAACTACCTAAATCTCCCCTCCGAATTCTGCTCTCACTGCCTTAAGTTTTGACACAAGGTGAGTAATTGTGCTATCCTTCATGGAAGAACGCTGGATATCTATGATATCTCAGTAGACTCGCTGTATCCGGGGGATGATCTCTTCTGGTTGAATGACATACCAATACGAATTTGTAACCCAAAAGACAATGTCGATTGGCATGGAACCTCGGAGTCTGTCGAAGCTTACATGGCATTACCAGGAGTTAGAGATACCTTCAATGAATTGTTCAGAGAGACTGATCAAGTGGAAGTAATAACTTCTAGTTCAGTAATAGAACCATCTTATGATATTATTGGTCTGGTGATCATTGATGAAGATATGCCTATGGCTACAAACTTTGTCTTAGGAAAACGTAATTTTCCCTTTAACTTGCCGGAAAACTTTGTTAGAGCATTGCTCGGTCGAACTCACAAGTGTTGCTATCTCAAGCTTGTTGTCAAATTTAGCTGATCAAAACTATATCTTGATTTCTAGTCTACATTTAGTCAAGTCTCGGATTAGGATAAAAGTGTGTAGTTGAGTACCAGACATCACTGCGTTCTACTGTTTGAAGGCGAAGATCAACTGAACACATTTTGGAGAACTTCATCGACAAAAGGTAAGTGGAGACGGAACCAACCAATTACTTAAGTTTTCACCTTTCTATCTATGAGACTAAGTCGCGTGACTAAGTGAACTTTTACAAGCACAATAGAAATTTCGAGTCAAGTTCATCTTGTTAATTATTCTCGAAATATGAATGACTAAGCTTCAGAACATTTGTTCAAAACTTGATGAATTTGGTTAAGAACAATTTTGTAATGAACCATACCTCCACTGATACTGTCCCCATTTAGCCACTGCGGATATCCGGCAGTGTGAGGTTTTCAACGGGCATCGCTGCGGTAATCCAGCAGTAACTTCCCAGATGGTCACTTATCCCTGGATTGCTCTCGCCCGAGCACGCTTAACTGCAGAGTTTTCTTCCAACTCTGGAGCCAATTGTGCTGAAAAGGCCTCGTATAATGTAGACGTTCCTTGCTTCTTGTGAGAAAAGTATATGACATAACAGCCCAACATACTCTCCCACCCGAGCACAAGCGACACATCTCTAGTTGTATCCCAACTAACACCGATATTGTTCCCACTTACCCACTGCGGTTATCCAGCAATGTGGGATTTTTAACGACACTACTGCGGATATCCAGCAACAGCTTCCCGAGAGGTCACCCATCCCGTGACTACTCCCGGCCAAGCACGCTTAACTGAGAAGTTTTTCTCCACAACTCAGTCAAGTGAACCCATCAGGCCTCGGTGTTAGGAAAGGACAAATCATTACATATATTCCATTTGGCCAACCACTGCCGAATATCGGGTATTACAATACCACCACCTTAAATTGGAGCCGTCCTCGGCTCCTGAATATATTCTCAAGCCCATATTTCCGACGTTCCATGCCCCTCATGAGAAGCACCTGGAACAACCCCGTCCAGCTACCTTCCCACCCTCGGCAGGTGACCCGTCGTCGGCTCTGATACCATTTGTAATTACCCGTACCTCCACCGATACTGTCCCCACTTAGCTACTGCGGATATCCGACAGTGTGGGGTTTTCAATGGGCATCGCTGTGGTAATCCAGTAGTAACTTCCCGGATGGTCACCCATCCTTGGATTGCTCTCCCCCGAGCACGCTTAACTGCAGAGTTTTCTGCCAACTCTGAAGCCAATTGTGCTGAAAAGGCCTCGGTATAATGTAGACGTTCTTTGCTTCTTGTGAGACAAGTATATGACATAACAGCCCAGCATACTCTCCTACCCGAGCACAAGCGACACGTCCCTAGTTGTATCCCAACTAACACTGATATTGTTCCCACTTACCCACTGTGGTTATCCAGCAGTGTGGGATTTTTAACGACACTACTGCGGATATCCAGCAGCAGCTTCCCGAGAGGTCACCCTTCCCGTGACTACTCCCGGCCTAGGACGCTTAACTGGGAAGTTTTTCTCCACAACTCAGTCAAGTGAACCCATCAGGCCTCGATGTTAGGAAAGGACAAATCATTACTTATATTCCATTCGGCCAACCACTGCCGAATATCGGGGCATTACAAATTTATTATTTATGACCTAAATCATGATTTAAGTTAATCATTTGAAAATAGCCTGGAACAGTGATATGTGTCATTGATGTTATTCGGGAATGTTTATAATCGATTATTAGAGAGATATAGAACTACTGTAAATATGGATACATGACAATACACATACTAGCTCACATATTGGCGTAACTGTTATAGGTCCGCAGCCGCAGTACATGTACCCAGTACACATACCGGTGTAGCTATAGTTCGGTAACGTCTTTGGTACACATACTCGGTATGAATACCAAAAAGATCTGTAGACTCCTGAACTGTGTTTGTCTTAAGGGTACACATACCCAGTATACATACCATGACAAAAATAACTCATGCACTGGAAGTAAGTACACGTACTTACCCAGTCAAATATTTTTGTGAGCGTCAAAATTATTTTTATGAGATAATTAGCATTTGAACAACTCTCTAAAAACACATCTAGACATATTTGATGACATTATAAGTTATGGTTGTGACTCAAGATTAAAGTCTAAAAGTGTTAAATGAAAATGACTAAGCTTATAGTTCGTCTGGCTAGTTTCGGCTAACCTTTCATGAAAAAGTCATTATACACGGTTCGGTTATGGTCCATCCTAACCAGAGTGTATATTTTGTTGTGTTTATATCAATTCGAAGATTCATCTAATGGTGGATATTGATTGCTTGATTCCAAAGCTACCTTAGATTAAATCTAAAGCGACCTTTGATCTTGATAGTCTATAAAAAGGAGAACCTCAAGCAACTGGGATTTTTGAATCCCTGATTTTTTTTGTGTGTCCTAGTTGTAAACTAGAGTCGTCCTCTTCTTTAAACCTTTTTAGGTTTAGCGACTAAATTGACTTCGATTAGGGATTCATGAAGCCAGGTCAAACTCTATTTATCTTGATAGTTTGTGTATCCTGATCTTGCTATTGATTGTTGAGTCTCACTCCGATCAGGAAAGATAGATAAAAAAAAGTAAAGTTCTTCGTCTTAGAATTCGTGATTCCACGGGTATATTCCTCCATAACGATTCTTTATTAAAATCGGAGTAGGTTTTACTTGTGAGGTGAATAATAATCTAGGCTGCTCTTCGGGAGTTGTAAGTACCGTATTTTAAGGTTTGTTAGACCTAGTCTACTGCAAACGATTTCCTATCTCACCTTGATCTAACGGTCAGAACGTAAATCACATGTAGGATTTTCTGTGGGAGGCAATTGGTTTAAAGTCTTCCATTAAGTTGAAGCAACTCTTAAGCTGTAAAGGACGTCAGCTAAGGGAATCAATTACGCAGAGTCTTGCGAGATTCAAGAGATGTAATGAGCGCAACTGCAACTAAATTACTGTGACGGTGGATTCGGTCTCAACTACATTCCAGTCTGAAGTATTGATAGTAGGCTAGAGTCTCTAGCGTCTTAATACCGTTTGGTGTTCAAATCTTGACTAGGTTCTGGGATTTTTCTGCATTTTCGGTTTCCTCGTTAACAAAATTTATGGTGTATGTGTTATTTCTTTTCCGCATTATATTGTTTATTTATATAATTAAAATATACAGGTTGTACGTAAAATCAATCAAAGTAGATACGTCCATCTTAATTGTTGGATACGACCTTATTGATCTTGGATATTGATCTTTGGAATCGTCCAAGTACTCTCACGGTATAATTAGGTTCAAGGACTTGTTTCCGTTTACATATTGATTGTGAGAGAAAGAGATATAAACTCTTAATATAATTCCTGATTGAGATTCATTAAGTTGTAACTCTCAGAATTGTATTTGAGTTTAGTCCATACAAGTTGCCTAAGAAAAAGTTGGTGGTGTATTTTGGTACCCCGTATTTTCAATTTATATCAGAGCAGGCAAACACGCAAAAGACCTAATAAGCCTGTGTTTGAAGCAATCTGACTATATGGACAGATACGAAATATCTGATAAACGTATCACCAGTCTTGAAAATACTATTGTTATGGATTATGTTAAAGAGACTGATTTTTCAATCTCTCATATAGACGAACATTCTGTTCCCATAAAACAGTTAAAATTGATAGGTGTAATTCCTGTTATCTCACTGATGAGTATGACTCAGAGGTAGAACGGGAAGCAGCCAAAGAAAGTACTAAGATTATAAAACATGTAGGATTTCAGTCTTCTGAGGTCAATCGGCTGAAACACAAAGTAAATATTCTTATTGGCAAGATTCTTGAGCGCGATTCTAGAACAAGGATTCTTCTTGAGGAACAAGCCGAGGTGAATTTGAAAATATTCTCACTCAAGGGTAAACTCAAAGATAATTCCTTAGAACTCGAACAATTGTTGAGTAAGAATACTACTCCACGTTGCGATAGTGAATCCAAAGAATCTACCATGATTATAGCTTCTGAAAAGGGCAATGAGTTAGTAAAAGTAAGTACACCTTGTGTTCATGATAAACAAAGTACTATTACTTTGTTTATTATAAATCGAATTCATAAGTTGATAAACAAAGTACTATTACTTTGTCAGGAGATGAACAGTTAAATACCTCTGACCAAGAAAAAACTGTATCTCTAAGGAGGAAGAGTTCTTCATAAAACGAGTATGATAAGACTACTTATTTTGATTTCGTTGAAACTCAGAAAGTGTGTTTGTATTGCAACACTAAAGGACATGTTCAAAGAAAGTGCAAATTGAGGTTGGAAAACTTTCAGTTCGTGCGTCTCCAAAACACCTTGGATTTATTTCTAAAAGGTGTGACTGATATTCGGATGTCTAAACCTCTTGGGGTAAAAACATTTTCAGGCAAATTTGCTTCTAGGAATGTTAGCTCTGCTTGTTCCACGAATATTCGAACAAGTCAAAAAGGTAGTATGCAAAATCGTTTAAAGAAGAATTCAGGAAATCCGTCACAAATATGGGTTCGTAAGGACACTAACACACCTCCTGAGAAGATTGATGTACTCATCAAAGAAATGATCCAACAAGCTAACATGAATTTGATCATTACAGGGTATAAAGATCTTATTGATAAACTGTCATCCTCTTCCGGACAATCAACCTAAGGTAAGGGTTCTAATCTTGTCTCTTTCCATGATGACAGTAAATTCCATGATCACTTTTCGTGTTCAAAAAGAATATTCTCAACAAAAGGTAGAGGTAAAAGTAAGTATAAACGTCAGCATAATTCATCTTGTAAGCGTATGGCTCACCCTTGTGAAAGTTAGTCACAAGTCTCAGAACCTTATCAATAAAAATCATGTTGGATAAGGATTGATGTGTCATAGGTGTACTATTTGTCTCAAATAGTGCTTTGGATGATGAGTTATAATCTTTTTCATATTGCAACCTTTATATATTTCTATATAGACAAGATTGCTGAAATTCTATCTTGAGTTAGGCTCCAGAAAAGACAAGCATTCAATGTCAACTTTTATTTCCATGAATATTAATGCTCTTGTGCTCTAAACCTTGTTTATTGAGCTAAGAATATATTGGTGTTCAAGAAGGAACGAACATATCATAGAAAAAGGTAGAGAAATTGCAGTTATGAAAAATATCATGTGCTCTCTAAAGATGATTCATTACCTCGAAAAAGTCCTAGTTAGAAAATAGTGTAAGGACGGTGGCGTTTGTACTTTAAGAAACTCTTCTTAAGTTTTCGTACATAAACCCTATTTTCTAGGAAAGGCCACGAACCGACCCTTTTCCCAGAAAATACCTTTTACAAACTTGTTTATATACCCTGACTTGTGTTGAGAAGTTCTCACCCAAGGAAGTTCCGCAACCAAGCATGTCTTCTAAGTCACGATACGAGAATATGGAAGAAGTTATTTGCGGTGGTATTGAAACAAGAAGAAAGAAAAGAACTCTGTTTGATGACGAAGTTGTCGAATCCAGTGTATCTGAAGATCCTCCTGGTGTGAATTGTTATTTCGCATAAGATCATCAAGATGTTGAGCGTGAAGAGATGATCTCTGCTAATGTCATTTATGTTTTACTTAAACAATTTGAGGAGGTAAAGCTAGAACTTGTTGAAACTCTAAAAGGTCTAGACATGTTGCGAACTGAGTTTAAAAAGGTTTTTGCTGACCTTGTTCTCATGAAATCTCATGTGTGTGATCTTCTGAATGAGGATATTTTCTCCGAAGAGATCGTGGATACAGTTGATGACAAATTCAAGGGTCTCAATACTAATGAAAATTCTAGAAGAATCTTGTTTTTGTTTACCGTTTAAGTACTAGGAAACTTCTTGTGTTCGATAAGGATAACTAGGGTTTGGTATAGCATATATTGTGAGTACACAAGCTATTTCCAACGATTTTCATCTTGCATGTTTTTAGGTTTATTTATTTAAATTCTAGAGTTTTTGGAAGATGAACTTGTCGTATTTAATTTTTATTGGTTATATGTATTGCAAAGTCTTATGTATGTGTCGTTTACTTTTTGTGAATTGAACTGATATATCATATATGCTCAAAAGTTAAACCTATTAAGTCTTTATGAATTTACTAACTAAAGGTAGAATAAACTTTTTGAGAATTTCCGCAGTATTGACCTCTCTATGGTCACACTTTTGTGTAGTTACTGCGTTATCAACTCCATAAGATTTTTCTTATGTTAAGGTCATTCATGTCGTTCTCCCAGGAATGACATCAAATGGGTGGGGGGGAGTTCTTTTGAACTTGTGCTTAATTGATATATCTTTGTGGGAAGAGTGGATGTGGAATATGTAGGGGATGCTTGTATCTTAATATCTCCTAGATGATACACTAAGTATTTTGTACTCTGTAACATCATCTAAATTAAAGTTGGTATGTGTTTCTTTAGTCTTGAAGTATCTTTTGTTAGAATCCATTACGATCCCATAGTTTTCATACCTTTGCCAATTTTTATTCGACAAAAAGGGGGAGAATTAATTAGTAGTTTCGCACTACATACCTATGGTTTAAGGATCATTATGTAAGGGGAAGTGAATCAACATCTATAGGTTTCACCAATTATGCAAAAGATCTAAGTATTGACTAAGGGGGAGAAACATATCACTGTAGTATTACTTCGAAGTTGTGATACACAATTGAACTTTGGAGAAGATAATAATATTATGTTTTTATATAACAACGATTGAGAATATCTGTGTTCAAAGTTGTTATCTGTTTTCAAAGTTGATTCCAAAGCTACCTTAGCTTAAATCTAAAGCAACCTTTGATCTTGAAAGTCTATAAAAGGAGAACCTCAAGCAACTGGGATATTTGAATCCCTGACACTTTTCTTGCGTGTCCTAGTTGTAAACTAGAGTCGTCCTCTCCTTTAAACCTTTTTAGGTTTAGTGACTAAAAAGACTTCGCTTAGGGATTCATGAAGCCCGGTCTGTTAGAGCACTGCTCGGTCGAACTCGCAAGTGTTGCTATCTCAAGCTTGTTTGTCAAGTTTAGTTGATCAAAACTATATACTTGATTTCTAGTCTACTTACAGCTATGTCTCGGATTAGGATAAAATGTGTAGTTGATCTTTAGACTTCACGGCGTTCACCAATTGAAGACGAAGATTTATTGAGGAGCTTGGAGTAACTTCATCAACAAAAGGTATGTGGAGACTAAAACTTATCTATCACTCAGAAGTCCATTCTATTTTATCTTCTAATTAGACTAAGTCGTATAGCTATATAGACTTTTACATTATATACATTTGATATTTCGAGCTGAGTTTATCTCACTTATCTATTTCTCGAAATATGTGTTGGAAGCTTTTTGCTTTAGCTATGTTCATCATATTCTTGACGAGTTTAGTTGGAAACAATCTATTTGTTGGAAACTAGATATTAAGTCAAAAGATGATCATGTGAAAATTACCTTGAACATCTTACATGATTTGTGTGAGACAGTCATTTGATGTTAGCTTGGGAAGTTTCGTATTGATCATTCGATCACTTGAAAATTACTTAAAGTTAATGGTATGTGTGAGATTACCATTATCGTCTTCTAAGGATGTTTCAATGATTGAAATGGGAGTTTAGAACAATTACCCATGTCTGGATACAACATGGTATGCATACCTAGTATGTGAACTGTATTGTGATGATTCAGGTCCGGAACTCTTGTTTGCGTACCCAGTATGCGAACGGATTTACTTGAAAAGGTCCGGAACTCTTGTTTGCGTAGCTAGTATGCGAACGGGTTTACCTGAGTTGGGTCCAGAACGGTTGTTCGCGAACCGGTTTGTGAACGGCTTGACTAGGCTAAGGTCCGGAGCTGCTGTTCACGTACCTAGTTTGCGGACACAGTGGTAAGTTCTAAAATCGGTTATGTATGATTCTCATACTCATGAACTAAAACATTTATGATTTAAGGAATGCAAATTAACTTTGCAAATCGTGGCTTAATGTTCATGAATTGATTCTTGTATAAGTACTTTGTATGATTACGAATCAATCTGATTTTGTTTCAATTTGTTCATGTATATTTCTATGAGATAGTGAACAATTGAACAACTCTATTTGAAACACAATTAGATTCATTTGATTATATTTCATGATTGGTTGATCATCATATTTGATCTAAAAGTGTTAGATGAATATGGTTAAGACAAAAGTGTTCATATGGCTAACTTCGGTTAACTATTATTGATCCAACCCAATATACACATTTAGGTACGGTTACCCATATCTAAATATGAGTATATTTCATTTGTGTGTAACAAGCTAAGACCATCTAACGGTGGAGATTGATTGCTTAATTTCTAAGAAGACCTAGCTTAAATCTTAAATCAAGAGTACATCTAACGGTGAATATTGAATGCTTTGTTACTAAGCTATCTTAGCTTTGACTATAAGCAACCCTGATTTGAAAGGCTATATAAGGGAGAACTCTAGCAACTGGAAAACCTAATCCCGACACTTTCATGTGTCCTAGTTGCAAAATAGAGTCGATCCTCCTTTAACCTAGGTTTTTCCAAAATCATTATTAGGTCAACGACTTGAAGACTTCATTTGGGATTCGTGAAGCCAGATCCAACTATTTTCTCTGTAGTTGTGTATTCTGATCTTACTTGTTCTATCATATTGAGTTTTATCTTCCCTAAGATTCACTCGAGATTTATCTTTGATAGGTAAGATATAAAAAGTAATCACAACAGTTCTTCGTTTCAGACTCTTGTGATTCTGCAATACTTCTTCTGTTAATCAGTTAGGTTATTATGAGGTGACTGATATTTCTAGGCTGCTCTTCGGGAGTATAAGACCAGATTATCAGTTGATTCATGTTCACCTTGATCTTTGTATCAAAAGACGGAACAAAAACCGAATAAAGAATAGACATATCTGTGGGAGACAGATTTGTTTATAAGCCTTCGATTTTGTGTCGTAGCAACTCTTAGTTGTGGGTGAGATCAGCTAAGGGAATCAAGTGCACAGAATCCGGCGTGGTTCTAGAGGCGTAAGGAACGCGACTGTACCTTAATCGGTGTGAGACTTGGTTAGGGCTCAACTACATTCCAGTCCGAAGTTAACTTGTAGTAGGCTAGTGTCTGTAGCGGCTTAATACAGTATGGTGTTCAAATCTGGACTAGGTCCCTGGGTTTTTCTGCATTTGCGGTTTCCTCGTTAACAAAATTTATGGTGTCTGTGTTATTTTTTTTTACACATTATATTTGTTTATATAATTGAAATATCACAGGTTGTGCGTAGTTCAATCAGTTGATAAATCCGACCTTGATTGTTGGATTGAACTTGATTAACACTTGGGCATTGATCTTTGGTACCGTCCAAGTTATTTCTCATATCAATCAGGCTCACGGATTTCTATCTGTTCGATTTGCTGATTGTGTTGAGAAATAAAGATAAAGTTCTTTGATATATATCTTGATTGAGTCTCACTTTTAAGTTGGTACTCTCGGAATTATATTGGAGTTTAGTCCATACAGATTGTCGAGCGAATTATTGGGTATGGTTGTTATACCTCCGCTTTTTCACGGTCCAACTATCTTTATCATGATAGTTCGTGTATCCTGATCTTGCTACTTATTGTTGAGTCTCACTCCGATCAGGCAAGATAGAGAGAAATCGCAAAGTTATTCGTCTCAGACTTTGTGATTCCACATTATATTCCTCCATAACGATTCTTTATTGAATTCGGAGTAGGTTTTACTTGTGAGGTGAATAATAATCTAGGATGCTCTTCGGGAGTCATAAGTACCGGATTTTTAGGTTTGCTAGACCCAGTCTACTGCAAACGATTTCCTATCTCACCTTGATCTAACAATCAGAATGAAAATCACATATAGGATTTTCTGTGGGAGGCATATTGGTTTAAATTCTTTAATTGAGTTGAAGCAACTCTTAGGATGTAAAGGACATCAACTAAGGGAATCAATTGCGGAGAATCTTGCGAGATACAAGAGGTGGAAGGAGCGCGACAGTAACTGAATTACTGTGACAGTGGATTCGGTCACAACTACATTCCAATCTGAAGTATTGATAGTAGGCTAGAGTCTTTAGCGTCTTAATACAGTTTGGTGTCAAATATGGACTAGGTCCCGGGGGTTTTCTGCATTTTTGCGGTTTTCTCGTTAACAAAATTTCTGGTATTTGTGTTATTTCTTTTCCATATTATATTATTTATTTATATAATTGAAATATCACAGGTTGTACGTAAAATCAATCAAAGTGGATACGTCCATCTTAATTGTTGGATACGACTTGATTGATTTTGGATATTTATCTTTGGAATCGTCCAAGTAATCTCATGGTATAATCAGGTTCACGGACTTGTTTCCGTATACATATTGATTGTAAGAGAAAGAGATATAAAATCGTAATATAATTTCTGATTGAGATTCATTAAGTTGTAACTCTCGGGATTATATTTGAGTTTTGTCCATACAGGTTGCCTATGAAAAAGTTGGTGGTGTATTTTGGTACCCCCGCATTTTCAAACTTCATCCCTTTACCCTCTTCTGACTTTGAGTCATTTCGATCAGCCAACCCGGAAATGTACCGAGTCATAGATACAACCAGATTGGTTGATCCTGTTTTGGAACCTACTACTAAATTACTCCAGGATATCATTAATCTGTTTCACGTTAGAACCACAATAGAATCTCCTATTCTTAACATAAGGCTTTCATTTTGATCTATTTATTCTTTTGAAAATGTTCGGGATTCTTTTGAATCCCCGATTTCTTCAACACTAATATCTTCTGTCTTTCATACTCTCGTCCCATCTTTGATCTCATCAAACCCTAACTGCATGTCTGTATCATTTGCATCTCCATTGACTCAACCGAAATCGTCTTTCAAAATTTATATTCCTGATTTTCCATCATCATCTTCTGAAGGTCTTTGCACCATCCCAACTGAAAATGGCAAACTGCTACAAATTGACCAATATGGATCAAACATCAAAATGAAACCAAAACATATCTCACATTGCCCTTCTCACTGGACTCCTCATTTGAGAAACGGGACGAGTCACAGGTATTCCCTCATCAATCTGATATAACTTCATTTAAATTTCCTAGTACTAGTATAATCTATAGATAAAACTAAGTCATCTCAAACCTCCTTTGAATTATTTTAATTTTAATCTTTTCCAACTAGCTGCACTTTAAAACATCTAGCATATAACCTAGAATTCATCTTCCTTAATTTAATCTTAACCAACATAAGTATTTCTTCTTTTAGACCTTTCTTGTCTCTGAATCTATAGTTGATTCCCTTTGTTATAATTTTTATATCCCCTATTTGTTTTCACTTGCTTTAAGTATGAAAATCCTGGCATTGAATGTTTAGGGATGAGGAAATCCCTTCACACAAGATCATCTAAATTTCCTAATTCAACAAGAAAGACCTGAAAAAAATTTCCTGTCAAAAACAAAATCACATAAATCTTTAGTCAAATCTTTAATTTCTCACTATCCTAATTATCATATAGTGGACCCTATAGGCCAAGCAGGAGGCCTAGTAGTAGCTTGGTTAGATGGCTTCTTATTTGATGTGATCCAATGGAACTTGAATATGATTAACATCATAGTTAAAACAAATTTTTACTCCAAAAAGTGGGTTTTAACCTGCTTCTATGGTAGTCCATATCCTGCTAATAGGAACATAGCATGGGATTTCCTAGAGGAAATAGGAACACAAGTTCATGTCAGGGATATGCCATGGATAGTTATAGAGACTTTAACATGATCTTTGAACAAGCTGAAAAACTAGGAGGACTACCCTTTATAGTAATCAGACAGTGAATACTACTTTAAAATCCTTGAGAGAGCTGATTTATATGACTTAGGATACATAGGATATGACTTTACATGGGATAATCATAGGCAAGGATCTAAGAATATTCAAAAAAGGCTAGAAAGAGCTGTTATAAATGCTGAATGGAATTTACAATTCCCAAATGTAACTCTAACTCATCTAGGAGCAATAGGATCAAACCATTGCCCTATTCTCCTATCTCTATACCTTCCATATAAAATGAAAGAATGGATTTTCAAATTCTACGACATTTGGCTTAAGGAGGATTCTTGCTCTCAAGTAATCCAAAGATCCTGGAAATGTATAGAAAAAGATGACCCATCTAAAACTTTAGTATCCAACTTAGAAACTCTAGGAATAAATTTACTAGATTGGAAGAAAAACATTTTTGGCTAACCAAACAGGAAAATAACAAAACTAATTAAGGAAATAGAGAGTATAAAAGCAACAAATAGGACTAGTGATCATACTGAAAGACTCTTATCACAAAAACTGGCACAACTTGAATCCCTCTATGACACTCAAGAAATAATAGCTAAACAGAAATCTAGGGATAATATCATAGAATTAGGAGAACAAAACACTAAATTCTTCCATACTGTCACTCTAAGAAGAAGAAAATAGAACAATATAGAATGCATAAACAACAATCAAAATACAGTTACTCATAATAATACTGAAATTTGTAAAATCCTTACTGATTTTTAAAAAAATATCTTCATAGAAGAAGTGGTGGGCCACTCCTTACATGAGGAGACCCTAAATAACATTCCCTCTTGTATCTCTGATCTAGACAACTTAACCATCTCCTCTGTTCCCTCGAAAGAAGAAATTATCCTAGTCATGAAGTGTATGAAGCCCAACAAGTCTCTTGGTCCCGATGGATTTCCTGTAAGCTTCTTTTTAAATAACTAGGACACAGTAGGAAATCAAGTGATCCTTAGTGTCCAAGAGTTGTTTGAAACTAGAAAATGAATCCAGAATTAAACAAAACCCATCTTTTCCTGATCCCAAAGGTAAAATACCCAAAATACCCAGTAAAATTCAGACCAATTGGTCTCTGTAACACAATTAATAAGGTCATTACTAAGATAATAACAAATATAATGAAACCTCTTTTAGAAAAAAGTATATGACCTTTCCAATGTGTCTTCCTTTCCTCAAGGCAAATCTAAGATAATATCATAGTAGCGCAGGAAATAATTAATTCTTTCAAAAAAAAGACAAGCAAAATCTGGAGGACTAGGAGTTAAGATAGATATGTCAAAAGCCTTTGATCGATTCAACTGGCATTTTCTTATAAAAACTCTTAAAACTTTTGGATTTAACAAGGAAGTGTGTGCCCTAATAAGACGATGTATCTCAACCTCCTCCATTGTTGTTTTACTTAATGGATCTCCGGGAGAAATTTTCCACCCTACTAGGGGTATTCTCCAAGGAGATCCACTATCCCCATACCTCTTTATTATTTGCATGGAAGTTTTTTCCAGACTTCTTCTGGCTCAAGAAGATAAGAAACTTTTGCATGGGGTGAAAATTACCCCAAAAAATTTCCCAATATCTTATCTTCTATTTGCGGATGACTGTCTCTTATTCATTAAATCCGATCTTATTGAGTGTAAAAATCTTTTGCAAACAATAAATCTCTTTAGTCAAGATTCTGGTCAATTGATTAACTTCGATAAATATGGAATCTTCTTTAGTAAGAAAGTACATCCCAAACATCAGAGAATGGTGTCCAAACTACTAAAGATAAAGCACATCAATCTTAAAGATTCCTATCTAGGGACTCCTCTTTCATAGATAGGTCCAAAATCAAAACCTTTGAATTTATTCTTGAAAAAATGGAACATAAATCACATGGCTGGAAAAGTAAGGTCCTTTCTCAAACTAGTAAAATGGTCCTAAACATGTCAGTTCTAGCCAGTATGGCATTGATGTGTTTGTAGAAAGTGGTAAAAAGTGGTTCGATTCTCAGACTTATAAAGATTCGATTCTAGATTTAAATTCTAAGAAAAGTATCAAATTTAATTAAAAGTTTGTATTAAGAGTATTGAGAACGCTGAGGCTTAGGATTCCACTATTTTTCAATTTTTCATGTGATTCAATATTAATAATTATCACGCAATTCTAGACAATATAGCTCCAATAAAAAGAAATCGTGATTCTAAAATATTGCCAATGGTAGATTTTCAAAACACTAGTTGTTAATCTCAAGCATGGAACATCAAGATCCCTAAGCTAAGCATGCACCATCAAGTGAAAACAAAACTAGTTAATAAAAATCATTATTTCAATTTTGATTCAATGCAAATAATCATAAAAGGAATTGTAGAAATTAATTAAATAATTGTTACCCCATAATTATTGGAAAAATAGCTTCATCCGTCGCCTCGGCAAAAGGATTTAGCTCCTCATATTATTCATTTGCTCAAAATATCGGTTCATAGCTCAAAAGTTAATTAAAAGGAAGAAAAATTAAAAGGAAGAAAAATTTCTAAATACACATAGATTCGCAACAGTTATATGTTCTTCGTGTTCTTCACAGCAGTAACATCGACAACAATTTCTACAACTAGATTTTCTCCCTCTGTGGCCTTCATAAACTCTCCCAAACACTCAATAACACTTTTTGTGAGTCACAACAACCCCTTTTATACACACGGGTTCACAAAATCTCGAGAAAATCTTCCCTAATAACTTCCTTTCCTCCAACAAAAGATACGGGATTTTCTTTCTCTCTTCTCTTCTCATACGTTTCTTTGTGTTGACATAATCGAATCCTAGGAGTATATTTTCCTTTTCCTGCACGTATCTTCCTTGTTTACAAACAAATCCCATGGGTTTTTCCTTCCCCGTTTTACGAGATAAACATGGAAATTTCTCTCTTTGCGTGTCTAGGTTGCTCAAATGTTTCCTAAACTACCTAGAATCGAATATACAGCTAAAAAACTCCCTCTTTCTCCACGTACTTTCCTATTTCATATCCGAGAAAATCCCGAGTATTCCCTACCCTGTTTTGTCAAGAAAGCTTCCTTTTTTTACGTGACAGGATCCGATCACCATTCCTGTTTAATCTCCACTGATACATCACAATCCATATCCAGTAAAAATTATACGATAATCTCGTCCAGAACTCGCTTCACAGAGTACGCAGGTGTGACAAAATTCTTTCCCTGTTTCTCGTAAATCAAACCATCTTTTCATTTTTTTATCGAGTATGAAGGAAGCACCAATCCTGTTTAGTCCTAACATGATCATTCCAATCCAAAACGCAAGCTGACTCCGACTAAAACTCGTGCAAACCAAATCCAGGGAATTACGCTGTTGCAGCTTTTGTTTCCCGCCAAAATCCTTGTTTAAACGGTGAAGATGGAGGTTCCCCCTAACCAGAGTAGGGGTGCCTATAGCCATGGGGGTGTAAATAGTAGATTTGGGGTGCAAATAGCAGTGGAGTGCCCCTTATCAACTTGAGTGCCCCTCATCCAAAGTGGGGATCCCTTTAGCATTTGTCCGTTGGGTGCCTTTAATACATTTTATGGATGCCAATAACATTTTTTTGGGGCGCCTCCAACATACTTCTGAGGTGTCTGTAGTACATCTTCTGGGTGCCTTTAGTAATTTTCGCCCCGAACCACTTTTCGAGCCAATTTTTCCGCAAAAGCTTATTTCTCCAAAAACACCTACAAAGACATAAAATACCAAAATAAATACAAAACTGGGTACTAACAATACCGAAAATCGAGATCAAAATAGACACATAAATGCGTCTATCAGGCATCCTACCAGATGGGATGTTTCATACTACCAAAAAAAATAGCAAATATGATAAATGCAATTCAGCGAGACTTCTGGTGGGGAATTGAACCAAACTCAAAAGGATATTACCCCAAAGCCTGGCCAAGTATGTGTAAACCAATGGATAAGGGAGGTTTAGGATTCAGAGATGCTCATAAGTTCAATTTAGCCTTGATAGCAAAGGTAGCCTAGAGATTAATAACTGAGCCAAACTCCATGTGGGCTAAGGCTTTAAAACCTAGATATTTTAGACATAAATCTCCCCTTAGTGTAAAACCCCCAGATGGATGTTCTTGGACTTGGAGATGCATTTGCACTGGCTTGAACTTAGTGGCACAAAATAGCATTTGGGAAGTTGGAAATGGTATCAATATTAACATTTGGGAAGATCATTGGATACAAGTACTTGATGAAAACCTGGCGATTTACAAAACGAGTGACAACTCTCATCTCTCTTTAATAGCAGACTTAATAGACCCATCTACAAAAAAATGGAACACAAATTTGATATACTAGCTTTCTGAACTCTATTGCAGAAACAATTTATAAAATAAATCTTTTCTTGCAGACTGATCACAACCTTAAACCAGATAAGCTGAGATGGAAACTTTCCAAATCTGGAAGTTTCTTTGTTAAATCAATGTATAACAAGCTGACTGAGGCCAGTATAAGTACTTCTAATTTAGGTCTAAAGGATGCTTTCTGGAAATCTTTATGGAAATTAAGAGTCTCACCTAGAATCAAACTTTTCTTGTGGAAATGTCTTCATAATGTGCTTTCTACTAACTCCAAACTGAAACGAATAATAAATAACATCAACCCTAATTGTACATTTTGTAATGATCAAGAGGAAACATTAGAACATCTTCTACTTCACCGCCCTTTTGCTAAGGAGGTTTGGGGTTTAAAACCTGACCCAATTCATATCAACTTCAATACTTCAACTACAATAGCTGACATATGTAAAGATTGGTTTCAAAATCCTAATTCAATAATATCCTTAGAACTAGTGGCTGCTAAGATGTGGTTTATCTGGAAGGCTAGATGCAACAAAACCTTTCAAGGAACTTCTCAATCTCCACATAAATATGTCGTTGTATCTCCACAGAGCTTATCTAAGGAGATACAACGGCATATAGAATTCTGGACAAGGAAAGACATACCTCCCAGCAACAAGAAAAGGAAAAAGAATCATACAAAGAATGTACCCTGGAACGCACTAGATAAAAACACCAATAATATAAATGTTGATGTTGCTTGGGTATCATAAACTACTCCTTATAGTTTTGCTCTAATACTAAGAAATGATGCAGGTACCTTCACACGAGGAAGATCGGGACCAACAATTTATGCTGACCCACAAGAGGCAGAAGCTCTAGGACTCTTACAAGCAGTGACGTGGGTAGAGGAAAAGCATATAACATATTGTAACATTAAAGGGGACTGCGAAATTTTAATCAAGTATCTAAATGGTCGGACAGTGACATCTCTTGGACCAGCAAAGCGATCTTGGATGAAGCTAAGCGCAAGAGTTCTTTTTGTAGCAATTTCCTAGGTTTTTATTTTGTTCATAGAATCGGAAATGAAGTAGCAGACACTCTTTCCAAAAGAACTCTTGGGCTTAGCTTGTCCATATAGGATAGGTATGCGATTATGGGTCGAACTCTGGTATGCAATTTTTTCTCAGGAAATCCAAATCGATGAAGCTTGTCCATAATAGTTTAATTTTGATTTTCAGGGAAGAAATTCTTTAAAGGGTGAATAATATAACACTGACACTTTCACATGGTGCATGTTCAAAGATGCGTCATGGCCTTGGATGAAGCTTCATCTGACGCTTATGTTGCATGTTTGATCTGTTGGCCAATATGGCTAAGGGCCAATATCAGACCAAATGGTGTAACAGGCCATTTGGGAGGATGACCTTGAGCAAAGTACAGTAGAACCCCTATAAATTAATTCGCGATAAATTAATAATCACGATAAATTAATAAATTTTGCCGGTCCCGAGTCGGGACCAACGTGCTAAATTGATAATTCGCTAAATTTATAAAATAATTTTTTTTTGAAGCATGCGATTTATTAAATTAAACTGAGATTACACGTGGGAATGTTATGCCCATAGAGTCTGCTATTACAATAGAATTTATGGGTGGAGGAATTACATTGTCCCACATTGTTGTTGCGAGCTTTCCTATAGAGCAATCATCTGCCGCTCGATTTGCTAGACCATCTGCTGCTTGATTTGCTTCTCTGTAGACGTACCTAATAGTATATTCCTGATTTGGGTAAACCTATACTAGATTTCTGCAATCTGATTATAAATATACCATGGAGCGTGGGTGTCCGAGGTTAGAAATCTTTCTATAGGTCCCTTCGAATATATAAATTAATAACTCTCCAATTTATATAAATTCAGTTTTACATTTATGCTAATTTGGTAAAGTATGATTCAGTTGTGACTTGGTTTTTCTTAAAATTGATGTCACGTTGAATTTCATCTTGGATTTTTCTTAACATTAGAAGAGTTTTTGGTGCTATCATTTCCTGGTGCAATAAAAACCTATTCAATATCTTTGCATCTTTGATAGCTTTTTTACAGGAATGTGGCTCTGTAACCACACTTTCATCTTCGACTTCGACATTGTCACTTTCGTCTTTCTCATGACGCTCTCAATTATTTCTTCGTCAATCAACAAATATGAAATAATATCCTCTTGAGGGTAGTTTCAAACAAATTCAACATCCATTCCACTGTGATAATTCAATATATTGATTAAATTTTACAATTCTCTAGTTCCTTCATTATCTGACGCTTCACTTGCATTCTCTGATGAGGTGTCATCCATTGAACGAATCTTACAATGACGAAAACAATTTGCAATGGAATAAGGTGTATTGGTTCATTTTGCTGATTTTTTTTTAGAATTAAACAATATTTTGATAAATTAATAAATTATTAATTAATATATAATTTATGCGATTATTTAATACCGCGATAATTGATAAATTTTATTGGTCCCGACCTATTATTTTATAGGGGTTATACTGTAGCACTACCATAGCGCATTACGGAAGTCATTGGCATATGTGAAATATCGCACCACAATGGTGCATCAGGCCAGAGTACGCTGGCCGAGATAATGTACAACCATCATGACTGTAAGTATTGGAATTGGCATATGGGTCAGAATGGAAACACATCCATCATGGTCGGTTATTCAGAGATATACGCAACGACCATGAATAGTGAAGCAAGCACGTCAAAGTGGGCACTTATATCCTCTGGAACTTGAGCATGCCAGGGTTGGTTTTTCATAACTGGAATCTTTGGCGGTTGGTCTTCCACTGTAATGTATGGTATAATCTGCAAGTATAATAAAATGAAATATAACAGATTATTAGTGTGTTTTAAACAAAAAAAAACATATTAAACGGATGGGTCGACAACAGAAATTCAAGCCGTAACAGTTACTACGGCTGGGTTAACAATGGAAATCCAAGCAATAACTAACACCGTGGCTTGGAATTCAGTTCAAACCCAATCGTCGTCAAGAGTTACGACAGTTATTCCTAGCCGTATGTTGTCCTGATTCTTGAGAATGGTTGGACGATTTAACTCAAGCCGTAAATAAAAAATAGTCGGGTAACCAAGTCGTAGATTAAATATACGGCTGGGTATCCCAACCGGCGCCAACAGCATTAACTAGCATTTAAAGCTAACAGCCAGGAAACCCAGCCACCGACGACAACATTAAACAACATTTAATATTTCCCATGCAACATAGAAAAAACCTAGCCGTAAATACGTATTTACGATCGGGAAAATTTATCTTTCCAGTACTTACGGCTGGCATGCCGTAAGCTCCTTCTGCGGCCAGGAGTTTATGACTTCCCAATCGTTAACCTGACGGTTAAAACCTAGGGTTTTCAGAAAGAAAAAATCGAAACTTTTTGCAACTTTAAGCTTGAAAATTGAAATTGGAGTTAAATTAGAGGTATATATGGTTATCTTGAGCAGTTGTAACTTCGTATTCTTCTTCTTGTGTTGGTCCTTCGAAATCATAATAAGGTTCATAATGGTTATGATGAGTTTGAGATAAAATTCCTTGTTTTTATGAAAAATCAGCAAAGAATTGATCGTTTTTAATGGGTATTAATATGTTATCGAATTTTGAAGATGAGGACTCACCTACATCAAAACTCTTGTTTGGATTACTCATTTTGAAAATAATACCTAAATATTTTCTTTCTTCTTCTTCCTCTGAATTTTGTTGTTGTTTTGATTTTGATTTCAAAAATATATATTAATCTAATTGAATCGTTAATCTTGATTAGTGATGTTAATCAGGTTTATTGTCACTAATCAAATCAAGGGCATATTACCCATTATGTAAATAGTCGGATAAAGGGTTTTACCTATTACTACTTCATGACCATGTGTCGGCCCCAAAAATCCAGTTGCTGCAGCCCCAATAATAAGATTCAAGAAAAACACCATGATGGTATGCTTGCTCTTAACCACAGTAAGGGAAACAAACCCGATCAGAGGTGTCACATGAACATTTAATAGGTAGTGCCCAGAACCAAAGCTTTTTGATTTCTAGAAATTGAAAAGTCAAAAGTCAATTTGGGTGTCAAATTTCAAAACGACTTCTAGAAATCAAAAAATTAACTTTTTGTGAAACAAAATAGTTTTGTTCAAAAGCAGAAGTCAGAAGCAAGTTTGTATCCAAACGCGCTATAAACAATTTACTATTTTTATTGACTGGGAGGCCAATCAATATAACTTCTAGGCCACTGTCTCCAATCTAAATCTCACATCTGGGAAATAGTGAACCCCGTATGTACCTGAATGTGATTCAAATTCTAGATGTGTGGTGGAGGGAGCAAGAAAGGAGGTGAATCGCATTTCCGTTTTATTAACTCTTCTTAGTTTTTGAATAAAATCTTACTTAAAAAAAATGGACTGAGGAGATATGAACTGAGCCGAGCCCTTATTTGATCGGTGGACGTTTGGTTCGGATTTAATTTCTGAACGAAATTGAAAATAAAAATGTCTAGGTCTCATCTGTTGTTTGCAATTCTGGCCGTTTCTGTAGCTTTCCTTGCTTTCTTCCTTCGCCAATATTCATTACGACAACAACAAATACTGGTTAGTTTACAGATTGCTCAGATTCCCTTCAGCTGTTTCTTTTTGATAAATTTTGTAGGGAAAAAACCCTAACTCTTTTTCGTTTTGAATTAAAAAATAGAAGCTTTGGAAAATCGAAGATTTGGCAATGTACAATGGGACAGACGCTGATGGATCACCTATACTCTTAGGAATACTGGGGTGATTTTTTTTTTCCTTTCGACATTTCAAAACCATCAATTCTGTGTGAATAGAATTATTATTTTTGGTTTAAATTGATATATGTAGATGATCATTTGAGATTGTCAACTTTTATGTGTCAGCTCCGTGTTTGACGTAACAAAAGGAAGATCTCATTATGGTCCAGGAGGTGGTTATCATCACTTTGCCGGCAGGTTCGTCCTTATCTTATTATCATCTTGTTTGTCTAATTTTTATTCAGTTTCTCTGGGATTTACGTGGAATATGGGGTTTTTGTTGGGTTAATTCATCTGCTGTTATATACACCACCTAAGGTCAACACTTGTTTACGCACTAGTTTGCAAATAGAACAAGAAAAACTGTCGTACCAAAGATAACCAGACACTAGGACAAATCTAAAGAGGGTTGCTCAGATTTATGTTCCCTTCAAGCTGTTTTCTTTCTTTTGTACTTCTGTTCTGGTTATACCTTGGCATGTAAGCTGATAGTTGCTGGGATATGTTTCAGAGATGCATCACGTGCATTTGTTTCAGGAAACTTTACAGGTAACACATTGGTATTTGTTTCTGCTAAATCATTTATTGTGGTTTCATTGGAAATGCCCCAACTTTCATTATACATGGTGGGTAGTAGTTGCTCTCAATGAACTCTTCTCATAATCTGTGTTTATATGAGAATTTGTTGATAGCAACGTGTTACATGCTGCAAAATAGAATTAGGATGGGGTTTTTCATCCTGAAACAGTTTATAATCTATCACCTTTTGTGAATCAGGAGATGGATTAACAGACTCATTGCATGGTCTATCAAGTGTTGAGGTAATCAAGTTCTTTACTTGTTCTTCGTACTTGTAGTTGACTATTAACTACAGCAACCAAATATTCTATTGGCGCTTTTGATTCTCTTATAAGCTCACACACAAAATCTTAAGGGCATGCGACCGTGATGCGTTAATGATGTCTGTTGTATTCAAATGCTTGCATTGCACCTATTGATTCTTAGGATGGGTCTTAAGCACAACATAGCTACTTACTTAAACACCCCAAGACTGTATACCAGAATCAATAAAACTATGCGGAAGTTAAACATGAACACAAAGTATTCAAATGCTTGCACCTGCATTTGTTAAAATATTGATTCTTAGAATGTGTCTTAAGCACAACATATCTACTTACTTAAACACCCCAAGACTTTATACCAGAATGAATAAAAGTATGCCGAAATTTAACAAGAACACAGAGAATTACCGTGGTCCGGCGATGTGCCTACTCCACTTCTTATTTAAAATCAAAGTTTAGGTGCAGACAACTTTAGAGTTTCTCTCACACCTTTCATAAATTTAATCTGTAATAGCAGTAGTACTTCTCTCACACCTTTCAGAAGAATTTAATCTGGACTAGTTTTCAGAAATTTAATCTGTAATAGTAATAGTATTTCTCTCACACCTTTCAGAAGAATCTAATCTGTACTAGTAATAGTTCTGATACTGTCCCCGCCTTAACCACCTTTTGTCACAGGCGTGAGGTTTTATCTTATAAAAGGCCTTGGGACTATGTAAGGAGATTCCACAAGTTAATAGTCTCCACCTAGAACTCCGCTTATTCCATGTGGGACTAATCCTATTGGCTTGGTCGAGCCTAATCCCTAACGATGGGGACTTATATGCAAGTTCTTTGATATTGTTCTTTATTATTTGAAACTGACGAATTCTTGTTTTATTTGCGAACTGTTGCTAGCTCTTTGACCTTCACCTTGTTCAAGGGTTTGGGTATTGGCATGTATTTTGTTTGAGCATCACACTAGTGGTTAGTCGTCGGTATTCATTCGTGGTGTTTGTGGTTGTGCTTCTTTCTCAGGTAAAGAGTGTCGTTGACTGGAGGGATTTCTACAACAGAAGCTACATGTAAGTTTTTGTTGAGGTCTTATTTGTGGGTTGTTTTTTCCCTATCTAGAAGTAGTATCCATTTGTTGTGCAGATGCGTCTAGAAAATATTTGGCATTTTCTTATCTTAAGAGACTAGCTACCTTAGCAAGAAAAGGATGTTTTGCTAAGGTCGCAAATATTTTAGGACAGCATTCGTTAAGGATTAAACTGAATCTAGGCTATGTGAGACGTACCCTCTTTGTGATAATCTAGAAGGGATTTAACAAGATAGCTCACCCATAACTGTGTTTGGTTGTTGGTAAGGTTAAAAGTGATGAGTAGTATACTACTATATTATAGTAAGTAGAGCCATAGAAGTTTGTTGACAAAAAAGAAAAATATGTTGCAGGAGAATCCAAGAAAATTGTTCGACAACTATGTTTCTTTTGTTTAATATATTTTGAAAATGGTTGTTATGGTAATCTTCTAAAGAATCATGTGAGAGTCATTTGTGCAAGCTTGCATTAATTTTTTATTGGGGTTAGTTTTAATATGCCTTGTTTCTCTTCTCATAGGAGATAGCTAAGTGCTAACTGCTTAAGCTGGTACACGTTCTCATAGTTTTAGTATGCCTTGGACTGTAGTTTTCGCTGCCACCTTAGGTAACTGGCTTTATTCACTGTATTCTGGTATCTCCCTGAACTAGAATAAAATTTCCACCACTGCACAATAGATTCAGTGAATCCTCCAGATAGGTATTCAATCAAATTAGAGAAGTTGGTTTACCACTGTGACATCTCAATACTGACAATACTTTCGTTGTTTCCTCAGTCACATTTCAAAAAATATACTCAGAATTGTTCTTATGAAACACATAGATAAAGCCTTATAATCATTTTTTGATTGGCGATGTTTTTTGATAAAGCCTTATAATCTGTTGGTTGATTCGTCCTCTGCCCAGGTTTGGCAGACAGATTTTGCTTACAATGCTTGATTTAGTCTTTAGATATACCTTTAGTTTATGATCACAAGATTCAAATCCAGATTTCCAACTTCGTTCCTTATACATTACATATCTGTATTTTAGAGAGGGCTCGATACACCTGTTGACAAATTTTGAAATTAGCAAGTCTACACTAACTTACTGGACCTGGCTAATATTAATACCGGTATTTCATAAAGTCGATTGTTTTCAGTGATCAATGTGAGCTTTTAGGGTATGGAAACCCTTGTTACTTTGTATTTTCTACTTCTTGTGCTCATCTTTGTTACTGTATGATGATGAAGGTATTGACTTCAACTTCAGTTTCAATTTTTCCTGGATGGAGAAGTTAGTTGCCGCATTATTCTTAGAGTGGGTTCTCTGTAAAGATCAATTGATCTTTATATTTTCTTGTGATATCTTAGGTGTTACCAGAGCAAAATACACCTGGGGTAATGCATCATCAATCAGATTAAACGGATAGCGTATTTTTCTCTTAGAAGTCACCATTAAGTTCTCCAGATACGGATTTTAAGGTATGATTTGAATAACTAAAGCGATTACTTATTTCATTAGGTTTTTGTGGAAGAAGTTGAAGGTTTTGAACTGTTCTTGTAGTGATCTACACTACAAAGTGGGTGATGAGGCTAACTGGCTAAGTAACTATTATGTAAAGGGACTTCGAGAACAACTCTGTTGATAATTGATAAAAGGCAAGAGATTACAAGACTGATTAAGTAGGTGAATCCTGGAATGGTACGAACCGGCAGCACACATGCCCTTATCACCTTAGACTAGCGGCTAACTGAACCACTTAACTATCTTTTAGTTAATTTATTACTTTGGGTAGCTCTTAAGAACTGGCATAGTCCGTAACCAACACTCCAATTCATAACCCTCTATCCGACCAGATTCTTATCCATAAAAAGCAAGTGAGGAAATTGATTACTAATGGAAGTTTAAGTTTCATCTTCCCAGGTAGCATCCTTCTTCCTAGTTTTGGTCCACTGAATTAGCACCTGTGAGACTTCTTGTATGTTATTTATAACCACGTCAGTGTTCAGGATCATAGCTGGCTCCACCTTTAATTGCACCTCTCTGTCAATAGAAGGAAGTGTTGTTCGACGGATTCTGGGTTCAGGAACCAGCTTGGGCAGGGATCACATGTTTGTGCTGTTGGAAAATATCACTCTTTAATAAGTTGGGATAGCTTTTGTTTCATACTGGGCCAATAGAAAAAACTCTTACCTCTCTGAGTGATATTTTCCTTCTGTAACAAATAACTTAATTATAGCCCAACTACTTGGATAACCACTTCTGCTGTAGAAAGGAGTGCAACCTCTGGCTCTGTTTGATGAAGAACTTGATACTCTGGTGGTCACTGTATGCAATAAAGTGGTGCTTCCACAAATAAGATCTCTATTTTAGAACTGACATAGTGACATCACAGTGGCCATAAGTTCCTTCCGCGTAAGTGGAGACTGTGATTTAAACCAGTGCAAAATACACCTAGCATAAGTGGAGAGTGATTTGAACCAGTGTAAATACACCTAGGATGATGCATCAATCAGATTATATGGGTAGCGTGTTTTTTCAGTTAGAAGTTACCATTGAGTTCGTCCAGATAGATTTTTGAGGTATGATTTGAACAACTAGAGTGATTACTTGTTGAGTTATTTCGTTTTTGTGGAAGAAGTCGAACGTTTTGAACTGTTCAGAGGATCTACACTAGTTGTCTCTATGTGATACTTTTTTCGGAATTGTGAAGCTGCCCCTTTCTTTTTTTCTTAGTTCCTAAGTTGATAATGATTTTTCAGATATGCCGGTAAGGTCGTGGGTCGCTACTACGATAGTCTTGGGGAGCCAACAAAGTATTTGAAAGGAGTTGAAGCGAAGGCAGCTAGAGGGGCTCAACTTCTGGAAAAACAGAAGAAGGAAGAGGCGAAACTGCCTGATTGCAATTCCAGGTGGAGTCAGCAAGAGGGAGGAGAGGTAATTTAGTCAGTAGAGAACTACTTGTTTCCGATCAATTTTTCCATCGTGTTTAAATTCTTATATAGGTTTATGGTGTTCCTTCCAGGTTTGGTGTGAAACAGGGTATCCAAGATTAGTCCAGAAACCACTAGAAATTGCTCTAACCGGAAAAATGAGGAAACGATGTGCATGCTTTAAAGAAGAAGAATTAGCCCAGCCAGGACTTGAACTCTACCAAGATTGTGATTATCTCTCCAAGGTTTGCCCTGTTAATTAGCAAAATTTCTACTTCCCCCATCACTGATCTTTGTACAAATTTGTCAATTTATGACATAAATAGTGTACAGTACATCTATTTATATACTGCTATCTTTTTTTGAGCCCTGTGTGTATGTATAATAGGTTTCTTCCTTATGTTCTGTGGAGGAAAAATGAGTTATTTTCTAGAAGGGTGGTGAGTTTATTTCAATGACATCCAAGTCCGTTTATGATTAACAGTTGGATAGGAGAATTGATTCTGGGGTTAATTGATTCTAATTGTTTGGTATTGAATTTGGTTGGTGTTTTGTTTGGCTGCTCGTAGTTCTTTAGAAGAAACCTCAGTTAAATTTCTAGTTCACACAAGACTTGATACTCTATTTTGATGGTGCCTGATTTCAACGAAGAAACCTTACCCATAATGGCTATGGCTGACGCGGGTTGAAAAAACCTTACCCATAATGGCAATGGCTGCCGCGGGTTCCTCTTACTCATCCCTGGAAGTACTATGTATTATGTATATGTCTGGGGTTTTAGATGTGGTTCAGGATAATGGTATCCGAGAGGAATTTTAAAAATAAAAATAAAAATAAAATTGCAGTTACATGCAAAATCTTGAACTTTTTCAATACATATCCGATACTTAAATCCGAACTAGTTTGCTATTTATTCAACTCTTTTCGTATAAAGGTTCTCATAATGACATTTTATCTGTATATACACGTGTAAACCTGCGTTAATAGTCCGTCTGGTACAATATAATTACCATTCAAGCTGCCTACATTTCTTTCTGCACCACCACCGTTTCTTTCTTTTTGTATCAATGGGGTGAAAAAGCTAGGCATTTTTGTTAGTTAAATTGATTTCCAGTCACTCCACTTCCAATTCTATCCATTTACCACAAAAAAAATCTTTGCTATCACCATATAAGAAGCCACTGCTTCCAGAAAAAAAATCCATCAATTGCTTATCTTCACCCATGAAGGCCTCGAAATCCCCTGCCATTTCTTCTAGAACTTGGAGCTGCTGCTGGTAGGCCACCTGTGTTATTTAATCAATCAGCATGCATAAGTAGGGAGCAGATTTTGTGTCAGATGTTCAAATGCAGAAGAAAACTTGTGAGAAATAAAGGAAAAGAAAAGGTACAGAGAGAGATTACGACCAACTTATCCAGAACCACAAAGAAAAGTTTTAGAAGAGGAGAAGAAAAGGTACGCAGAGAAGTTACGGCCAATATATGTGTACTTTGTTTTCATCGGGTAATCCCCAAAAAAACATTTAATTAATCAGAAATGTCTGCCCTATCCCTAATGTTGCTTTAACTTTTATTTGTTAACCACAACCTAGAATGTTAAATCCAGAATGTAACATAATCCCGTGCAACATCATCTCAGGCCAAGTAACCTCTTCAAGTATTTGAAGCATTTTACAGACAAGACATTGCGCAGATAATTCAGCTTAGACTGGTTCTTATTATTTGTATATGTACTAGTCATAGAAGGATGCGTAAACTCTGTAAGAACAAGATAGTATTTAAGATTTGTAGACCCCAATGTAGTGAGTCACATGGCTGTAAGTTCGAAATCAAGGATCCATTTGTAGATATTTCACTTCTCTTTCAGCATTAGTTTCTAATACGAGGTCTGACTCATTTTGCGATCCAACTCGTTTACACTCTTCTACTACTGCTTTAAGTTGGTAGCTATATCAGTCCACCCAACAAAATTTTCCAGTTGCATACTATATCCTATTCTTACAGGCTCTTTCTCCAAGGGGTAGCAAATGCATTGGGTCATTTACGAAAGCAAGTGTATCGATGTGACAATTCGAAGGGGCTTAGATTTTAAATTTTGACGGAGTCTCTATCTTAGCTATTTCAAATTCTAATATTATGTCTGACAGGCTGCCAGCACTTACGTTACGAGTTAGTTAACATTATGCCGGGTAGAAAAGGCACCACAGATTTCTATATGAGGTTGCACATATTATTGTTGCCTCGTTCGAGCAACTCAAAGCACGGGCCCTAAAAAGTAATCTGTACGCCGGAATATGCACGAATAAAGGTTTTATGATCTTACCATCATCCGAATCTGAATCTCCACTTTGTGTCGTAAAGAATGGGGTGAGATAATTCTTATCTAAAGCCGTGAAAGATGCGGTGCTGCTACCACAGAAAAGAAGAGAAGACAAAAACAGATATAGAAGTGGGAAAAAAAAAACAAGATGGAAAGAGGTCATAAGCAGATTGAGTGGTGATAATACCTTTTGTGGAACTCCTTAAGCTTCATCTTCAACTTACTTCCTGATGAAGCACCTTCATCATAAGAAGGAGCAATATAGCCACTATTTTCAAAACTCTGAAACAGGTTATGCGGTGAAACTGTTAACATTTTACCCATTAAAAAGAAGGGAAACAAATGTCAATTGTTGGATGGGTACCAACTCATACAGCTCGTTTCTGTTAAATAATTATCTAAACAAACAACAAATACAATCAAAGTATGCTGGATTCTATGCAAATAGAAAAGGAAAAGGTATGTATAAAGCCCACTAATAGTTCTTCTGGATGAAATACGTTCATCATGAGTTACTCTTTACCGCTACTATTCAGTCTAGAAAAAGTTATATCAATCCCCAGAGGGTTAAAGTTAGTTGGATTCTAATGTATATTTGAATATCGACCAACGCCAAGCAATTTCACAAACTACATCAAATTATGGACCAGAACACAATGCTCATTTTCAAACATTGTTCTACCACCAAATACAGGTTCTATGAAATTCATACCTAAAAGCGTGAAAGCCTTTCCAAATTAGTGCATACTTGAGCTTAGTTGCCTATGCTACATGTAACTCTAAACGGAACCAAACGCAAAACTCTGCACGAGAATATTTGTCCGAGCCATATATTTTGAGATGGACTTCTGACTGTTCCCTTTTCGGTATAGGTGGATTCAGTATCAGATAAGATAACTAGTAGTCATCAAGGCCAACTAAGATATAAAGAATATGCAATTGATAACTGTCTTACTAACTTCTTTCCCCAGTTCCTCCAATGCCTACTAGAGACCCTAGTAACCACCTATTTAGGTATAAACAATATGCAACTGACAAATGTTGTACGTAATAACTTACTTCACCCAAGGGTCCATCATCATGACCATCACCTACAACATGTAAGGCTCCCAACATAGTTCCAGTTGATCCTCCAATCAATAACACCTAAAGAATTCCCAAAATATGCAAAGATAAGAACAAGCAAGAATATGGAAACATTTCGTATACACATAATCATAAGACATGGCAACAATGAGAAGTAAGCACAAAGAGGATAGGGAAAAATAGGAAATTGCGGAATAGAATGTGAGTCTCCATGCACTACAAAAATATGTAAGCAAGACGAAAGGTCTAGGTACAAGAAACACAAATCTAATGCTCAAGCTTTTAATCTCTATATTATCAACAAATAGTGGGTACTAAGTCTCCCCATCATCACATGCATGCCGATTTTCGTGATATTATTCATATATAAATGGTACATCATTTACGTGTTTCCTGATGATAAAAGGACTAGGAAATCAGTTGTTCTAATATGATATTAACACAGTGCTGAAATGTGCTGGTACCGCATAAGCATTTATTTTGAACCATCTTTTTCTTTAAAGCGCTCATATTTGCAGGTGAAGCAAAACAGTCGTGCAGTACGAAACTTCTTATTATTGTATAGGGAATCTTTTCCAGAAAACTGATGGCAACAATATGGAGCCCAGTTGCAGTTTCATATGCAGAGACGACACTCTAGTTCACTTGCTGTTGTAGTATAAAAATACTTCACCCATGTATAAACTGAACCAAGTAGACATATTGTCTACACGAAGCAGGTGGAGAACTCTTTTCGCCTTTGAGAAGTTTGATCGGTAATTTTGTAAATCAGGTTGATCTATGATCATACAAAGACTCTAACGCCGCAATCATTCACCGAAAGAGTTTGGTGTTCAACAGACTATGAACTTCAAAAATTGAAATAAAAATGGAGACCACACAAAATTACCGTCAAAACAACAATCGCAGTGGTTGCTGTAAATATTGTCTGGCCATGTCCCTCGGGGAGATCGTGAACTGATTGTAGAGCAAGGGCGAATGCCATCGCCCCTCGAAGTCCTGATCATCCATATAAACAATGGTATATAAAACCATGGGGTTGAAAAGGTAAATAATGCATGAAGCTGATAATATGTAAGAAAAGGCCAAGATAATTCCAGAGCAACTGCTTCTTACCACTATACCAAAGCGCCTTCTGGTGATTGGAAGGTATTTGTCTGTTTGGAGGTCGAACCATGTTGACTAAGTATCCACAAGAAAATACATTCACCGCCCTTCAGATAAAAATTACAACACATTTAGAAAGTAATTAAGTTCTTACATTAAAAATCAAAAAATCAAGGGGAAAAAAAACCTTCAAACAGGGAATGGATAAAAAGGATAGAAGGACGAATTACTAGCAACTCATCGGAGCAGTTCAAATGTTTAATATATTCCAACAGTTACTATAGTTGGAACCAAACTGTGGAATGCACCCAAATGTTTCAGTCTGGTATCTAGGTTTTGAAAACCTGAGATCACCTTGCAGACCAACTCAATGAGGTAAGTGATACATCACATAGCATATTAGAACCATGTGTAACGAAATAGTAGTTAAGAATGGAAGAGCGAGTAACCATATCGCCTACCAAAGACGTATCTGTGGTGTACAAGATGGACATCAAAAAGATGAGTACCTGACAAGCACTCAGCATGGAATTCCTATATTCAGTAAATGATTACTAAATTTAGCTTCATGGGTGAGAAGCAATGTAGGATTCCATCTTCTTACATAGGGTTCATGAGCGGTATATTCACTCATAGAGCCTAAGCATGTAGCAGCACATATTTCACTAATTCAAATTCAGCAACTAGACTAATAAGCTAGATATGTATTATTTCATTACTTTTAATTGAACCAAGCTTTGGAACTGGATTACGCTGCCGACACAGACTTCTACTTAAATGAAGATCTAATAGAACAGCACAATAGTCCACATTGTACAAAGTTTCCATTGATAGGGGACACAGGACTGCGACTCCATTGAAATAGCAATACACACATGTTAACTAGACACAGATGATTAAAATCACCAGAAATGTATAGGCCTGGTTTAATCATTAATGGGCCGATCATGTATTTCAAATAATATAGACTACAACCCGGGTGACAAACCATAGTACATTTTCTTTCATCACCCATGCCGGACTGGCAGCAGAGGCTTAGCATTAAGTGCAGTCTCCGGCATAAATACTCTCTTTTTAAAAGAAAACAGTAATTATGTTATTAGGTAAAGCTTAACTTTATACAATTTCTTATTTCTACCTTTCTGACTTACAAACTGAATGACGTGACAAAATGCATATGTTAAGTGGAAGCCAAGCTTTGACCAACTTATCGAAAAGAGTACACAGAATTTTAACCAAATGGGGACAGAAAAGGAGAGACATGAAACAGCAAGGTCACACTTAGAATAAGATAATGATCAAAATTAGAATAGTAAAGATGGATAGTCATAGCTGTAATCGAGGGATTATAATGTTGATAATACGCACCTTGCAATAACAATAAACAGCTGGATGATCATGAAAAAAGAAAGTTAAGGAACAACAGAAGCCAATTCAGAGCAATTTCTAAGATTAAAAAACTCTCTGAATGCAAGCCAAAAAGGATACAATTGAGAAAAAAATGAATCCAACATGCGACCAGCTATGCTTTTCCATAGCTATATCAAAGCCCATGTATATGAAGCTGCAAGAGAACAAATTAATCAAAATAGATTGACAAGTTACAAGCAAATCATAGAACTGGAGAAACTGTTGAAGGTCAGTGTGTCGCTCACACAAATGTTTCTGCCAATGATGATATCAGATGGAAAAAAGCAGCAACAAATCTCTGAGAGTTCTCTGACAAATTTGAGAATGTATAATGCTTCATAACCTGAAAACAAATACCAATACCGTTAATAGTGTGTTAGTACTTCCTTCATGAGATTTATATAGTTATAGTCCGCAAGATGTATACTCACAATTCCCGTGAACAATATAGAGACAATTCCAGAAAGGCCAAGACCTTCGGCCAGCATGTACCTAGAAAGTGGATCATAATATTGTATTGCAGTAAGCAGAACGATGGATCCATTGGAAGTGAAAAGGTATTTACAGTTAAAATAAGAATGAATTAGAGGATGTTGCTTACGAGAAATAAGGGAAAAGCACAAACAGACAGCACTCCAAGTTCTGAAGACTGAAGAGAGCAGCAGAACACAAAAACATTGTCAATACAGTTCCATATTAGTAGTGAACCATAGAAGTTGTAAAGGAGGTAGAAAGAAATGCTGCAGTACTCACTTGTCAACATCCAAGCCTGCGTACTTAAAAAGGTGCTCAGTGGTTAAGGTCTCATGTAATCATGTTGTAATTTATGAGGCAAATACTAAGGACGGATTGTTGAAGCATATCAAAACCAAAAAACCAAAAAACAAAAAACTAATAAATAAATAAAGGATATCAAGGCAGACGTAAATCCAACTCCAACCCCTACAGAGGAGATATATGTCAGGAGAATTGAAGGTTATAACAAGAGTTAACAGACAAAACCTGAAACAAGTTGCCCACTTGGCAGCTCGAACAATACCAAATTCAATATTAAGTCACCCGATTACTAAAGAGGCATCAACAAATAGTTAATATCGATATCAAGTCACTTGACTACAGGAGATGCATTCCACATTAAGCACACTATATGCAAGGTAGACTTGTGTAACTATTCGTGAATTTCCTAGGCAAAGAGAAGTCACTCGATTACTAAAGAGGCATCAACAAAGAGTTAAACTCGATATCAAGTCACTTGACTAAATGGGATGCATTCCACGTAAGACACACTATATAAAAGGTAAAGCTGTGCAACTACTTTTAAATCGTGAACTTAATTGATTACCTAGACAAAGAGAAGACTGCAATAGCATAATTTCCATAAAAATTAAATTTGCCATTTAGAGTAAGAAATAAGAAAGACACTTGATTAAAATGAAAGAGGTCATCCAGAGAAGGCATTCGGCAAATAGAAAGTAAAGGCTAGCCAAAGGGAGAGCCCGTATACAAGATAGATCTCAATACACAAAGGTAACACGAATATAGGAAGTTACCTGCAGACATTGAGCCAACAAAGGTCTCGAGAAATCTTAGGATGACAAGAAAGAAGTTTTGCCCAGATGATGCTTGGCTTCTTACTGATGACATAGTCCTGCAAAAATGGCACAATTTGGCTTAGAAAGGTTTGGACACAGTACAGAGTTTAAGACTAATTTGCTCCTGTATTAGTGAGGGGCTCCTCAAACTGACCTGTACAAGGAAATGGCCATCTTGAAAATGTCCAACATGCAACAAACAAGCAAAAGACATAAATATATGCACAGAATCAGTTGGTACCAGAACAAACATACTAGAAAACAGTAACCACAATAAATAGCAAGAAGTTAAAATCTCATACTGCATCGTTCAGAACAGATTCGCCAAACACCAGGGCGTATAGGTTCATGTCAGTCCCAAGTTCCTGCAGTTAGAGGCCACATCAAAAGAAGGATACATAATACACATTTATCGAAGTATGCAGTGGAATTCCCAATATATAAAAAGTGCAAAAAGAATTAATCAATGATTTTGAGTATGTTAATGCAGCTTGATAATAACAAGAATCTAGAGTCTATTTTTTTATTTTAACAAGAAAAATTAAGATCCTTTTAAAAGTTAGTAAGAGCAACTGCAGAGGAAATAAATTAATATTTTCAAGGGTCATAAGTTGAACGTAGCAATTTTGGGTTCACTGTTTCTTCTTGCTTATGTTGCACAAAAATTTTATCACCTGTATATCTAGCCTTATTTTCCTCCCCTCTCATGTTCTTCTTTTTTCTACCCTGCATTTACTCTGGTTTGTCCTCTATTTCTATCTACTTCTACACTCATTTCAAATTTTCTTATCCTTTCCTTTCCTTTTCTATTTTTCCTATTTCTTTCTTCTGATGTCTCTTCAGGTTCTGTCAACTTGCTGCATTAGTGTGTCGTTTTGTGTAGGAATTAAGATACCCTCATCTTAGATTTGATAGCCACGGTAACACTGTGCAAAACTGCAAAAGCCATAACAGCCTTCCCTACTTCCTAACCTATTTAACGAAGTCTTAAGTTTTGACTGATGCATCATAGACATGGTTCATTTCTTGAACTAGTTCGCCTAAGAACCCTCAACCTCATCACACATCTGATGAATTTGCTACCGGCTCCCTAACCCATTTAACGAAGTCTTAAGTTTTTTCTGATGCATATCAATGTGGTGTAAAAGATTTGTAGACATGGTTACTTTCTTGAACTAGTTCGCCTAAGAACCCTCACCCCATATCTGGTGATTTTACTAGCTCCCTAATGTATTACTGATATTCTAATCCAAGTTAATCATCAAATATATTGTAGAGAAGAGCATAATAAGATGGGTATAAATAATAATGAATATACGAAACCTGGAATATGGATAACACGGTGACAGGATCTGTTGCGGAGATAAGAGCACCGAACATTAAGCATTCAACAAAAGGAAGTTTATACATGAGCAGCAACACACCACCGAGATATCTGTAACTCAAACAAACAACAAACCCACATTGAAATTCAGTGAAGCAAAGAATATACAATTCTTCCTTAGTCAAAAATCCGAGGCAGAAAAATGTGGCATAAGAAGATTGTGCATAATAAAGAGAGAAATAAGTTACTTACACTAGAACTCCAGTAACGATAGAAGAAATAAATGTTCCCAGAATTGCAAATGTAACGATGGCCCCAAAGTTAGAAAAGAATGGTTTCTGCAAAAAGACACAGCACGAGAATTAGAATTACTCGGGTGAGTGATCGTATATGACCGAATAGCATTAGACAAGCAATTGTTGCATAAATGCTAAAATGAGCAAAGTCAACAAAATAAAATATTGGAATTTTGAGAATCCACTTACTGGTGCTAAACTGAATCCTGACTGAGTAATCGGAAATTATAGGTCAAGAAAAACAATTATTCACAATATATTCTTTGAAAATCAACAACTAAAAGCAATATTAACAAAAATAATTGGGTTGGGAGGATATAATATAATTGGTGGCAACAAGAACAAAAAGAAGAATTCCTCGTGAAAATTGAACCAAGGCCTGCCAAATGAATAATAATGAAATCAATACATCAATGAGTCAATAAAGCCCTAGAAAACAAAACAAAAGCGAAAATGAAAATGAAAAATAAGAAAACGTACCTGATGCTTGCTTCTGTATTTGAAACGTTAGCAAGTCCACCAACAATCAAACCTAAAAACAACACACAAAATTATTGATAGTAATATTAAGTGAAACCCTAGGTTGATGAATTATGAAAATTTAAGATAAAGAGAGAGTAAAGTAGGAACGAACCGATCAAAAGGGAAGCACTAGCTTCGGGAACAAAATAAAATTTATGACGACGAAGAAGATGACCTAATACGAATGATAAAACAAGCATCATTATCTGCAATAGTATTCCTACTCCAGCTGCTTGTTGTTCCTTTGCTCCACCACCACCACCACCACCAGGTGGTGAAGTCGAATTTGATGCTGAAGGAGATATCATTGACATCTTTATCACCTCCTCCATCATCTTAATCCAGATGGATATTCCGGGTTTTCGATTGATCTTCTCTTTCACTTCTTTCTTTTCTTGATTTTTCAGTCAAATGTTACTTTTTTTTTTTTTTTTTTTTTTGGTCACTCAGGAGACTATCCAAAACAAAACCCACCTGCTAATAGGATTATTTATCAAAGGCCTGTCCATATTAATACTTGCATTTTTAGGGGCGACCCTAAATGAATTAGGGGAGACTAATAAGACAAAAACCGGTCACCCAAACCCTTATCACTGATTTTTCGAAATGGTTAATATGCCCTCAACAATCGGTAGATAGTTATATAAGTGGTAATTAATTATATAATCGGAAGTTAGTTATATAATCGGTAGTTATGGTTATATAGTTAGTGTTAGGAATATTTATTTGAATTATTTAGTTATTTAGTTTTAAGTTTTACAGTAGAAGAAGAAAAAGAGAAGAAGTGGGTAAATCAACAACAAACATGGATGGGTATGAAGAAGGTAATGTTGAAGGTTCACTACCGTTTAAAGAAGACGATTTGGGGTATTTGTTGAATGATCCAAATTTTTGTGGAGGAGAAGAAGCCCTAGAAGAAAATGAAGAATCACACGAGATTGAAGTTAATAATGGATCAAACACACAGGTATGTTGTTGAGAAACTCAAATACCCATTTTGTGTGCGTTTGTAAACGATAATCTTCGATTTTTGCATGCATTGAATGCCATGAACTACCCATAATCGGTAGACAATGCAGTAACATATCTACCGATTATCAATCCTGAACCCCAAATGTCTACAATCGGTAGTCTTGTGGACGTAGACTACTACCGATTATAAAATATCCCCAAATTCAAAAATTGAATTTTTCATAATCGGTAGGCTTAAAATTACTTAACTACCGAATGTTATAGTTGCCCCAAAAACGAATATCTCCAAAATTATAAAACTTTGGTTTGTTTCATCTTTTACAATCGGTAGTTAAGTAAAATGATTTACCTTCCGATTTTATTTGTCGCCCCAAAATGAAATTTCTCCAAACTTGATATATTTGTAACTTTTTATCTTTCATAATCAGAAGATTATAAATTAATATATCTTTCGATTGTGTTTGTCTCCCCATAAGCAAATTTATTTATTATTTTCAAATTTGACAACCTATAATTGGTTTTATTGAGTTTACACATATCTACCGATTGTGTTACAATCGGACGTGTATAAACAAATTTAACCTCCGATTATACTAGTTTTTGTTTACAGAAAACTGATAACTTTTCTATATGAAAAACGGTAGTCTAGGGTACGTATTTTCCTATCAATCATGTCATAATCGGTAGAGAACATTCAATCCCGTGCTTCCGATTATTATAGCCTAACTTGTTGTTATCATATGTAGGCCGTTGTAGCGGTTAATGATGATTTACATTTGAGGCTTGATACTTCCGTACACTATGCAAACGATTTGGTATGCTCATGACTATTCTTTTCTTTTTCAAATAATGTACGTTAAATGCTTACGCTTATGAGGTTTGTTTTGTTATATGCGCATTTAGTCATTTGCGAGTAAGGCGGAGGCAAAAGAATGGTTTATCAACAAGGCCAAAGAGAAGATGTACGTGGTAGTTCAGAAAAATTGCGTGAAGGACATTTAGTTTGAAATGATTTGTGAGCGAGGTGGGGAGAAAAATAGTCACAAGGGAAACAATCGTAAGTACGTAAGGAAGACTAAGAGGAAATACCAAAGTAATACAAAGAAGATTGGATGCTCATTTAAGGTTGTCTTCTATAAGCCTGACGGTAGGGAAGGTAAAAAGTGAAGAATGTTTAAAGTTGCTAATGGTTGTTACAACCACGATGATCAGAAAGTCTTGTTGGGCATGTAATGGTCGCCAAGTTAAAACCACATGAAATGGAGATGTTGAGGTCTATGAGGATTTGTAAAGCAAGTGCGATCTTAAGTAAGATAAAGGCGGATGACCCCAGCAACTTGTCTTCTTTGTATACAATCAAGGCAGCGCTAGCTACGATCAAAAGGACGGAATGGGATGGTAGAACGGTTATGCAATAATCGGAGTGGTTAGCGGAGTTACATGACTACACGCTGTGAAAGGAAGAAAGGGATGGTAATGTGGTTCGTATTTTCTTGGCACATCCTTTGATGATCCAATTGACACACTGTTTTTATCAATTTTGTTGATAGATGCTACTTATAAGACAAACAAATATAACATGTCGTTGTTGAACATTGCTTGCCACACTTCGGACAAAAACATGTTTACGGTGGCGTGGGGTTTAATGGATCATGAAAACGATATGAGTTTCATTTGGATGTTGCAAACATTTAGGTCAATTTATAGTGGCGAGCATTTTCCAAGGGTTATTATAACGGATAGCGATCAAGCCTTAATAGTATTTCCGGAAGCCCAAAACTTGATGTGTACGTGGCACATTCAATGCAACCTCCAATCCAATTGCAAACATCATATCCAATCTAAAAAATCAAGGAAGGCTACCAAGAGGTCGAAGGAAGAGGATGAAAGCATTAGTAAATTAACTATGGAAGAGCGAGAGGAAGAGAAAGGGTTATTTGAAGAAAAATGGAAGGAGGATGGAATAAAGTGGAAATTATTTATGAAAGCATGGGACAAGATCGTTTGGTCGATAACCGAGGAAATTTATGAGGTTAACTTGAAGAAATTTGAGGATGAATGGGGCACGGACTATCCAAAACCCGTTGAGTATTGTAAAACACAATGGTTGGCATTGCATAAGGAGAGATTTTTGTTTGCATGGACATATGAATATCGAAACTTCAACAACGAGGCGACAAGAATTGCATAGGGGTCTCACGGACGATTAAAGAAAATAATACTCAGTAGTCAAAATGGAGTCGTGTCGATCCAAGAAGCAATCCATGAATACACCAATCATGATCTCACAAAGATTAGTTATCTTATCTTCCGATTACAAGTAGCCCCAGATTTGTGTTTTGCCAAAATCCTTAGGTTTTGAGTGCACAGAAACTAGCATAATCCTTAGGTTTTCGAATTTTGGAACTATTATAACCGGTAGTAAATTAAGTTACAAACTTCCAATTACTCGTGGAATTATTATAAACAGAAGTAAATGGAATAACTTAACTTACGATTATGGTGGTTTTTTGGTACAAAAGCAATGTTTTCTGAAACTAGAATAATCTGAAATACAGTTTTTGTTACATTTACCAATTAAAGTAGGTCTGACAATAGATTGAAAAATATCCCAGAATCGGTAGATAAATAATATAACTATCTTCTGATTCTGACAAAAATTGGACAACTTCTCCAGAATCTGACTCTATTGATTAACTTTGACTCACGATTGTAACCTAGGACTGACCAAGTTTTGCGAATTCCCCATAATCTGGAGATACGTATATAATCTTATCTTCCGATTATGCATCAAAATTCAACAGTTTCATTTTTCGTCATATGAGTTGCTTGAAAATCATCGTTAAATTCATAAAGATAACTCCCTACACCATATTGGGCAAATAGGAACCAAAATTAGTAACGGACATGTGGCCGTTACTAATTCGCAGCCCTAATTTTCCGTTACTAAAATTTAGTAACGACCCCAGCCCGGTTACGAATTTTGGATTGGTTAGTAACGGCCCAGGGTGTGTTACTATTAGCAACTGCTAGGAAAATTTCGTGCCAAACGCGCGTGTGCAAGGGAACACTTCTACATATCATTTCGCCCAAATTTTGTAACTGAAAATAAACTTCAGAGATTAATCAGCCCTTCAGAGATTAATTCATGCCAAATGCGCATGTACTGCACGACTTCATCCCTTATCTTATCTACTCTCTTTACTTTACTCGTCTCTCTCTTTACTCATCTCTTTATTTTAGATCTGCTCTGCAAACCTTCATACATTAATTCATGCTAAACTTCAGAGATTAATCTGCTCAGCCAAAAACTGCTGCTATTAATTCTTTGGTAAGTCCACTAACTCTTTCAATTGTTTCATCTCTGTAAGATTGATAGTTAGGTTATACAATTAGGTTTTGATTTTAATGGCTTTCATTCATTTTACTGCAGCTCGAAACACGTACTAATCTGGGATTCAGGTCATTTTTCTTTTATGATACTGCAGCTGCTTTGCTAATCACGATAAGTCAGGTATTTTTTTTTCCTAGTTTTATTGGTTGGGTTTAAATTTAGTTCAGTTGGTTGTAGCAGATTTGGGTTTTCAATTATTTTCGATTTTGACTTGTTTTCAGTGAGTATGAAACTTAAAAATCAAAATAAACCTAAAACAAAACTCAGACTCTCTGCAATATGTTTTTTTTCCTATTGAGTTTGTGACTTTGTGTTATGATGTGCTTGGATTAGTTTTTTCAAAATTAACAAAGGTTAGTAGTTAGTTGTGATTTTTGATTCAATTAAAAATGGTTACTATCGCATATATCTTCTTAGCACAATGTGAGCTTAAACATGTAAATTTCCTGATCCTACAACCAAAAAATGTGTGTACTAAATCTGTGTTGCTTAGTTTTCAAAATTTCTTGACAGTGAACATGTTCTCTCCATTTCCCCCCCTCAAATTAACAGTTTCAGGCTTGTTGTTACTGAAGAATCCAGTTTTGTTCTCATATTCAATGCAGTAGGTTGTTATACTAGTGACTATCTGTAGCATGTGTATGCGTTTTTCTTAACTTCCGTCTGTCCAATTATCAAATACTAGTGGTGATTAAGTTGTATGCATCTTAGATAGAATAGTACATGCCAAAGTCCCAGAAGAGACAATCTGGATTCTGAACAGCAAGGAAATTTCTCTCTCATGATTCGTAGAGAGAATCCTTGTTATTGGCCAAATTGCAGAATCCCCACAATAATGTCTTTGTCTACTTTTTCATGTCCAAACTATAAAATTATTGTGCTTACATCGGTTTGCCATGTGTATGTTGTTGTTGGCATGGTAGAAGTACATATGCTGACAGTTAGAACTATCGATTCTTTGTATAGATGTTGTGTACAGATATTTCCTGGAATTTAACATAGGTATCATTGTTTTTAGCTACTGCAGTTGTAGGGTATTAAACATGTCGTCTATGGTTTATAAGGGTTGGATGAAATAACGTGTAGTTATGTTCAATATATAGAATGGGTAGGTTCATTCATAGAGTTTGTCCGTCAAAATGGTGGTGGCAGAAAGATGTTCTCATGTCCTTGTATCAGTTGTAAGAATGGTAAAGGACCTATGTCTCTAATTGAGATTGATTATCATTTGCTCAAGAATGGTATTCAGTTGACGTATACAACGTGGCGTTTTCACGGGGAAAAGTCACATAAAGATAGACCTAGAAGTGATAATGTAGGAATTGTAGTTGACAACGTATGAATTGCAGTTGACAATTTAGGAAATTCGACTGAGAATGTAGAATGTTTTGATGAGAATGTTGATCTTACTTGTAGAGTAGATGAAAATGGACTTCCGATTTCTCCCAATACAACTAAGCTCGGCCACCAGAAGGGCTCTTTGATTCGTACTCATATCCCTGTCTTCCACAAAACTTGGAGGGATGTGCCGAATAAACACAAAGATGATGTTTGGACTGAATTTAAGATAAATACCTACCTCAATATGATTTATGTCAAACTTTTGTTTACTTTTTTGAGTCAGTAATCCATCAGAATTGAACAACGTTTTTTCAGATATCATATCTATTGCCGAATACTTCTAAGATAAATCTGATGAAGGGGATGGCTGCTATATGGAGGAGATTAAAGCATGAGTTGAGAAGAGACTATTATGATCCATATGACACCTATGAAGAAAGGATTGCTCATATTCCTCCAACTGTAAGAGAAGAGGATTGGATAACATTCTTTGACAATGAGAAAGAAGAAGCCCAACAGAAAAGTAGAGAAGAACATAAGAAGAAAAGGAAAAAATATGATTACACTCATACTTCTGGTCGCAAACCTCATAGTATGTTAAAAGCTGAACTGGTATGTATATTTCGACAATCTTTTTACTTTTATGAATTAATACAACTTTTTGACAAGATTGTGTAAATATAGTTGATTAATTGATACTAACCAACTCATCGTATTTGCAAATTTAGGAGAGCGAGAATCCTGGAGTGGAGATCACTACCTCTGATGTGTAGATTAAAGGTCATACACAAGAGGGTGGGACAATTCTACCGAGTGAGCAACCATACTATGTGAGTCAGACTACGCTCCATTTCTGTTTACTAATGAAACCCTAATCTCATTTTCATGAAAGAAAAGAAAGTGGGTCAGTCTATTTCTACCAGTTACTATTTTTCTTCTTCTTCTTCTTCTTCTTCTTCTTCTTCTTCTTCTTCTTCTTCTTCTTCTAGTTGTCTCATGAGTTTGATCAAATGTTCCATAATGCAATAGTATTCAAAAGCCGCTTATATTGATACCACATCAAAGTTAGCTTCATGTGTTAGATAATACAACATCTGAACCTACTTATTGTTTTGGTATCATTCCATGAACATCATACTAGGTAGGAAATTTTATATTTTCAAAATGTGCTCGGCATTACAGGATAACCTTAAGAAGGCGCAAGAAGAGATCAAGGAAAAACAAGACGCGGGGTATACCTATAAATGAAGTGGATGCATTGAATAAAGCATTTGGAAAAGATTCTAGGGGACGGGTTCATGTTGTTGGTCCAATTTCTCGTATACAATATGATTATTCTGCTCTCGTGCGTGCCAAAGTTACTGAATTAAAGCTTAAGGATGGAGAGCTTGAGCATGAGGTGCAAGAGTTAGGTGGAAAGATGGAGGTTCTGCTTCAAGGCTTAGGATCCTTATGTCACATTGTGAAGGAAATCCAATCTGGACAAGCATCATATATTGCGTCGAACCACATTGATAATGCACACAGTCCCGCGTATTCGCCTGCTCATACTACTTCAACTGGTCAAAATAGTTCACCTTGTCAGGCTGTTCCACATGAAGCCACCATATCACCAGCTCGATCAGCAGTAGGCCCTGATACGGTGAAATGTTCATTGTTGAACCTGAATAGTGAAACCATTGTTGTTGGTAAAGTGTGTACCGGTGATTCAGAACTGTATGTCACGGCTCACCTGTAGCTGAAAATCATGCAAAGGTCTTACTAGACCGCATATTATTGCCAGATGAATTGACCATAAAAGCTAACAAGTTTGTGAAGAACTTTCAAGATGTTGGTTCATCCAAAAATCTGCTTCCGATATGATTAGAAGGGTTTATCTGTCTTTTTGGAAATTGTTAGAGCACTGCTCGGTCGAACTCGCAAGCGTTGCTATCTAAGGCTTGTTGTCAAGTTTAGTTGCCAAAACTATAAGTCTTGATTTCTAGTCTACTTATAGCTAAGTCTCGGACTAGGATAGAAAGTGTAGTTAAGCTCTAGACTCCATGGCGTTCATCATACAAAGACGAAGAACTACTCAAGGAGCTGGTGGAACTTCATCGACTAAAAGGTATGTGGAGACTTGAACTTATCTATCACTCAAAAGTCTATCTACTCTATCTCCTATCTTGAGACAAAAGTCGTATTGCTATATAGACTTCGATTATACACATTTGCTATTTCAAGCCGAGTTTATCTTGCTTATCTTTTTCTCGAAATATGTGTTGGTAAGCTTTCGCTTTGGCCAAGTTCATCTTTACAAGTGACGAAAGTCATGTTGGTTATTTCAATATCTTGAAAATTGCTTTGATGAAAAATAGTGTATGAATAACCTCTATTTAACATCCTCTAAGAATGTTTCAATGATTGAAATGAGAGTTTAGAATATATAACCTTGAATGGATATAAACATTGTATGTGAACTCATACGTGTGTAAGTCCTAAATCCTTGAACCAAAGTATGCGTACTTTGCTGCTCAGGATAACCGGAACTAAAGTCCGCGTACTGCCGGAAGTTCACGCTCCGTGAATTTCTGCTGGAGTTTGCGAACTAAAAACAAACTTAAACCGGGTACTTAAGTATACGCACCGGTATGCATACTTGAGTGGGTTATTTTCTAAAAACGGTTTATTCGTGAACTTAGACTTATATAAACTAAGGAATGCATATTTGCAAACCGTGGCTATAAAGTTCATGAATCGATTCGAGTGAATCAAAATCGTTTTTGCTTCGATTGTGTCTTGTATAATTCTATGAGATCTAAACAATTGAACAACTCTCTAACTAGTTCTTTTGAGTCATTTGAACTAGTTATGGTGAAGATTAATAAGGTTGATATGAAAGTGCTCATATGGCTAACCATTTGGTTAACTACTGTTGAACCAACTAGGTGTACACGTTTAGGTACGGTTACACAAACCTAAATGAACGTGCATTTCATTTGTGTATAACAAGCTAAGTTCGATCTAACGGCTGGAAGATATTAGCTTGAATCTAATCAGGTTTTCATCTAACGGTGAATATTGAATACTTTGTTACCAAGGTAACTTAGATTGCAAACCCTGATTTAGAGACTATATAAAGGAGAACTCTAGCAACTGGGAAAGTTAATCCCCACACCTACTGTGTGATACTAGTTGTATAAGCTAGAGTCGATTCTCCTTTAACCTTAGGTTTCTACCGAGACCCTGTAGGTTAACGACTTGAAGACTTCATTGGGATTGTGAATCCATACCCAACTATTTTCTCTGTAGTTGCGTGATCTGATCTTGTTGTTTCTATCGTGATTGAGTGCAATCGTAAGATTGGCTTGAGATTAATTTCTACGATAGGCAAGATAGAAAAGTAGTCACAAACATCTTCGTCTCATCGTTTGTGATTCCACAATATCTTGTTTCGCTAGTCGATTAAGATTATTGTGAGGTGATTGATAATTCTAGGCTGTTTTTCGGGAATATAAGTCTGGGTTATCGATTGGTTCCTTTTCACCTTAATTTATCAAAAGACGGACAAAACTTGTAGGTATTTCTGTGGGAGACAGATTTATCTATTCCTGTAGACTTTTCTGTGTGATACAGATTTGTTTATTAAAGTCTTCGACTTTGGGTCGTAGCAACTCTTAGTTGTGGGTGAGATCAGCTAAGGGAATCAAGTGCGTAGTATCCTGCTAGGATCAAAGACGTAAGGAGCGCAACTATACCTTGGATCAGTGTGAGATTGATTTGGGTTCAACTACAGTCCAGACCGAAGTTAGTTTGTAGTAGGCTAGTGTCTTTAGCGGCTTAATACATTGTGTGTTCAATCTGGACCAGGTCCCGGAGGTTTTCTTGCATTTTCGGTTTTCTCGTTAACAAAACTTCTGGTGTCTGTGTTATTTCTTTTCCGCATTATATTTTTTTATATAATTGAAATATCATAGGTTGTGCGTTGAATCGATCAATTGGTAAATCCAACCTTTGGTTGTTGATTGAAATTGATTGATACTTGAACATTGGTCTTTCGTACCGTTCAAGTTAATTTCTCTTGTATTCAATTAGACTCGCATATTTCTATTTGCTTGATTAAGTATTGAATCGAGAAATTGAGATATAACTCCTTGATATACTTTTTATTAAGATTGAATATGACTGTCTAGTTGATTCTCTTAAAAGTATATTGGAGTTAGTCCATACAGATTGCTAAGCGAATTATTGGGTGAGGTTGTTGTACCCCCATTTTTTCAGAAATGATGAATTCTTCATGGATATCTCAGCCATCATCATTTGACTTTTATCTTTTTTTGTTAATATCTTAGCATCATCTTATGACTTTTTTTTTGCGAATGTTCATACTTTTGTATGTATGTTGAACACGCTGATGTGTACTCATATGTTGTCTTGCATAGGTAAACTCTGATGCAATTGTGCTTAAGGGAGATTCTTATGCAATTGTGCATAAGAAAGTCTTAATTTTAATTGAAAAAGACTTTGAATGTTGATATATCTTTGTGTATGGGTGCGGTTTTTGTTGGTGTATATGTGTTTGTAGTTTTGCAGGTGACTGCAGTTAAGGTTTGTTGAAGCGATAGTAGCCACCCGGGGAATATCAATCCCTGGTAATTACTTGATCTGTGAAGATTTTTGTTATTGAGTTGAAATTAATGGATATAGTATTACTTGATTTGTTTATACTTGAACGCAGTTAAGTTTTTAACCTTCAGTTTACACTTTCTTGCGAGGTACAACACTTAATGATCACATTGCTGCGGGATTATATTGATAACAATCTCAACGCCAAAGAGGAGCTGCAAATGGAACTTCATCAACTGCAATGTCTCTATTCAAAGTATTCGGTCCAGTTGGTGGTGGTTCCATGTAAGTACAATGTTGTTCGCTTTCCCTACATCGTATAACTAGTTTACACTTATTATTGTAGTCTATTTGCCAATGCCAGCCACTGCAATTTCTGCTTTTGTATTACTGCAACTTCTATTTTTTAATCTTAATTTCAAAGCGAAGCTGTTGTTGCATGTGAATTGTCCTAGGCTTCTTCTCCTAGAATACTGCACACACTTTCTAGTACTGCACACACTTTTAAGAATACAACTAGCTAGCAAGAATATCTACAAACCTCCCTGCATAGCCAATTCCAGCTATTACCTACTTAGTTGATTTGTAGGACGGAGGACAAGTATTGTAGTCAGGAGGGTTCAAAGCATATTTCTATCTTTTAAGTCAGATGGGGGTGTATGGGTACCTCTATTTTCACTTTCTCTTGTGCTAATGGTGTTCAAACTTTCAAGGCTTTGTGTCATGTGTGTATGTTAAAGCACTTCCTTTTCAAGTTTTGCAACGATATAAATAAAAGTTTTATTTGTTCGTAAACATTGGAATGCAGCAGATGATCTAAATAAGTTATTATGAACTTCAGTTTTAAGATTTTGATTTCCTCTTACATATATCACTTGTAGAAGTACTTTGATTGTGAAATGCTAGTGAATTTTGTTGTCACATTCTGTCATCCTATTTATAGTAGGCAATTGAATCTTTGTATATAGCCTTGTTTGCAAGTTTGTAAAGTGAATGTTTGAATTGGATTGAATGACAACAATTCCATGGGGATAGGGCACTTGCAGGTTAAAATAAAAGGGGTGGGCAATTAATTTTGACTAGGTCAATGAAGACCATCCCCCTTTTTTTTGCAAAAAATTAGTAACGGCTTATTTTCAGTTACTAATTTTTTACCAGAAAAACAGAAGTCGGTCAACGTTGACCCAGTCAAAAACTTTGAAACGCTAGTAAAAAAATTGTAACGGCAACATTTCAGTAACTAATTTTTTTCCATAAAATAGAAGTTAGTCAATGTTGACATAGTCAATAATTTTGCAACGCGAGAAAAAAATTAGTAACGGCCCAGGCTCGGTTACGATTTTTTTTTAGTAACGGCAATATTGCCGTTACTAAAACCGTTGCGACCCCAAATTAGTAACAGCAACATGCTCGTTACTAAAATTCGTTTCACCCAATTTTGTAACGGTTTGTTTGTGTTACAACCCCATTTTACAACATCCTACTTCAGTTGCTAAACACGAAATTTGGTGTAGTGACTCGAAAACCATTCATAATCCACGAAACTAACCATTCACAAACCATAAACATAATGTAAGAACTTATACTCCGACTCAAACCTAAAAAAACGACATAATCCAACAGAAACTTAGAAAACCATAAAGTTAACATAATATTGAGAGTTTATTTTCTCCTTTTGGGTTTGACATTACAACCTGCACGACCACCACAAATTGGATTACCATCATTGTCACCTTCCTGTTCAGCCTCATTGGTTTCATCATCGGGGACTTCACCTTGAGCGCTCGATGATCCCCGATATCTTTTACTCGGCTTTGATATAGGTTTCTTTTGTATATTCTTGCCTTTTCCCCCGAACTGAGCTGCATAATCTTCATTATCAAGTTTATCAATTAACTCTCTGTGCTCTTTTATCTTTCTCAATTGGCACAAGCTCTCCGGACTTTATGCATCCAGCGCACCATTTGGACAAAACCTTGAACCTGTTCCGTTGTTTTTATACATAACATAATATCAAACGGTTATTACCTAAGATATAGAGCCGTAATATAAACGAGAAGAACACAATAATATGCACAAATCTATCATAACCACTTGGTTTATCTTTGATGATCTAATTATAAGGGGCGGCCACCGAGGTAGTTTTTTCTTTAAGTTCACGGATTACACGAAGATGAGAATGCTTCCGATACCAACTCATATAGCCTGGAGAATTTTCATCACCTCAGGTGATAGGTCTATCAGGGCGGACAATGAAATTCATCCTATTATTCCAGTGTTCAATAATGGATGGTGGGCCTGAGTAAACTATCGTCATAGAGTCACTATTAAAAGCGCACTTTTCCAACTCCTATTTGCATACTCTATGGATCTCTTCCACTGGTTGTTGTTGTACATAACCGTGTTGTCGCATCACCATTGAGACGTTGTACATCATATATCATGTGGGGTGCTACAACGGTCCAAAATAAAGGGTCAATTCGGACCGACCCGTTATGTCCACTAGCTCGGTCTTCCTTGTATGGATCAATGCATACGTTTGAGGCCTTCAACGAGTCCAAAACCTCCCTCATGAGAATCAATTGTTGCTTCTTTGTCCTAGAACGGTTGTCATCGAAGACGTACTTTGTTCTTCCAGGAGTACCTTTCTTCCACTCTGGGTTCTCTACAGCCAATTTCAGGATAGGGAAGTGGTCATAGATCGATGTTTATATGGATACGAAACCAAGTATTAGAAAATTGATTCTTAAATTGGAGATACAAGAAAAACACAACTATTAATGGACTAATATATAATAAAATAAAATACATGTAATAGACTCACGTTCCCGACAATTTGGCTAGTTCCTCGCCTCGATACCTTTCTTAACTCTTCCATCAAGAATGCAAGGCATGTCGTTCCCTAAGAGTAGTCACGAACTTTATTGAGAGGATACAATAGTTGTAGAAGGTTGGCGTCGACCTGGTTGCCACTTGCATTGGGGAAAATGACACATGCCAATACACAGAGGAGATATGTTGTGGCCGCGTGCTCCACTTTTCATCGGTTAATGTTCCTTTATGTTCTTTCTCTAAGGTGCCTCTGAACATATCCATCAGATGAACCATGTTGAACTGTCTAGTTCTGTATTTACCGCACCTCCCGAACTCAATTTTTGATGTCACTTCATCCCAACCAAGACACTGATTACATAAAACATAAAGTTGTTCCCAACTGCTTTGTGTAATTGAACTTCATAGTCGTGCCATGGTCAGCGAGACTCAGAATCTGCATAACATCATCCGGGGTAATCGTTATCTCCCCAGACGACATATGGAAGGTGTCGGTCTCAGGATACAGTCTCTCTGCGAACGTTGATATTGCCACCCGGTCATGCTCCAACATTGAATTCTCGGTGGCAGTAGATAACCCCGAGTTTGCAATAAGTTGTTTGAACCTTTCACATTCTTTGTCTAAAGGCCAATCCGTCATTTTTGTTGGTGCGGCCGTGGGTTTGAGTAGACGAACCGCATCAGAATGAAACTATTAAACACACGAAAATTACAAAATAAACATTAAAATATTGTAGAATACTATTACGAACAAAAAGACAATATGTTAATAAAAAGATATGATTCTTACGTCGGTTTCGAATATATCTTTGGCCCAGGAATCTTTGTATCCAAATAACAATTTTCCATCGTCCTCTGGCAGCCCCAGGATTTCTCCTTCTGGGATATTCTTCACCTTCAAATGTGATGGGACAAGGTGTGCTGCTTTCTTAGCGATTGGCTTCTTTGTACCTTCTCCTTGCGTACCACATGGTTGTCATTCTTTTTGTGTTCTTGGCACTGGATCAATTGATTCAATTTCATATTGGAGTCTAACTTGTATGGCACTTGGTTCTACACCTTCTTGAGTTCCTTGTTGAGTTCTTGGGACTTCACCTTCTTGAGTTCCTTGTTGAGTCCCATATTGAGCACTTGAATTTCCTTTAGCACTCATTTCTCTCCTTGCACTAGCTGTCACTTTATTACCCCCTTCTCGATGAGGCCCTGAGACAACTGGACTTTGGTGAAAACACTAGGGGTACCAAAATACACCACCAACTTTTTCGTAGGCAATCTGTATGGACAAACTCAACACAACTCCGAGAGTTAAAACTCAATCAAGGAAAGTGTATCTCTCTCCCTCTTATGATTAGAACGTTTACAAAATTGAATCTGTGAACCGAATTACAAATAGAGTTCTTGGACGGTACCAAAGACCAATGTCCAAGGATCAATGAAGTCTTATCCAACAAACTATGTTGGACCTATCAACTGGGATTGATCAACGCACAACTTGTGATATTTCAATTATAAAGATAAACAACATAATGCGGAGGAACAAATAACACAGACACCAGAAATTTTGTTAACGAGGAAACCGCAAATGCATAAAAACCCCGGGACCTAGTCCAGATTGAACACCAAACTATATTAAGCCACTACAGACACTAGCCTACTACCAATTAACTTCGGTCTGGAATGTAGTTGAGCCCTAAAAGGAAATCCGACAATTAAGGTACAGTCGAGCTCCTTACGCCTCTTGAATCCCAACAGGACTCTGCGCAATTGATTCCTTTAGATGACGTCACACCAACTAAGAGTTGCTTCAACTCAATTGAAGACTTTAAACTAAATATGCCTCCCGTAGATTAAGCCTATAATTGATTTCATGATTACGATCGAGACGGATGATCAAATCAAACGTAAGATCAAGGTGATGGAGATCGATAGCAACTTGACAAATTCTGACTATCCTCAAAATCCGGACTTACGCAACCCGAAGTCCAGCCTAGATTATTATTCACCTCACAAGTATAAAACTTGTGGAATCACAAAGTTGAGACGAAGAGAACTTTGTGATTTATATCTATCTTGTTGAAGTGATAAATCAACAATCGAACAAGATCAGGATACTCAAGTTATCAAGATAAAAGATAACTGGACTTGGCTTCACGAATCCCAATGAAGTCTTTGATAGTTGTTAAACCCTAAAAGGGTTTCTGGAGAGGACGACTCTAGATACAACTAGGACACACCAAAAAGTAGTGCCAGGATTCAAAGATACCAGTTACCAAGAGTTCCCTTTATATAGACATTCAAAGCCTAGGTTGTTTAGGTTTAAGCTAAGATAGATTTGGAACTAAGCAAACAATATTCATCGTTAGATGAAAACTTTGAATCTTATTCACATAAACAAGATATACACTTTGGTTAGGTAAACCATAACCGAACCGTGTACAAATACTTATTTCAACCTATAAGTCCTCTACCGAATGTGACCGTCTATGGACAAAGTCAAGACAATACGACAATTTGGTTCACACTTCGTGTGATCGTCTATGGATACGAGATCGAGACAATACAACAACAAAGTGTGTAATTGATAATAGGTTCGGTAATAACCAAACTCTATATGATCACTATCAAGTATTACAGAGTTAACGTAAAGTGCAATTTACTTTAATTATAGTAAAACAATTATAATGCAGAAAATAAAGTAAATGGCACAGCAAGATTTTGTTAACGAGGAAACCGCAAATGCAGAAAACCCCCGGGACCTAGTCCGGTTTTTAATACTCTCAGAATTAAGCCGATGTACAAAATCTAATACCAACTTCGTATAGTTGAGACCAAGCAGACTACCCCTAGCTACTTAGTTCCCTCAGTATCCCTGCGCCTTCGAATTCTAGAGTCACACACGTGAATATGAAGTTCTTTGGATCGTATTCCAAACAGTAAAGGAATAATCTGTTTGGTAACCACTCTAATCAATCTTGATACAAGATATAGATGAGTCGTTGACAAAGGCTCTTCTGTTTAATCTAATAAACTCCCTTGTCTGGTTAGATCAATCTAACTATAGCTACCGAAATAGTCAAGTATAGATTCGCACTTAATCAATATAGATATAAAAGATATAGAGATTGCAGATCTCAAGCAACTAATCAATCAGATCTATCAAAGATAAATCGATTCTGGTTGGATCCCAGCTGATCAAGGTTTGTGCACTAAATCCACAAGACACGAAAAATAATAAGAATTCTTCTTCATCTTCAAATCTTATTTTTATCTTCAAATACCTGCACAACACGACTTGAATCTCTTGTGATCAATCACGCACAGAACAGAGTCTGTTAACAATGGATTATCACAAGATGTCTTTAGATCTAATAAATGTTCTAAGATCCCGTTGATACTTTGATCTAGTCTGAGTGAATCTTATATCAGAAGAGAAGATTCTCAAGAATAAACAAACTAGGTGCAATCAAAGTTTTAACAACCGTTAGTTAATCAAATCAAATCGAAAACTAATAACACTGTAATTATCTAGTTTCCTACCAACGGTACTCGTAGAGCTTCTTGATCCCACAGAAGTCTTTAAACGAGCGGTCGTAAGAGATTTCACCTAATTAGTATACTTTCCTCTCCGGATAGACGGCTCCACCAAAAACAACAAGAAATGAAGTTTGCCTAGCTCTTAGGATAGTTTGCTAGAAATGCAAATTAACTTGGGTATTTAAAGACCAAGGATGTTTGGACACCAAGGAATTTCCAAACCCGAAAATATTCTCAAGATATGCAATGAATGCCCAAATTCGGTTTTCCTAATTCTAGTAAATGCTTGTCCAATATCTCCGAAACCTCTCAATAGAAAATCTCCGATTAGTAAATGCACATTACTAATTTTTATCTTCTAGAGCTATGCATTAATTACTGGTAATTAAAGCATATAAAATCAAAAACCTTAATTAAAAGATTCTTAATTTATTTCGGCACATAATCACCTTGAGTACCAAGGAATATCTTTGAACAATAAATGATTAGAGTTACTGCTCGTGTTCAAAGTATGTTGGCATCTTTTCACTGCAAATCCTTATTTCATATTTACATGGATTATCTTCTTGGAATAGGTTCTACCACACTTCCAACCAAGTTATGTTTTCAATATAGCACGACTTGAAAGATACGTCAGGAATGAAATAGTTCAAGTCAATATTACTAACCTCAAGTGGAAGGATGATGTCATCGTTGTAGTTCGTTACTTCTTCACATTCTCCAGGTTTTCAGAGTAATACTTGTATGTCTCAACATTCATAGACTTTCTAGTCTAACCTAAACGATGTTGACTCTAGTATTTAATCAAGCGACTCTATATGAGTTTTGATACTAAAATATGACAACCAAACTTGACATACCAACGCTTGGTGAGTTCAACCGAGCTATGCTCTAACAATCTCACCCTTTGTCAATTTTAGTGAAAAAACTCTTATTACATATGGAGCTAAACGAATTACAAAATAGGTCATTCTTCATACGCTTGATTCCAAGTTTCGACAACACAATAACCTGCATATATTCAATCAATAAATGTCGTTGTTAACATTTGAATAACAAAATATTTTACTCCCTCTAAAGGCAAGCTAGGTAAATATTCAATCCGAATATCTTTGTTATTCCCCTTTTGTAGTAAGAATTACTACACAACAATATGATATGTTTCTCCCCCTTAGTCAATGTTTTACTCTTTCGTTAGATATAACGTTTAAGCACAATTATCCTTTCCCAGTGATTAAAAATCACTTGTTTATTCCATATATTTCTCCTCTTTTTTGTCACAAAATGACAAAGGTTCGAGCAAATGAAGGACAAACCGAAAGGATCTTACAAATCTATAAGACTTGTACAAAACCTATATAAGAGTTAAGCACGAAGGTTTCACATACCATTTTAGATAATTAAAATTGAAATTACAAAAGTAATTTAGTTTCAATATGTTATCAAGGAAACAATTTCCCAAAGCAATTTTCCCTAATTGTGCAACAATTTGACTAAGATACTCAATTCCCTTGTTGAACCGATTGACGTATGCACAATCACTTGTTTCGATAAAACCAAAATAAAGATCAGAATTAACTTTATTTTTCCCACCAGACTCTAATTATTCAGACAATAACTTAGACCTTTCCCTTTAGATAAGACAAACACTAGGTTAGTGAAAAGACGAGGGTACCCAAATACACCACAATCTTTAATTTATCCACCTATAAGTCCTCTTACCGAAAGTGATTGTCTATGGACAAAGTCGAGACAATACTATAAATCGGTATTCACACTTTGTGTGATTGTCTATGGATACAAGATCGAAACAATACGACTACCAAAGTGTGATTACTTGATAATAGGTTCGGACTTAACCAAACTCTATAGGATCACTATCAAGTAAAGCGGAGTTAACTTTTGTGTATTTTACTTTTAATTATAATAAACAATTATAATTACGGAAATAGAAAAGTAAAATACACAGTAAGATTTTGTAAACGAGGAAACCGCAAATGCAGAAAATTCCCGGGACCAAGTCCAGAATTAAATACTCTCAGAATTAAGCCGTTATACAAAATCTAAACCAACTTCGTATAGTTGAGACCAAGCAACTACCCCTAGTTCACTTAGTTTCCTCAGTATCCCTGCATTTCCGACTTCGATGAGTGCACGCAGTGGAACAATTCCTTTGGATCGTATTCCAAACAGTAAAGGAACAACAAATCTGTTTGGTAACAACTCTATTGATTCTTTAAGATAAAATATCTCAAGTCATATGCAAAGGCTCTTTCGTTTAAGCTAATAAACTCCTTTGCCTGGTTAGATCAATCCAATCTCTATTACCAAAGTAATAAGATTCATATTTGTAACAATCAAAATAGATCTCAAGAGAACTATTAGGCGTTACCGATCTCATGCAACTATCAATCGAATAAATCCGATTCTAGTTGGATCCCAGCCGATCAAGGTTTGTGCAACACAAAGATATGAGAAACCAATAAGAAATCTTCTTCGTCTTCAAATCTTCTTTAATCTTCAATTAAAACCTGCACAACACCACTTGAATCTCTTGTGATCAATCACGCACAGAACAGAGTCTGTTAACAATGGATTATCACAAGATGTCTTTAGATCTACATACAGTTCTAAACATCCCGTCGATACTTCGATCTAGTTTGAGTGAATCTTATACCAGAAGTGAATATTCTTAAGAATAAACAAACTATGTGCAATCAAAGTTTCAACAATCGTTAGTCAATCAAATCAATCGAAAACTAATAACACTGAAATTATCTAGTTTCCCGCCAACGGTACTCGTAGAGCTTCTTGATCCCATAGAAGTCTTTAAACGAGCAGTCGTAAGAGATTTCGCCTAATTATGGTACTTTCCTCTCCGAATAGACGGCTCCACTAGAAACAACAAAAGGATGAAGTTTGCCTGGCTCTTAGGATAGTTTGCTAGGAATGCAAACTTAGGTATTTATAGACCAAGGATGTTTGGACACCAAGGAATTTCCAAAACCGAAAATATTCTCAAGATATGCAATGAAGGGCAAGATTCGGTTTTCATAATTCCAGTAAATGCTTGTCCAATATTTTCCGAAATCTCTCAATAAAAAATCTCCAATAAGTAAATGCACATTACTAATTTTTATTCTCTAGAGATATGCATTTAATTGCTGGTAATTAAAATTAAAAGCATATATAACCAAAAACCTTAATTAAAAGATTCTCAATTAATTTCGGTAAATGATCTCCTTGAGTACTAAGGAATATCTTTGGACAATAAATGATAAGAGTTACTGTCCGTCTTCAAAGTATGTTGACACCTTTTCTCTGTAAATCATCTTTCATATTTACATTCTTGGAATCGGTTATACCACACTTCCAAACAAGTTTAGAATTGGTTTACCTGTATTCCAAGACTCCTATGTGACTGATTAAATATCAAGTCACATCCATGGGTTCAATCGTTTCTACCAATCACTAGGATCGGTTATACCCTAATATGGAAGCACTTGTGGTCGGTTACACAAGTTACCAGGACCGGTTACATCAGTTACCAGGATCGGTTACATAAATTACCAGGACCGGTTACCATATACTCATGGTATTGCTTGTGATCGGTCACACCAGTCACTAGGATCGGTTACACCAATTACCAGGATCGGTTACACCAATTACAAGGATCGATTACACAACACTCTGTGATCGGTCACACCAATTACAGATATCGATCATACCATCTCAGGTGATTACTTAGGATCGGTTACACTAATTAATCAAAACTAGTCATACCAAATCATAAGTCAGGCATTGTGATTAGTTGTACCAAGATACATAACAAAGTTACGATCGGTTCTACCATCTCACACATATTGGTAATCCAAAGATTTACAATGAATAACCGTACCAATAAGCCTAGCGATTTCCCTTTCGATTCATAAAACAAGTTCATGAATGTACTTCCTTTAAACAAATGTAAAACATTGTTTCCTATGATGAAATCCATTACCCATTCACATAATCATAACAGCATTCATAAGATTATGTCGATGTCATATCTACGAAGTTCAAAAGATAAGAGTTATACTTCATAGTCTAATTCCCTAATACTATGATCATGTGATCATGTCTCACTACTAGAGTAATATATCCAATACCCAGCTTCGCAGTTATGTTTTCAATATAGCACGACTTGAAAGATACGTTAGGAATGAAATAGTTCAAGTCAATATTACTAACCTCAAGAGGAAGGATGATGTCGTCGTTGTATCTCGTTACTTCTTCACGTTCTTCAGGTCTTCAAGTAAAACTTGTATGTCTCAACATTCCTAGACTAACCTAAACGAAGTTGTCTCTTGTACATAATCAAGCGACTCTTAGATGAGTTTTGACACACTAAAATATGACAACCAAACTTGACATACCAACGCTTGGTGGGTTCAACCGAGCTATGCTCTAACAATCTCCCCTTTTGTCAATTTTAGTGACGAAACTCTTAATACATATGGATAAACAAATTACAAGAATTCATTACACATACGCTTGATTCCAAGTTTCAACAGCACAATAACCTGCATATATTCAATCAATAAATGCCATTTTTTACATTTGAATAACAAAGCTTATACTCCCCCTTAAGGTAAGATAGGTAGATATTCAATCCGAACATCTTTGTTATTCCCCTTTTTGTAGTCAAGATAACTACAACAACAACATGATATGTTTCTCCCCCTTAGTCAGTGCTTTAATCTTTCGTTAGATATAACGTTTAAGCACAATTGTCCTTTCGTTAGTGATTGCAAATCTGTAATACCCCGATATTCGGCAGTGGTTGGCCGAATGGAATATAAGTAATGGTTTGTCCTTCCTAACACCGACGCCTGATGGGTTCACTTGACTGAGTTGTGGGAAAAAACTTATCAGTTAGGCGTGCATGACCGGGAGTAGTCACAAGATGGGTGACCTCTCAGGAAGCTTCTGCTGGATTACCGCAGCGATGCCCGTTGAAAACCCCATATTGTCGGATAACCGTAGTGGCTAAGTGGGGACAGTATCGGTGGAGGGACGGGCCATTACAAATGGTATCAGAGCCGACGACGGGTCACCTGCCGAGGGTGGGAAGGCACGCTGGACGGGGTTGTTCCAGGTGCTTCTCATGAGGGGTAGGGAACGTCGGAGATCTGGGCTTGTACATATTCTGGAGCCGATGACGGCTCCCATTTAAGGTAGTGGTATTGTAATACCCCGATATTCGGCAGTGGCTGGCCGAATGGAATATAAGTAATGGTTTGTCCTTTCCTAACACCGAGGCCTAATGGGTTCACTTAACTGAGTTGTGGGAAAAAACTTCTCAGTTAAGCGTGCACGGCCAGGAGTAGTCACAAGATGGGTGACCTCTCGAGAAGCTGTTGCTGGATATCCGTTGTAATGCCGTTTAAAATCCCACACTACTGGATATCCGCAGTAGGTAAGTGGGAACAATATCGGTGTTAGTTGGGATACAACTAGGGACGGTTCGCTTGTGATCGGGTGGGAGAGTATGCTATGACGTTGAGCTAGATACTGGTTTCACAAGAGGCAAGGAACGTCTACAATATACCGAGGCCTTTTCAGCACATTTGGCTCCAGAGTTGGCAGAAAACTCTGCAGTTAAGCGTGCTCGGGCGGGAGTAATCTAGGGATGGGTGACCATTCGGGAAGTTTCTGCTGGATTACCGCATCGATACGCGTTGAAAACCCCACACTGCCGGATAACTGTAGTGGCTAAGTGGGGACAATATCGGTGGAGGGACGGGCCATTACAAAATCACTTGTTTACTCCATATATTTCTCCCCCTTTTTGTCACAAAATGACAAAGGTTCGAGCAAATAAAGGTCAAACCGAAAGGATATTACAAATCTAAAAGACTTGTAAACAACCTATAAGAGTTAAGCATGAAGGTTTCACATACCACTTTAGATAACCAATATTAAAACTGAAACGACAAGTAATTTAGTTTTAATATGTTATCAAGGAAAACTATTGCCCGAAGCAATTTTCCCTAATAGTTTAACAAATTGACTAAGAAATTTAGTTCCCTCGTTAAACAAATTGTAAACATACAATCGCTTATTTCAATAAGACCAAAATAAAGATCAGAATTAACTTTATTTCTCTCATCAGGCTCTAATTATTCAGAAAATAACTTAGACCTTTCTCTTTAGACAAGACAAAACATTAGGTTAGTTAACTAATTTTTCTTGTCAAGGCATTCGATTAGACTTGAATAACCGAATCCTTCAATTTGATAAGTCTAACTAAGATCAGAATTAACTTAGTTTCTCTTATCCGGAATCAAATTGGACTAAACAAATGATCCTGTATTTCGTTAAGCCATAAAAAACACATAAAAACCAAAATAAATTGACTCGCACAATTATTTTCTTAACCGGAAGCAATTGAAACAAACATAGACATTATATCACCGCAATTGCACCGAAATTCGTTAAGCAAAAACACTTGATACCCATACAATAAAAAAGATACCAAACAATAAGCCAAATAAATTGACACAGTTTTTCTTAACCGGAAACAATTGAATCACACACACACATCCATACACATCACAATGGAATATATCAATTGTACCAAAATTTTGTTAAGCAAAAGAAAAATATATGCAATATAAACAGGCTTTTCTTAAACAGGAAAACGATTAACTAACAAATTCGTTACCTCAGATTCCGCATCCTCTTCTCCCCAGAAAGATATATCATTAAGCGCAAGTTCAAGTAAGAACTCTCCCCCAAGTACGTTGTCATTCTCTCGCAAGAACAAAAGAACAACAACAAAGACAACCTTTACCAGAGAAAGGTTTAAACGGTTTTAACTAATGCGTGCCAATAGCAAAAGTTGAAAACCCCGAAACACATATGTTATGCTAAACACAACTCATGTAAACACAAATTGATTCAACATATTATGACTTTTCACATATGAGTTTCAATAGGAACACCTTATGACCCTTTGATAAAGCCTACCAACAAGGGCAAGAACTTAATCCCGCTAAATCAAATAGCCACACAAACCATAAGGGTCACATCATATGAGGTCGAATATTAAGGTTAATGAAAACCGAAATCAGACATCCCATAAACCGAAAACACATAGCAAAAATATAGACATTCATGCACAGGCTATATAATCGGAAACTATCTGATGCGTGTCGTAACCACAACAAATTAGTGAACATTTTTCCACTTCATTAACAAGTAATATGGTGGTAGTTAAGTTCGTTCCCACGAGGAGCAAGAGGTCTTAGTTGTCTTATAATGTCACAAAAGGGGGGGTTTTGGTTTTAGATTTTATAAAGCAAAATAAATAAACAAAGCAATTAAAAAGATAAAGTTGAAATCAATTAGAGAGACAAGATCAAGGAATCGTTCTTCGTTGCAAAACAATGATTCAAGTTATGTTTTTCATCCACTTGTTTTTAGTCATAGATTACCACCAACCGTAGAATAACAGCTAGATCAGTGCTATCCCCTAAATTGCTTGTATCACCGGATACGGAAGTTCTCGCCTACCGGATTCTATTTATCAAACCATCAAGTAGTAGATCACCCAAGATGTAATTTAATTAAGCACATTAAGATTTATGAATTTATTAGGTTGATATTAGTAGTTGGACTCTTAGATCAAGGTCTACTTGCTAACGTTGTTTTCACAAACAATTACTCCACGGAATCCCTCCGCAAGGTCTCGTGTTTTCTACTTGTGTAAAGAGTCAAGAAACGATTACTTATCCCCTAACTTTTACTAGCTTTAGATCAATTAACAAATCAATTTAGTTACGCACCTAAACGGCCTATCAATCAAGCATAAGCATTCTTATTAGCAAAAACAAACGATAATCATGTGAAAACTTCAAAGTAGATTTAAAACAAAACTCAAAACATGTTAAGAACTAGGAATTCATCCCCAATCAATAATAAAATTAGCTAGTCATGGTTTTGAAGTTCACAAAGAATAAAGAAAAGAGAAACCAAACAAAAACCAAAGTGCAGTGTGTGTAGATGTGTAAAAGTGTATAGAGAAAAGTAGAGAACTTCTCTATTTATAGGCTTCAATATGCTTGCAATCTTCTTAGGATTAGGATCCCTTTCCCTTTCAATCTCCAAGTCCTTGTCTTTGTAAAATTCCTCCTCTTCTCTTCCAAATTCAATTTCAAGTCAAATTCCACGTCCAATTCCAAATCCAATTCTTCATACCCATGAGAAAAGTTCACACAAAATTCTGTTATTTTTGGGTCGCCGGTAAATTAATGGGATCACCGGAATCCGCCTGGAAAGTTGCTGCCGGGAACCTGAGATTCTTCTCTGCAAACGGAATAGTCCGTTACAGTATCGTTAAAGTTAACTGCTGACCTAATGGTCAATTATTAGTCAAAGGTCAAGGTCTGAGTTAGCCACACCCAGTCAGCTTGAGTTAGCTGTCTTAATCGGTCTTATTTGTTGAATCGGTTATCGGCTCACCTGAATTGGGTCATCGCCAGAACCGAGTTGACTCGCCGTAATGGAAATCCGGCAAGTTTCGGCTGTGTACAGGCCAAATTCAGGCCAAATTCAGGCCATTCTTTTCGCTCCTTCCCTGTAGAATTTCCTACACATACATCTAACTTCCAGCATTCAACAACTTCAACAGAAACTGCACATACCACCTGCAATTTCATAACCACCTCATTCTTGTAATCCAGGCATCTCCACTTCCATCACCAACTACAGTAGGTACTGCACTGTGAATCCAAGCCATTATTCATGACCCTGTCATCCATCTCCAACACCAAATTCCATTCCTGATACCGTGATATCACCATAAGCTCAGGACCACTTCAATTCTTGATCTGAACCTAATCAAAACCCTTATTTCATCAATTCCATCAAACCCATTTTTCTTATTCTCTGAATTACATCGAACCCATCTTCAAACTCTCAAATGCCATCAGCTCAGCTCCACCACCTTCTCTTGACCTCCATCTGTTCACAGATTCAACCCATTTCATTTTCTTATGCTGCTGCAACCATTAACAGCTTCTTCTTGTTTACTGCTACTAACCCATTTCTTCCTTCCATCTTCTGATTGACAAAACCCCAGCCTCAATTTCACAGATTCAAGATCATTCTCCTGCCAAATTCTTACTTCAGCACCAAACCCTAAAATACAACCTCGTACAAATCTGTATCTTCACAGCAGCATAATCAATTCAAACTCTACCGATTCAACCACAGACTCAATTGCAGCGACAACCCATCAATTCATCTTTGTTTCACTCAATAGCGACACTTTATCTCAAACCCTGGCTTCTGAAATTATCAAATTCTCTCCAGTAAATCTTCAATTTCTTCTTTTCAGTCTTAACAAACCCTTATCTCGATCTTCTCCAGAAAACGCATATCAATCTTCCATCAAAAACACCCTTGGATCTCTCGATTTTACTCTCGGAGGCAACAGCAGCATCGGCTGCTTTCTTCTCTATTTCCGGTTTACAATGATTGAGAATAATGAGGTTTCTCTTCTTTTTTTTTCCGGAAAAGAGACATGCCTCAACTTTTCATTAATAACTCCGATATAGAACCGTTACAAGAGTTGTTACAGATCACTCGAATTAACGAAACATTACACATCAATATTCCAACATCATCTTTACTCCACAAATACTGATCATAGGATTCCATCTTTAATACTAACTCTACCATTCCATCACTCCAACAACACGGTAACAGAAGGACTAGGTTAAATGGCTCTTTTGGTTTAGTCTAAAACAAAAACATACTACACACACATGCAAATTGCAGAAGTGTAGGGATCATTACATGATCCAACCATTTCTCAAGGTTTTTTAACAACTTTTGATTAACTAACAAAGTAACTAGGTAACAGAGATTTACTGGATCGGTTTGAATCGGTAAGAAAATATCTTAATCGATCTGAATCGGAGTCTTGATGTCTGATTTTACTGCTGGTGTCTTGGTGTCTGGTTTCTTGGTGTCTGCTAACTTGGTGTCTGATGCTGCTGCTTCCATTGTTTCCATGGTCGGAGTTGTTGCCGGAGTTTTGTTTCTGTTACTGTTGGTGTTGTTACCGCTTCCAACACTTCTTCAAAACAAATTCAAAGACCCACATCAAAAACTAGGGAAGAAACCCAAAAATCTCACAACAACAATAGGAGATAACTTAAGTAATAACCGATTAAAGCAAAAGCAAATAAACTCTAAAAATAAACTAATCAGAAAAGCTAATCAATTGGAGAAACTAATCTTTAGATCTACTAAAAGAAAAGCATTACCAGAAACAAAGAAAAACCAAACAGGTAAAAAAGGAAAGGAAGGGGCGAGATGAGAAGATTTGCAAGATGATTCGGTGAAGAAAAACCATAATGAGGTTTCTCGATTTAGGGTTGGGTAAAAGTAGGGGATGGATAACGACACCCCAGCACATAGGCTAGGGGACACCCCAATGGATACCCTATAACATGTGGCCACTCCTTAACATCAACTGGTTGTTTCTAATACTCCTTTGAGAGAGTTGCCCCTTAACCTTGACTCGACTCCCAATATTGTTGGTGTATGAAATGACCTTATTGCTCTTATAGCTCAATTTAGGATGATTTCTTCCTCTTTTCCTCCGTATGACTCCAGAGTACCTAATAACTCAAAAACAAACGTAAAATTCATAATTTACAAGAAAAATAGCAAAGAAAACATAACCAATAGATATTAAATCAAGGTGTATTCTACACCTATCACTATCACAAGAAAAATTATAAAATAATAATTTTATTCATAAATAATGATAGTTTTTATTCAAAAATAGACCTTATACAATAATCGAAATAAATCAAAAACTGATGTCTATTTTTCTTGGATTAAGTATTACAACATATAACTTAATCCTTAGTGGTGCTCTGATTGTGCACTGAGGTTTCTTCAGTGTTCAAGCTTTTAAGGCATGTCTCGAGAGACTTGTCTGCAACCACTTCCTGTTTTTCAAGCTTTTCAACTTGAACCTTCATGTCTGCAAGATTGGCTTTTGTTTCCTCAATCCTATCCTTGAGCCAATCTTGATTTCGAACCGTCATTATGAGATTGGTTCTTAGTTCTTCAAAACCATGGATATATTCAATCATACTATCAGAAGGTATCCACTTGGTTTTTGTTGGATCTTGAAGGTTGTAATCCAACAGACATGACTCATCTTTGAGATCCAGCAGAACTATCGGAATTGTAATCAGACATGATTTTCTATATGATCTTCTTTTTCCTTTCTGTATTGATTCCTTGACAATCCTTAACGTTTTGAGCTTCCGTCTTATTTGCCTTTGTAATTCTGCGAGTTATTGGAGGCATGCTCAGGGATTTAAATAAGGATTAACCAGGGTTTCTCAATACTAGCAAGAGAAAGTTTCTCTTAAGAAGAAACAACTTTCAGACCGAAAATACAAAGGAATTTCCGAAAATATATAAAGAATATATTTTGTTTCCTAGGTCCGAACTTCTCATGCTGGAAGGTTTATTAAAATCATTTTTTTTTAAATAAAACCTATTTTGGAAGATCATGATAAACATGAACAATTTTTAGACAAAAAATGGATTCGCAGTTATCCAGACATTGTCATATTTTTTTATGATAAAAACACAAACGAAACATCGTGCTCTCATTTTATGTGCTTTCTCATCCCAAAAGTTATGAGCACGAACTAGGATGAGAGTGCATAATCTCCATACAACTAGGTTGTATCGGAGTAAGCCTTTTCTTGCTTACAACGAGTATCAAAAACATAGTTCATGTTTCTCTTTGAAAAAATTTGCCCAAAGTATTTTCTCCCAAGAAGATGATCCTTCCTTGATCTAAAGTTATGATCATGAGGAGAAACTGTACTGATGTGAGAATTTTCAGAGATAGACAAATCTCTCTTAATTTTGTCAATGAGATTTTCATAAGATTTTCTCATTCTAAGGATTTCCTTATTATGCACATCAATATGATTATCTGAAACAATTATCGGAAATTTTCCCTGATTATTTCCTTGGCAGAGTTTTTTTCTTTCCCTTTCTTCTGGAATCGTTCTTCATGTAAACAAAGACTGTGTCTACATGAATGAGGAGGAAACTTTTTCCAGAAGTGATTATCAACTCTTACTTCTGATTCTTTTGAGTTGATTTTATCAGGTTGGGGTATATTTTGTCTTTCTACTGAGGAATGATTTTTCAGTTTTTTAAGACAAGAAACTTATTTTAACACTTTTACCACAGTATTTTCAAGAAGTATAAGTTTCCTGTCAAGTGACTGAAAGTTGTATTCCGTAAGATCTTTTTCACGGAATCGGTTCAAAGTTTCCTTTGGACAAGATTTCGTTTGATCATCAGTAGTTGTAGAAGATGGTTTTTCATTCTCTTCTGACTTGATGTAGTTAGGCAAACTCCCATCATCATGATCTGTTTCATACGTGATCAAACAAGTCTTGTTATCACGATCTGTAAAAGTCGAGCAAGGACTTTTGTTTTCCTCATCAGAAGAAATTATAATAGAATCATAAGTCAAAGTCATAAGATGAATCTTTTGTTCTTGAGTAAAAGATTCACCAAGAGATTCTACTTTGACAGTGAGATCCATATTCTCTTTGGCTAGAATATTTAGTTGAATGTCTTTTTTTCTCTCTTGCTTAAGAAGATTTGACTCTGTTTTTAATAATAACATCCTTGTAAACAGAGATCTTATAGGATTTAGGAGTTTTGCTAACTCTTTATCAGCATCTTCTTTTTTATCAGAGATAGACTCAGATGTACTCTTATTTTTTGCAACTCCTGGATCATGAGTTAACGAAGGAGTAATATCTTCAACTTTTAAGTATTGTTAATCTTGCATAACGTTAACAATGGATTATCACAAGATGTCTTTAGGTCTACAAACAGTTCTAAAGATCCCGTCGATACTTCGATCCAATTTGAGTGAATCTTATATCAGAAGAGAAGATTCTCAAGAATAAACAAACTAGGCGCAATTAAAGTTTCAACAACCGTTAGTCAATTAAATCAATCGAAAACTAATAACACTGCAATAATCTAGTTTCCCACCAACGGTACTCATAAAGATTCTTGATCCCACATAAGTCTTTAAATGAGCGGTCGTAAGAGATTTCGCCTAATTAGGGTACTTTCCTCTCCGAATAGACGGCTCCACCAGAAAGAAAAAAAAAGATGAAGTTTGCCTGGCTCTTAGGATAGTTTGCTAGAAATGCAAACTTAGGTAATAGACCAAGGATGTTTGGACACCAAGGAATTTCCAAAACCGAAAATATTCTCAAGATATGCAATGAATTGCAAGATTCGGTTTTCATAATTCCAGTAAATTCTTGTCCAATATTTTTCGAAATCTCTCAATAGAAAATCTCCAATTAGTAAATGCACATTACTAATTTTTATTCTCTAGAGATATGCATTTAATTGCTGGTAATTAAAATTAAAAGCATATATAACCAAAAACCTTAATTAAAAGATTCTCAATTAATTTCGGTACATGATCTCCTTGAGTACTAAGGAATATCTTTGGACAATAAATGATAAGAGTTACTGTCCGTCTTCAAAGTATGTTGACATCTTTTCTCTGTAAATCATCTTTCATATTTACATTCTTGGAATCGGTTATACCACACTTCCAAACAAGTTTATAATTGGTTTACCTGTATTCCAAGACTACTATGTGACTGATTAAATATCAAGTCACATCCATGGGTTCAATCGGTTCTACCAATCACTAGGATCGGTTATACCCTAATATGGAAGCACTTGTTGTCGGTCACACAAGTTACCAGGACCGGTTACATCAGTTACCAGGATCGGTTACATCAATTACCAGGACCGGTTACCATATACTCATGGTATTGCTTGTGATCGGTCACACCAGTCACTAGGATCGGTTACATCAATTACTAGGACCGCTTACACCAATTACAAGGATCAATTACACAACACTTTGTGATCGGTCACACCAATTACAAATATCGATCATACCATCTCAGGTGATTACTTAGGATCAGTTACACTAATTAATCAAAACTAGTCATACCAAACCATAAGTCAGGCATTGTGATTTGTTGTACCAAGATACATAACAAAGTTACGATCGGTTCTACCATCTCACACATATTGGTAATCCAAATATTTGCAATGAATAGACGTACAAATAAGCCTTGCGATTTCCCTTTCGATTCATAAAACAAGTTCATGAATGTACTTCCTTTAAACAAATGTAAAACATTCTTTCATAGGATGAAATTTTCACCATTACCCATTTACATAATCATAACAACATTCATAAGATTATGTCGATGTCATATCTACGAAGTTCAAAAGATAAGCGTTATACTTCGTAGTCTAATTCCCTAATACTATGATCATGTGTTCATGTCTCACTACTAGAGTAATATATCACATACACAGCTTCGCATTTATGTTTTTAATATAGCACGACTTGAAAGATACGTTAGGAATGAAACAGTTCAAGTCAATATTACTAACCTCAAGAGGAAGGATGATGTCGTCGTTGTAGCTCGTTACTTCTTCACGTTCTTCATGTCTTTGAGTAATACTTGTATGTCTCAACATTCCAAGACTTTCTAGTCTAACCTAAACGAAGTTGTCTCTAGTACATAATCAAGCGACTCTTAGATGAGTTTTGACATACTAAAGTATGACAACCAAACTTGACATACCAACGCTTGGTGGGTTCAACCGAGCTATGCTCTAACAGTTAGTTAACTAGTTTTTCTTGTCAAGGCATTCAATTAGACATGAATAACCGAATCCTCCAATTGATAAGTCTAACTAAGATCGGAATTAACTTAGTTTATCTTATCCAGAATCAATTGGACTAAACAAATGATCCCGTATTTTGTTAAGCCTCAAACAATAGATACAAACCAAAATAAATTGACTTGCACAATTATTTTCTTAACCGGAAGCAATTGAAACAAATTTATACATTACAACACCGCAATTGCACCGAATTTCGTTAAGCAAAAACACTTGATACCCAACAATAAAGAATATACCTAACAATAAGCCAAATAAATTGACACAGTTTTTCTTAACCAGAAACAATTAAATCACATAAACAATCCATACACAACATATCAATTGTACCAAAATTTTGTTAAGCAAAAGCAAAATATATGTAATATAAACATGCTTTTCTTAAACAGAAAAACTATTAACTAACAAATAAAATCGTTACCTCAATTTCCGCAGCCACTATTCCCCAGAAAGATATATCATTAAGCACAAAAGCACAAAAGAACAACAACAACCAAAGAAAGGTTGAATCGGTTTTAACTAATGCGTGCCAATAACAAAAGTTGAAAACCCGAAACACATATGTTATGCCAAACACAACTCATGTAAACATAAATTGCTTCAACATATTGTGACATTTCACATATGAGTTTCAATCGGAACACCTTATGATCATTTGATAAAGCCTACCAACATGGGATAGAACTTAATCCCGCTAAATCAAAAAGCCACACAAATCATAAGGGTTACACCATATGAGATCGAATATTAAGGTTAATAAAAACCGAAATTAGACATCCCATAAACCGAAAACACATAGCAAAAATATAGACATTCATTCACAGGTTATGTAATCGAAAACTATCACATGAAACAAAAATTATAAAATAATAATTTTATTCATAATAAGAATTATAGGTTACTTATGAGTTCAAGAGTCATACAAAGTTTCATAATAATATAAATAGTTTTATTCAAAATAGACCTTACACAAAAATATCGAAATAAATCAATACATTGATATCTATTTTCTTCAATCGTGTGTCGTGCGGACGCCACTTTCGAATTCTGGATTCAAATTCTTCCGAGCACTTTCCTTTCCAACAGAAAGTTTGTTTATTTCGAATAGTTGTGATTGAAGATCATCAAGTACTTCTTTTGAATCATTTATTATTAGTTCATGATGCCTAATACAACTTCTAACAGTAAGAATCTGTTTTCTCAGAGAATCTTGAAGATTACCAGGTTATAGAGTATCTTATGTTTCAGTCATGACCGATGCAGATAGTGCCAAATCATCAAGAGATGAAACTTCTTTCATCGATTTCTCCATTGATGTCAAGATAGTCTTCTTTCGGATAAGAAGAATATATAATATAAGATAGGAGAAAATCAAGGAGCGATATATTTTGGTTTATGGAAACCGAATATATTTATCCCAAAAACAGTGAAAGATATCGATCATGAGATTATTGTTACCTAATAAAAGAACAGACTTACAAATTCTGCCCAAGTTTATGCCTTCTCACTAATAAGATTTTGGGCAACAAGTGAGGATGCATTTTTCAACATAATCAGTGTGTGTTGAGGTGAGGATTAATCTCACTATAGGTAACAAAAACATCATTAGGATGATTTATGAACACAATAGGTTGTGCCTTTTTATGTTCTTTCTTTCTCTTGTAATTACAAGAGTCTGCAACTTCTTTTCCAGATCTAATAAACTCATCAGCTTTCAACATCTTTATTTTCTTACAAAGTGCCTTGATGAATTTATTATTTTGTTGGAGATTCCAACAGAAGCTTACATAGTGGCTATCTCTTCCACACAAAGGACTTAACATATTATCAGATGATGTTGAAAATGAATTTCCTTTTCCTTTATTAACTTCTGATAATGCTAGTTGATTAGGAACGTGTTGTCAACCAGTTTTTATTGATCAGACTTTGCCTCTTGAGTTTTATCTGACAGGGATTTTATAAGGTTATCAAGTTCCCGACTTAACCTTAGATTTTCCTTAGTTTCCAACTCAAGTTTTTCTAAACAGTTCTTTAAGAGTTGATTAGACTCACTAGACAGATCACTGTTAGTTTTGGCAAAAATTGCATTGCAACTTGATGTTTCTTCATAGGGTTTCTCCTCAGGAATATCATTCAGGGAAGTGAAATAAGCTTTGTTGCACATCTGATTTTTTTTGCTAGAATTTTTTTTGGCCATATGTCCAAATCCACGACACTTGAAACATTGGATTTTTCCACCATCCTTTTCATGACAAAAAGTTGATGCATCAGGGGTTTGTTTATTTTTCAATAAGACATCCTTAACCCGTTGTAGTAGGAGTACAATTGTTGAGTCAAGCTTTTTTTCAACAAGTATTTTATCCTCTTGACAACGTACCTCAACCCGATTTATACTTACTTCTTTCGAAGATTGATTAGTATTATTTGAGGCATTAAATCCAACATTTCTGTTCTTCAGCAAAATTTCTTTATTAAAGATCTTTAACTTTCCTACAAGAGAGCTTCGAGAAAGTACAGAAAGATCATTGGCTTCTATTATGGCATATTTCTTAGACTCGTATCTGGATGGTAACGATCTGGGAATCTTGCATACTATTTCCTTTTCAGGTATAATCTTTTCAAGCGAGAAAGAAGCATTGACAATATCAAAAAGTTTAGTATTAAACTCCTCGAAGGTATAGTTATCATCCATTTTAAGGAATTCCCATTCAGAAGAAGGTGATTGATGACGAGCTTCTCTTTTCTGAATCATTACCTTCAAATACAGTCTCAAGAGTATCCCATGCTTCCTTGAAAGTTTCACATGACAAGACATGATGTCAAAGATCATGACTCACTGCATGTGTTATGGCATTTAACTATCAAAATTCTGCTTGGCAAGAGCTCTTTCTTCATAAGTATAAAACGCTAATCGTTTAAACTCAGTTTCCGAATATTCCACTTTCGGTCGTTCATATCCTTCTTCGATTAATAGCCAGGAATTAAAACCTTGGGATTGAAGAAAAGATCTCATGGCAGATTTCCATAATGGGTAGTTTGTCCCATCAAATCTTGGTGGTTCGTTAACTGAATCATCCATTAGATTCAATTCTTATAGGTCATCTTCAGGCAGCACATAAAACTGCCAGATACCTTAAAGGTATACTATTGACTTTTGTCTTTGTTTCACTATGGGTCCATTACTTCTTCATGTTTTTTCAGATGCTGATTGGGCTGATTGGGCTGGTGTTGTGTTAGATAGTAAGTTTATGGTGGAATTTTGCATCTATTTTGGCTCTCCACACTAATCTTTTGGTCTGCTAAGAAGCATGCCATAATTTCTAGACCTTTTACTGAATCTGAATATAGGGCTATGGCTATTGCTTCAGCAGAAATGGTGTGGATTTGTCAAATTCTTAAGGATCTTCATTTTCATCTCTTTGAACCTCCAAAACTAGGCTGTGACAATGTTAGTTCTATCTCTTTGGCCTCCAATCATGTTATGCACAGTAAAATGAAGAGTCTCAGGGTTGAGTTTCATTATGTCAGGGAACTTGTGAAGATTAAGTCTTTGCAGGTTTATTATGTTTATACTCCGGATCAAATTGCTGATATTTTACAAAGGGATTTCATGGTCCAAGATTCAAGTTCTTAAGGTCCAAGTTGCAGGTCTCCTCTCTGCTTACCCTACACTTGAGGGAGTGGGGGTGATGGCATAGCTGCTGATATGGTTGACACGGGTACAAATTCAAGAGATGGTCGAAGTTCAGGTGGTGCCTCTATAATTGGTGGTGAATAACCTTTTCACTTAGTGCCTTAGTAAAGTGTATGACCGATTCGTGTGTGTACATGTACAACGTCTACTTGTTGTACTTAAAGAAGGTTCGTTTTTCTGTTTTTGTTAACACAACTCAGAACTATATTTTTCTTTCTCTCTCTGAAAGAACTTTTATTTTTCATATTCAAAAGAGAGATGCTACACACACCGTGCATTATATCCCGAGAATGCACCGATTCTCACAGCCCTTGGGGCCCCACCGATGGAAAAAGGGGGGTGGGGTTTGGGTTTGTTTCACTCGGTGATTTCTCGGTGTATAAATCTCGGTAAATCTATCATTCTCGCATTCAAAACGGCAGTCCCTAATCTCCTCCCTACATATGTGTCTTCCCAGGTGGCAATGGAAATAATTAAAACAGAAAAAACACGTCATTCTTTTGCCGTTTTGTTTATTTCTCTCTTGTTATATTCTTCTCGTAAATAAAATTAGCAGAAGAACTCCAAAATCTGGTTAATTGGAATCATGAACACCAATCTTGTTGAAACTTGATGAATTTAAATTATTTGTTATTTGGAAAAAGGATCCCTAAAAGTTTTACTTAATCTCTAGCTTTTACTTCTCCATTATATTATGTTATTAATTTCACATTATGAACAAACACAGATTCAGAATCTCCACATACAAAACCCATCTATGATTCTAAGATCTCAAATAATTAATAGCTTCAATCCTCTGATGGCTAATCACAGGTAGTGCTAGATACTTGCAAGTACGCAAAACACTACTGCTAGATCCTATAGAGACGAGAGCTAATTTATTTTATTTCTTGATTCTTCTTCACCATCTCTACACCCCAATAGTATCCATTAATACCCATCAATGTACTGATAAATCTGTAATCAACCAAATCAAAACCGAAAGAAAAGATTTAGAACATCAAAAACAAAAAAAATTAACATGATTTTACATACAGTTAGTTAACATGAATCTACCACCATCGATTAAATTTTCAAAACCCCACCATGATTTTACAATTTCAGTTTTGGGACGAAGACCATGCAGATGGGAAAATTGAAGATGAGATTTTTCAATCGGAATCCTTGGAATTGAATATGTGTAACAGTGCTATTCAGATTTAAGAACTAATTTGAATAGAGATAAAAAAAAGATAAGAACAGGGAAACTTAGAAAAAAAACAATCATATGTCACTATTATTTTTGTCCATATCACCTTTCCACATCATACAGGTGGGGAGGAGATTAGCTAGGTGAATAGCATTTCCGCATGACTCATGTGAACACAGAAGTAACGATGATGCCATCGTGTCCACAAACAATGTTCGCAATATGATTAAAACTACTGAAATGGTATAGATACATATAAAATAGCATGTGATATATATGTGATAGACTCTGAGCCTACGGGCTCGTCCTCGTCTCGCATCATAGAAGAACCTATGATGATTAAAACGTTGCATGATGCATAAACTAAAAGATTATAAGTGCAGAATATAAATGAGACGATGATTTACGTGGTTCAGCACTAAGGCCTACATCCACAGGGGTTCGGTTTTTCACTATGTATTATATGAGGTTACAATGGATAGTCGAATGACTCTGAGTAGGGAACGATGCTAGGAGGTTTATAGATAAAACTCATACTTACGCTTACAATTTCTCTCTCCTGAAATATAGTTCTCTCTTCCTAAAATTGGTTGACCCCTTTTCTCTTGGTGGAGTTGGGTATTTATAGACCTCTTGTGTAGGGTCCCCCATCTGAAATAGGTGTCCCTTATCAACTTGGACTTTGTGCTAATTTCGATGATAGCCTTCGTCCTGCTCCGAAGATGTCCATCGATCCCCTAGTATAACGATGACTCGCCTGCGCTTCTTCCATGAGAATGTTGACACGTATCCTATGTGCGTAGCATTTAATGCAGGTGGTTGGTGTGGTCTGCATGCCTCAGACAACTGTTAACGCAGTGTCAGCTGTGTTTTCTCTCGTACGTTGGATCTGGATCTTTATTGGGATGGTAAAAAGCAACCTTATAGATCTTCTACGGTACTTCGCGGCGGTCCGATAGTCAGGTACTCCCTATCTCATCAATCGTTGGATCACGCCTAGTTGCAGCTACGTGGCAGATGAGGATGGTGCATGCTCATTGGGTGTTTCCACATGTCATCGTTATCTTGATGGGCCCTTTTTCTTTGGCCTACACGTGTACGGTTCTTGACACGTAGTTGGTTGTGGATTATGTTTATATAATTTGCCCCTTTTCTTCAAGCTTGGTGTTTAGTCAAAGTTTGAAGAAAAACATCTCTCCAATCTTCATATCTCGCAATAACTTCCCCTAGATTTTAGGGAATGTTTCGCACTCCTAGTAATAACTTCTGCTCAGTTTTCGGGACGGTTTTCTCTTCCTTTAATATAAATATGAGAGGGAATGCTGGTGAAATAAATTTTATTCTCTTCTTCATTCTCATTTTCTTCTGATCTGTCTATGTCTTCATCCTTTTGAAAGTTTGTTTTCTTGTTCTTTACTTCTACTGCTATCTGCTCATGATTTATCCTCATAAAATCTTCTTTGGTAACATCGTCGCTTTGAAGGATCATTGCTGCTGGTAAGGCGGTTATTCCTTAGGTATCTTCCTTCTCTGATTTCACCATTATTACAGGTATGCAGTTCTTCGTTGCTATCGTTTCTGGGTTTTGTGATGAAGAACATAATATATGAAAGTATATATACTTGCCCCTGTTCTTTATCACAAAATTTGGAGCCGTTTCATTGATTGTTGTTATGCAGTTTTTCCGTGTTCTTGATGATTTTGATGATGTTCTTGGTAGAAACTTCATCTTATAGCCCTGAGTTTAATCTTTATTACTCTCTGTTGCCCCTTGTAGGTAGCCATGGCAGGTAATGAACATAGGAACAGTCCCTATAGATCTCCGCCACAAAGTCCTTATAGATCTCCTCCACAAAGTCCTTATAGATCTCCTCCAATTAGAAATCCAGACATATCTCCGCCGAAGGGTGTACCTGTGAGATCTTTCCAACATGATCTTCGTACTCGTATTGCCCCTTCGTTATCCGATCCGAAGGTTATTTCTCAAAGGAAAGGGGATCAGACCATAGGTTCTCGTTATGCAGTCGATCGTCTCGTCGATAAATCTTCCTCACAGCGCTCGGAGCCGTTGGATGTCCAGCCAATCCGTTCTCTTGCTCCCGCTGCTCCTTCATCTTCTCTAGAACCTAAACGATCCCAAAAGATTGCTTCAACGAAGGGTCCTCTGCCTAAGGACGTGGATTTGGCAAGGAATGCTCCGGTGAAGCAGAAGGCTTCGGAGATGAGCCCTCCGAAGCAGTCATCGGGAAAAGCACCATCTACTGAAGTCACTCTTCTTGAGCAGGTTGTTGTCCATCCTCCTAAGAAGAAAAAACGGGCTCCTGTCTCCTTCAAACATATCAACCTTGAGGAATTTAAAGAAAGGCATGGTCTTCAACACTTTGAGGTTCGTTTCTACGATCAGGGTGACGACCTTACTTATGATATGATAACAAATTATAAGTATGATTCTATGCATCTTCTAACAATTGTGGGAGCCTTCGAAGCTGGTTTGATGCTCCCTTTATATAAATATGGAGACTCATTTTATTATGATGTCCTAGCCCGTCGTGGAGATGGCTCTACTCAACGAACTCATTGCCGCTCGGTGGTTCAGTTGAGCGGGAACTATTTGCGGACGCTCCATGAATGTTATCTTCTGAGCAAAGGTAAAACTCTGATGAAATGCTATGAGCCCAATACCGAGGAGAAGAGTTGGTATACTCCTGTAAACTTCAATTTTTCTTTTGGAGATTATGTTAATGGTAGGAATCGGAAGCGGTGGAGTGTTGGTCTTCGCACCATGGCGGATCCTCATGGTGAGATTCGTCTCTTGAGCGAAGTGAGTGATCCCAAGCTTCAGTTCATCCCTGGTACTGAGAAAACTGGTAAACCCGAGCCCTTCCCTTCTTCGGAGCGTCTCCGTCGTGACCATGACTACGAATGAAATACTACCCCGTTGGAAGTCATTGGACCTTGGGCCCATGGATGGACATATTTAGAGCATGGACGGGAACCTACTGCTCAAAGCAAACCCCGTGAAAGTGCTCCATCTCGCTATGGTGACTTCTGTCCTTGGAAGTTAAATTTCTCTGGGATGAATTTTGATTACACCGTCGATGCTGAGGATGCTGGTGATGAGGAAAGTTGTGAGGCCAATCTTCCTTCGAGAAATATTAAAGACACTACCACTGTCAAGGTATGGTTTATAATCTTGTTGTGTGTACGGTGTGTGTCCCTTAAATCATATATTGACATGTGTGTTGCTGTAGGCTTCGAGAAAGAAAAAGATTGATCCTGTTCAATATTCTACCGCTGATGTCGAAGAAGCAGATATTCCTGAAGTTACCAGTCCGGTGAATGAAGAAGGTCTTGGTGACGAAGATGAAGATGATTCCGACGAAGAGGAGCGTATTGACACTTCTCCTCACAATCGTGAACATGTTGATGACGAAGACGTTGGGGAGAGGGTCGTTACTGGTAGTCAGGGAGATGACCGCATGGCCGATCCTGAACATTCTTCTTTCCACTGCCAAGGGCATAAGGATATTGATCATCAGTCATAGGTTCCCGAGCCGAAAAATCCCTCGGAACCGACTCAAGAGTTTTCCTTTGGTAAGATCTATTCTGCTGGCGGTTCTGTTGACATTGGGGTTGCGTTGGGGAAAGCTTCTGAGTTTTCTTTGTTGTCCCCCAACGATGATTGGGAGGTTGAGGCCGAATACGTTGTCGAGAAAGGGGCCGATGAAGATGATAGTTCCGATGGGGAAGATGTCGAGCTTCGTGCTACCAAGGAAGCTGAAGGTGGACAGCCTGCTGCTGGTAATAAAACCGCCACTGGTGAATGGGCCGCTGCTGGTGTGGAAACTCCTGTCGGAAAGGGGACCGTTGCTGGTGGATCTTCCGAGGGCTTTGCTAATGTTGTGATGCATGACGGGGACGATGAAACCTTTGGCTGGTTGAAGAAGATGGGATTAATGAATGTGCCTTGCCCCGCTCTTTTCATCCCTGGAGAGAGGGACTCTGATGCTTTCACTAGACAGCGGATACAGTTGTCTTCTCATGATAGGGTTGCCGAGATTTGGGATCGAGACTTGGGAGCTACCTCTTCGAGCCTCTTGGTCAACCCTCCTCCTTCTATTTCGGATATGATGGCCATAGCTAATGGGCATCAGTATGGCTTCCCTCAGCAACGTCTTCTTGAGGTGATGTATTACCTTCGCCTGTGGTGATTTGGTTGCATTCTTTTTTAGTGACTCATATATTTTTGGTTGTTGTAGTTGGCGACTAGTGAGTACTGCAACCATATTCTGTACCAATTCTTTAGAGCTAAGGTATTGAAGCTGGAAAGGAAGCTTCATCAGAGGGATGATGAGCTTGTATCTGCTCAAGAGTCTCTCAAGACCAAGGACATGGAGATATTAGAATTGAAGAAGCAATTGGAGGGGAAGGAACGCGCTGAAGTCACCGAAGAACAGCTTCGTTAGGAAGTTGCCTCTCTTCGAGGAGATTTGGAGAAGGCTCGTGCCGAGGCTTCATCTTCTAAAGGTTTGTCTCTTCTTCTTTTATTCTTCATTCGCCTTCCTAGTGTTCTATCTGAGTTGGCCAGCCCTGTCTCCAGTGGGTGATACCGAAGAGTTAAAATGGCTTCGGGGTGAGAGAATTCGCCAAGCTTCCCGGATGAAAGAGTTGGTGTCGAAAATTGTAAAGGAAACTCAGAAATGGAATTCTCGAGCCGATGAGTATAACCGGATGCTTGCTCGATTTCGGGAAAGGCGGGAGCAAATAGTGGAGATACAAAATACGATGACCACGGATCGTCGTCAGTTCGAAAGTGCTTTGTTGTGGACCCGTGACAATCTTTATGAAGCTCGCGATGCATCTTCTCGGTTAGAGGACAAGGTAAAAGATTTAGAGGCAGAGCTTCGTCAGGCCCGCTCATCTCATGATCCTAAGGTTCGGGATTATATACAACGTCTTGTGCGAAAGAGATACGATGCAAGGGCTGAAGCGCATGCTCTCAGCAAAGCCTTAACTGCCTCCCGTGCCGATGTTTCCCGCTTGGTGGAATCATAGAAAGACTTAGAGGTTAACATGTATAGGCTTACTAAAGGGATCGAAGAAATGACTAACGAGGTCAATCGTCTTCATCATTCGGATTCTATGAAGCAGGTAGAGTTAGATGAGTGTCAATTTGAACTCGGGAACCTTCGACTTGATTATAAGAAACTTTCCGAGGAATATGATTTTCTTGACGAAGCCCGGGACGCAGTAGTAAATGAGTTTGAAACAGTTTCGGTTAATGTCGAAGGTATATGTTCGTTTGGGCGTGAATAACTGTCTATCTGCTTTCTTCTGATGTCTTGTTTCTTCCTTATTGTAGAGCTCGAGGGACAACTTGTACTTGCAAATGAGAAGCTTAAAGAGGCTCAATCTGAGTTAGTGAAGCAAAAAGGACAGACTAAGTACTTTGAGGGACTAGCTGGGTCTCGAGATGTAGCGGCGAAGGAGGTGGAGCCGTTGAGGTCATCGCTGGCTAATTCTGAGCTCAAGTCCACCATTATCACTCATGAGGCCCGTCGTCAGCTTGCTCAAGAGATTAACAAGACCTTGGAGCGAATAGCTCTAGGCCTCCTAAAGGAACATAATATTACGAAGAGGTACAAGCGTTGTCCTGTTCCCGAGTCGTTCATGCCTGATTCTGAGGTCTCCTATGGAGGGAGTGTCCCAAAAGGAGCCATCCGCTGATCGTTCTAATCATGCCGAGCCTTTGGAAGAAAAGTAGGCCCTCATGCTAGGACAGAGATTTGATCTTCGTTGATTACAAAGCATTGGGTTATTCCTTGTGTATTTTCTCTTTTGTATTTTTTTTTGCTTACCTCCCCAGACTTGTAATCAACTTTCATGGAATAGATCATCAATCTTTTCGGTATGTACAGTTTAGATTTATCTGTGGCGTTACCTCCTTTATTCAATTCATTTATTTAAAATAAAAAGTGTTAAAGAATACGAAAAAGTGTGTTTTAAAAATAACGAAGTTATGTACCCCCATCATTTGTTTTGGACTTGTCACCCCGTCGGCTAACCCTGGGCCAGAGGATTACCGGATGGTGGGGGTTGATGTAGCGCTCTCGGAAATGTGATGCGTTATTGAATTATTTACATGCACCCATTCCGCCAAACCGCTGCCTTATTTTTTGGTTGGGTATCTCTTTCTGCTGGAATCCTTCTCCATGGTCATACACTCATAGACGCTGATTGGGGAGTCCCGAGAGATTGTATGCAAGTACTTTCCCCAGCATAATAGTTCAAAAGGTTTCTATTTGATTGATGTGGTGAGGTTTGCTATTCCTCGGCCAGAAATAGAAACATGTCGAGCTGATACACTGTCTTCTTCTTCTGGTACTCTTCACACAGGTGCATAACTGTGTTTCTTCATGGATAGTACGGCTTGAGGTATTTTGCATTCCAAGGGTGCCTTAAGATTTCCCCTTTTAGGTTATGCAGGTAGTATGATCCCTTTCCTGCGATATCGTGTATGACAAATGGCCTCCCCATGTTGGTGCTAATTTACCCAATTTCTTTTCTCGCTGATATTGCGGTATGGTACGTAGCACATACTTTCCTTCTACAAAATTTCTAAGTTTAACCTTTTTATTGTACTCCCTTGCTAACCTTCGTTGATAATTCTCCATTCTTTGTAACGTCGTTTCCCTTCGTTCTTCTAGATCATCAAGTCTTTCTAGCATCATGTCCGCTGTGAGATTTTTTCCCCCTGCTTCGGTTTTTGTTGTAGGCATGATGATCTCTGTTGGGATAACTGCTTCGGCTCCGTAAGTGAGGAGGAATGGAGATTCACCGGTTGTTGACCTTCTTGTGGTTCGGTATGACCATAGTGCGTTGTACAATTGCTCGCACCATCGGCCTTTATGTTCATCCAGCGATTTCTTGAGGATAAGACCGAGGGTCTTATTTGTGGCTTCAACTTGGCCATTGCTTTGAGGATAAATGGGAGTAGATTTGTTTTTCCTGATTTTGAACGTGTCGAACAACATGTCAATATTCTTCCCTTGCAGCTGCCTGCCATTGTCAGAGACAATTTCTGCGGGAATACCGAACCTGCAAATGATGTTTTGAAAGATGAACGTGAATACATCTGCATCCCTGATTCTTGCTAGATATTTGGCTTCCACCCACTTGCTGAAGTAATCAGTAGCTACTATCAAGAATCGTCTCTTTCCTGTTCCTTCGATTACTGGTCCAACGATGTCGACTCCCCATTTTGCAAATTGCCATGGACTTCCCACTGAATTTAACTCTGTTGCTGGAGCATGGATTCTTTTAGCGAACCTTTGACATTCTTCGCATCTTCTGGACATTTTAGCAGCGTCTTGTATCATCTGCGGCCAATAGTATCCTTGCATTTTAGCTTTGTCGGCCAATGATCACATCCCCCTGTGATTGCCTGCATCTCCGTAGTGGATGTCCTTCAAGATACGATGCCCCTCCTCTATGGATAAGCAGCGTAATAGGGGTCCGAGGAAAGACTTCTTGTATAAGACTCTGTCACGAAGTTCGTATCTCCCTGCCTTCGATTGCACTTTCCGGGCTTGCTTCACATCTGTAGGCAGCGCTTCTTCTTCGAGAAAAAGATGAACTTTGGTTCTCCAGTCTTCTTCATTACTGAATTCTTCGTCTTCGTTCGCTCTTGTCAGGATGTCGTCTTCGGAAAAATCTTCGGCGATATCTTCCCCTGCGTCGTCTTCAGCAATATCTTCCCCTACATCGTCTTCTCGATTTGTTGTAGCGAGGACTTGCAGTATGGAGATCGAAGGTTCGTATACTCTTACTATCTTGATAGCCTTGACGTTATCATCTTTCAGCATTGATGAAATGTAGGCTAAGGCATCAGCATGTCTGTTATCTTTCCTGCATAAATATCGGAACTTAATGCTGGATATTTGTGATGCCAGAGTTTGGACCAGGGCCATGTATGCTGTGAGAGTCTCGTCATAGGTGTTATACTCCAGTTCTATCTGCCGAATAACTAGCTGTGAATCACTTGTTAGGCGCACCTCTGTTATTCCCATTTCTATTATCAAACGAAGAGTATGTACTACGGCTTCGTACTCCACGATGTTGTTGGTGTGCCCTTCAAATTCCAATCTGAGTGCATGCATGATTCTGTCCCCAGTAGGTGTCATGATCACAATCCCTATGCCTGCACCTTCTCTGTTCTTGGACCCATCGACGAAGACTTCCCACCTTCTTTGGCTGGAGGGTTCGAGTACATCATTCGGGTTCTTTACGTTTTCTTCCATTCCTGGGATGTCCTTCACTTGTTCATCATTATCCAGAGGTAAGTCTGCTAGAAAATCTGCCAGGACTTGTGATTTTTGGGCAGTCTGGATCTCATGGATGATGTTGAATTGCTCCAGTTGCGTATTCCACTTTGCTATTCTTCCCACTTTTCCAGCATTTTTAAGAACAGCTTCCAGCTGTGCTTTTCACGGGACACGAACATAGTGAGTCAAGAAGTAAGTTCTCAGCTTCTGGGTTGCCCATACTAATGCCAATATGAGTTGTTCAATCTTGGAGTAGTTTCTTTCTGCCGTATTGAGGGTCTTACTAACATAATAGATAGGTTGTTCAACCTTCATATTGGTCTTGACCAGTACCGTGCTGACTGCATCTTTGGTAGCATCTATGTAAAGGGCCAACACTTCGTCAGGATCGGGCTTTTGGAGGATCGGGATCGTTTCCAGGTATTCTTTGATCTTCTGGAAGGCTTTTTCACACTCAGCGGTCTATGCGAACTTAGTCCCTTTCTTGAGGATATTGAAAAAGTGTTTACACTTATCCGATGACCTAGCGATGAATCTTCCTAACGCTGCCAAAGAACCGTTGAGTTTCTGGACTTCTTTCAAATTTCTTGGGGAGGGCATTTCCATGATGGCCTGGATCTTGGCGGGATCGACTTTGATGCCTCTCTTCGTTACCAAATATCCGAGAAATTTCCCTGATATTACACCGAAGGTGCACATTTCTGGGTTCACTTTCATGTTGTATTTCCTCATTGTGCCGAAGATATTTCTCAAGTCCTGAAGGTGATATTTGCGCAACTTACTCTTGACGAGCATGTCATCGACATAGACTTCTAAAGTTTTCCCAATCCATGGCTTGAAGACATCATCAACCATCCTATGGTATGTTGCCCCTGCATTCCTCAGTCCGAAGGGCATTCGAGTGTAATAGTAGAGTCCATGCGGAGTGAAGAATGTTGTGTGTTGTTGATCTTCTTCTGCTAGGGATATCTGGTTGTAACCGGAATATCCGTCCATAAATGACAATTCTTCGTGTCTTTCGACAGCTTCCACCAGCTGATCGATGCTTGTGAGCGGATAACTATCCTTCGGGCATGCTTTGTTGAAGTTGGTGAAATCGATGCATATCCTTACCCCACCGTTCTTTTTTGGTACGATGACCATGTTCGAGATCCATGTGGGGTATCTCACATCCCTTATGAATCCTGCTTCCATGAGTTTGTGGAGCTCTTTCTCAACTGCTTGATGCTACTCTGGTGCTACTTTGTGTAGTTTCTTCCTGAAGGGGTTTGTGCCCGGTTTTATCTGAAGTTCGTGTCGTATTATCTTAGGATCGATCCCTGGCATATCCCCTAGCTTCCATGCGAATATGTCCGCGTATTCTTTGAGTAGCTTGACCAACGCTTCTCCTCGATCCTGGTCTATCAGCGTCCCTATCTTGATCATCTTGGGATCTTCTTCCGTTCCTATGTTGATCTCCTTCGTAGATTTCACCGGTGTGAATGTAGGTTTCGGTTCCCCTAGCAGTGGAGCGTTCTTTAATTGCTATTTGGTAGGCTCTTCATCCCCCTTTGCCCCTGAAACGTCTGCTTCGGTAGTTAGAACGGTGCTAACCTTCGTTAGGTTTTTTCTTGAGATTTCTTCGAGATATAGATCGATTGCCTTGTCCTTAGTGGCCGCTTTGTTTTTTCCTCTTCGGGATTTACGTTGCTCATCTTGTTCACTATTTAGCCGGTTTTTTAAAGCCTGACATTCTCATGCTGTGACTTGATCGCCCTTGATTTCCATTACCCCTTTGGGTGTCGGGAATATAAGGTATTGGTGATATGTTGCTGCTACTCCCTTTAGTTTGTGCACCCATCTTCGTCCAATGATGGCTTTATATGGGGACGGTGCGTCCACTACGCTGAATCAGGTACTAACCTTCATCGGTCCTTCCTTGACTTCTAAGACGGTGTCTTCCAAAGGCTTCGTTGGTGCACCGTTAAACCCCATATATGGTGTAGTAGGACGACATCAGATGTTCGTTATTCAATTCTATTCGTTTGAATGTATCGTAGAATAGAACGTTGACTGAGCTCCCTCCATCGATCAGCACTTTCTTTATGTTGCACCCCGATACTGGTAACGTTAATACCAAAGGATCATTGTGATCCCCCATGTCTTCTTCGACATCTTCAGTGTCAAATGACAGGGGTGCGTTCATCCATTGATCATGTTCATCAACTTCTTCTCCATCGATCTTGTACAGTTCACAATAGTCCTCAAATTGCTTTCTCAATCTTTTCCCTATTTGGTCGGTCAGTGAAGGGCCGTTGGGTTCTGAACAGGAAATAGTATTGATCGTTTGGTTGTTCTCGGGCAGTTGGACTTGTTTGCTTTGTTAGGTCCTATCATAGGTTTCTGCCTTTTGAACATATTGTTTGAGATCTTCGGCATCAATCAGCTTCTGGATCATCATCTTGAGATTTTTGCACTTCTATGTTTGGTGACCATTGAAGCAATGGTATTTTCAGTAGTCTCTTGACTTCTCAGACCTTGGTGGTTGCTTCCCCTTGGACCATGCCACTCGAGTTTGGTTCGATCCTTGATTTCCCTCAGGATGCGAACATAGCTGGTGTTGAGATTCATGTAGACTTGGTCTTCGAACTTCTTATTATTGCGCCGATGGTCATCTCTTCGTCATCTCTTATCTTCGTTGGAGTGCTCAGTCGTATTGGTCCTCTTTGATCCGCTGGCTTGCTCTACTGAATTTGTACGATGAGATTTCTGTACTTGTGCTCTAGGATTGTCTCGCTGTATTTCTTCGAGCCTGGCGTGATTTTCGATGATCACTGGAAGATCTCCTTCAGTTGTGGGAATACTTCCATGAATCTCAACGAACAATGGGCTCATCCTGTCCAGTCCCCACTTGTAGCAATTGATGCTGACCACTGGGTCTACATTTCCTATTGCTTAACAGATTTTGTGCCACCTATCGGTATATTCCCTGATCGTTTCCTTGTAGGCGACTGCTAGCGAGAAGAGTTTGTCCATCCCTGCGTTGATGGTCTTGTTGAACATGTAAGTTCTCAAGAATTTCTCAGTGAGCTGGCTGTAGGAATTGATGGAGTTAAGCGGTAGGTTGTCGAACCAAGACAATACCGATCCTTTTAGTCTTGAAGGGAAATATCTGTAGAGGACTACATCGTCTTGGTCCCATCGGGCCAGGGTTCGGTTGTAGTATCGAAGATGTGCTTCGGGATCGCTGGAGCCGTCGTAGCAATCAAACGCTGGGATGGGACACTTTTGGGGGATGAGAGCTCGGGCTAGGTGTGCAGTCAGTGGTGTGGTAACGGCTTCTCTCATTACTTCTTCTAGTCTTCCCCCTCATTGTCTTGCCTTCAACTGCTTGATTTTTGCCATCATCTCGGTACGAAGGTTCTCCATTGCGAGATGATACTCTTCTCTTATGGATGATCGCCCTGATCTTCGGTCCTCATCATCGAAGTAATCTTAATCGTCAGGAATATAGTCTGGGTCGGACAATCTATTTCCCCTGGCAGCTCTTCGGTTTAATGGCTCGGGGTTGTGAACGTTGGCCACTACCATCCTTCGGTCTTGATTTGGTGGAGGTTCCTTAGAATTTGCTTCATCGTGCTGATTCTCAACTTCTGCGCTTTGGACAATTCTATCTCTGAGTTCCTGGTTTTCTTGCGCGAGTAACGCTATAGCGTCCTCGTATATCTTCTGGTTCCTTTTCACCTCTTCAAGATCTGCTATCAATTGGATTGAAACCCTTGATTCGGAGTTCCCACCTGTGCTTGTCCACCGGCGGCTACCGTGTGATCTTTATCTACAATCTGTATCGAGGGATATGTGGATCGTTGGGCGGGGCTTGAAGTTCCACAGGCTGTGCTGGTTGGCTCTCCATTAGCAGAGGCTGGATGGTAAGTAGCGGTTGATTTCGCTCGTCTGTTAGTGGCATCCCGTAGATAGGTTGTTGCATTGTTGACTCTGCCATTCCTTCTCGCTGTTCGTTTGCTCGGGTTATGGCTGCTACTTTGGAGGCACCGGCTTTGGTTGCTGCGGCTTTTAGAGCTGCTGCTGCTATTGCGCTGGCATCCAGAGGCGTCGTGCTTTCCGTTCCATCCTGCTTCTTGTTAGCTTTTTTGAGATTTTCACCTTTTTGCTTGCTGCGTGTCATAACTAGTGTATTCCTTGGTGTTTCTTTTGACGATGCCTTGGCTTTTCCTGCATCCTTCGTTTTGTCCATACTTGCTTTTTTCTGCAAAAAAACAAGACGTTGGCAAAGAAAACATATCCACATGGGTTTTGTAAGTAAAGACACTGTAAGAAAGCGCGTGGTTTTATATTTTGTTAAGAATGAGCTGAAAACATAACTATAGTGTAGATCCGGCAAAGCGAGCCACTTTGAAATGCAACGTACAGATCCGAAGATTTGTAGCAAAAGAAAATTTAAATCGAAGATAGATCCAAAGGATTTTTCCAAGAAAAGATAGATCCAAGGGTTTTTTACAAACAGAAACATGGATCCGACGATTTTTACAAGAGAAAACGCAGATATGAAGATTTTCTGACAACAAATAAAGATCTAATTATGTTTGCAATTTGGACGGAGGTTTTAAATCTGCCTGCTTTCATAATAAAAAAGTTTCAAAGGTTTGCCACCCAAAGTCTGTACTAAGAAACAGTTTTGAGTGATTAAAAGGATTCACAGGGAAAGATAAATCTTTTACCGGGACATAAATTTCCCTGTTTCTAGCGCCAGATTGTGAACACAAAAGTAACGATGATGCCATCGTGTCCACAAACAATGTTCGCAATATGATTAAAACTACTGAAATGGTAGAGATACATATAAAATAGCACGTGATATATATGTGATAGACTCTGAGCCTACGGGCTCGTCCTCGTCTCGCATCATAGAAGAACCTATGATGATTAAAACGTTGCATGATGCATAAACTAAAAGATTATAAGTGCAGAATATAAATGAGACGATGATTTACATGGTTCAGCACTAAGGCCTACATCCACGGGGGTTCGGTTTTTCACTATGTATTATATGAGGTTACAATGGATAGTCGAATGACTCTGAGTTGGGAACGATGCTAGGAGAGTTATAGATAAAACTCATACTTACGCTTACAATTTCTCTCTCCTGAAATATAGTTCTCTCTTCCTAAAATTGGTTGACCCCTTCTCTCTTGGTGGAGTTGGGTATTTATAGACCTCTTGTGTGGGGTCCCCCATCTAAAATAGGTGTCCCTTATCAACTTGGACTTTGTGCCAATCCCGATGATAGCCTTCGTCCTGCTCCAAAGATGTCCATCGATCCCCTAGTATAACGATGACTCGCCTGCGCTTCTTCCATGAGAATGTTGACATGTATCCTATGTGCGTAGCATTTAATGCAGGTGGTTGGGGTGGTCTGCACGCCTCAGACAACTGTTAACGCAGTGTCAGCTGTGTTTTCTCTAGTCCGTTGGATCTGGATCTTTATTGGGATGGTAAAAAGCAACCTTATAGATCTTCTACGGTACTTCGCAGCGGTCCGATAGTCAGGTACTCCCTATCTCATCAATCGTTGGATCACGCCTAGTTGCAGCTACGTGGCAGATGAGGATGGTGCATGCTCATTGGGTGTTTCCACATATCATCGTTATCTTGATGGGCCCCTGTTCTTTGACCTACACGTGTACGGTTCTTGACACGTGGTTGGTTGTAGATTATGTTTATACAACTCAAATGTTTATGATGCACGATTGAGATTATGGATTGGATCATTGTCATACAAAATGTATTTTTAGTAAGTACCTACATAAACTACTTGTTCGTAAAGGAGACGGCGTCATTCCATAACTACTCACATGCATTTCTATAATTGTTACGCATATATATAGTACACGATTAAGTCTTTTTGGCGTTCTATGAATATTGCAACAAGTCATCATGCATGGCTGATTGATTGGTAAGCTACTTATTATAGTTAATGAATGAACTGTTTTGTATTAATCACCATTAATCAATCAATAAATGATGAGCCCCTTGTAAATCTTCAGTAATTAGTCGCCGTGTTTGACCAGCAACAATGGCAGCAGTGGCCAAAGAGAGAGAGAGAGTAGGATAACCGGAAGTAACGGAAATAGTTAGCGTGTTGATCCCTTCGCCTGGGTTTTGGCCAGCCCAATGCCAGCCAAGCCAACCGAGCAATACAGTACGTGCGTTTGAAATCTCATATATTGCTCCCTCATGATAACTTAGTTCCCCCGGTGCTTCTTATAAGATTTGTTTTATGAGACCGAGAAACATTCAAAGACTTCAAGGTTCTTTACTTCAAGGTTCTTTAGCTGCAACATTTCTTCACTATATAATATTACTACTATATTGTAGCTGTGGGATCACACAGTCGACCTAGATGCAATGACCTCTCTCTCTCTCATCTGTATACCCTTTTTAGTATACTAATTCCTTTGTACTACTGATGACTTTCATGCAACCTCGGGGTACGTTGCATCACTCGTCGACTATAACTAGCTAGGCGGCTTTCTATGTCTTCTATTTTTAACCTCCAGGTTTCCTACTTTTCCCTGGACGAATGTGCAGTTCCATTTTTAAGTTCACCCCTTGGTATGATGGGATCAGGGCGGATAAGTCATGTATGTATATTTGTGAGATACATTTTGGGATTTGATTAATTGGTATGTTCATTCTTTGTATTTCTCCCTTGACCAAATGTACGTAACTGATTAGAGTCATTAGACATCCCATCCTTTTTTTTTTTTTTTGAATCCTATTGTTGGGGCTTAAAGAGACTTGGTTTTTTGGGCTATATAGGGTCACCAAATAGTAATAGCGAACCCCCTATCCAAATATTTATAGAATGACTAATATGACCCCATTTGATTTGAGATAATAAATTTGATTAACATCACTAACCATGATTAGCTAATCAATTAAGACTAATTAATTTCTTTAAGTTAAGTGATGAAGATGAAAATCAAAACAAAAAAAAAAATCAGAAGGAAGAGACGAAGAAGAAGAAGAATAAGAAGAAGAAGAAGAAGAAGAGAAATTTGGGTAAAACATTGGAAATGAGTGATTCAAGCAGTACTTTTGATGTAGGTGAATCCGCAACTTCAAAATACGATAACATATTAATATCCATCAACAATGATCATTTCTTTGCTGATTTTTCAGAAAATCATGAAATTTTTTCTCAAACTCAAAATAACCCTTATGAACCTTACTATGATTTCGAAGGACCAACCCAAGAAGAAGAAAAAATCGAAGAAACAAATGCTCAAGATTACCAGGTATACCTATATTCTAACTCCAATTTAAGTTTTTAAGCTCAGAGTTGCAAGAAGTTTCGATTTTTTCCTTCCGAAAACCCTAAGTTTCCAGCCGCCAGGTCAATAACGGCTTGGAACCCATGAACTCCTGGCCGTGAATCTGTTTTACAGGTCATTATTGATGAACTCCCAGCCGTTACCAAACTATTACGTATGGATCGATGAATATTCCTGGCCGTAAATGAAAAATTAAAGCCAGGTTTTTTCTATGTGCATGTGAAGCATTTAATACTGTCGGTGGCGGTTAGGTTTCCTAGCCGAAAATATTAAATGTTATTTAATGATGTTGGTGCCGGTTGGGTTACCCAGCCGTATCTCTTTTTACGACTCGTTTTCTAGGCCGTTATCTGGCTCTTCCATTTACAGGCCAATTAACGGCCCGCAATTCCTGGACGTAAACTTTTTACGGTTCGGAATATCACTAGTCGACCCAGTCATTTACATTATGACGGCTGGAATATCACTGGTCGACCCAGCCGTATAGTCTATGACGGCTGGAAATTTGATTTTCTACCAAGCCGTATACTCAATGACGGCTGGATATTCCCTTTTCGACCCAGCCGTTTCTGTGTGTATAAATTTCTTTTATGACAAATGATGTGACATATTTCATTTTATTATAGATTGAGAAAAAGTGGGGGTACAACAACATCACCCAATAATTCGCTTAACAATCTGTATGGACTAACTCCAAGATACTTTTAAGAGAATCAACTAGACAGTCAGACTCAATCTTAATAAAAGTATATCAAAGAGTTATATCTCAATTTCTTGATTCAATCCTTTCTAAAGCAAATAGAAATCTGCGAGTCTAATTGAATACAAGAGAAATTAACTTGAACGGTACCAAAGACCAATGTTCAAGTATCAATCAATTTCAATCAACAACCAAAGGTCGGATTTCCCAATTGATTGATTCAACGCACAACCTGTGATATTTCAATTATATAACAAAATATAATGCGGAAAAGAAATAACACAGACACCAGAAGTTTTGTTACCGAGGAAACCGCAAATGCAGAAAACCCCCGGGACCTAGTCCAGATTGAACACACACTGTATTAAGCCGCTACAGACACTAGACTACTACAAACTAACTTCGGTATGGACTGTAGTTGAACCCCAATCAATCTCACACTGATCCAAGGTACAGTTGCGCTCCTTACGTCTCTGATCCCAGCAGGATACTACGCACTTGATTCCCTTAGATGATCTCACCCACAACTAAGAGTTGCTACGACACAAAGTCAAAGACTATAATAAATAAATCTGTCTCACACAGAAAAGTCTACAAGAATAGATAAATCTGTCTCCCATAGAAATACCTACAAGTTTTTATTCCGTCTTTTGATAAATCAAGGTGAACAGGAACCAATCGATAACCCGGACTTATATTCCCGAAGAACAGCCTAGAATTATCAATCACCTCACAATAATCTTAATGGACTAGCGAAACAAGATATTGTGGAATCACAAACAATGAGACGAAGATGTTTGTGATTATTTTTCTATCTTGCCTATCGGAGAAATTAATCTCGAGCCAATTTTACAATTGTACTCAATACGATAGAAACAATAAGATCAGATCACGCAACTACAGAGAAAATAGTTGGGTCTGGCTTCACAATCCCAATGAAGTCTTCAAGTCGTTAACCTACAGGGTCTCGGTAGAAACCTAAGGTTAAAGGAGAATCGACTCTAGCTTATACAACTAGTATCACACAGGAGGTGTGGGGATTAACTTTCCCAGCTGCTAGAGTTCCCGTTTATATAGTCTCCAAATCAGGGTTTGCAATCTAAGTTACCTTGTTAACAAAGCATTCAATATTCATCGTTAGATGAAAACCTGATTAGATTCAAGCTAATATCTTTCAACCGTTAGATCGAACTTAGCTTGTTATACACAAATGAAATATACGTCATTTAGGTTTGAGTAACCGTACCGAAACATGTACAAGTCGTTGGTTCAACAGGAGTTAACCAAAAGGTTAGCTATATGAGCACTTTCATATCAACCTTATTCATCTTCACCATAACTAGTTCAAATGACTCAAATGAACTAGTTCAAGAGTTGTTCAATTGCTTAGATCTCATAGAAGTATACAAGACACAATCGAAGCAAAATCGGTTTTGATTCACTCGAATCAATTCATGAACTTTATAGCCATGGTTTGCAAATATGCATTCCTTAGTTTATATAAATTTTAGTTCACGAATAAACCAATTTTAGAAAGTAACACACTTAAGTATGCATACGGGTATGCGTACTTAAGTAACCGGATTTGAGTTAGTTTTAGTTTCCAAACTCAGCAGAAATTCACGGACATGAACTTTCCGCCAGTATGCGTACGGGTACGCATACTTAGGTAACCGGATTGAGTTGGTTTTGATTTCCAAACTCAGCAGAAATTCACGGATGTGAACTTCCGCCAGCATGCGTACGAGTACGCATACTTACCCAGTCTCCATCAACCATTTAGCACACACACAAGTATGCATACATTTGGTTCCCGGTTTTGGACTTATACACTAATGCGCGAACACATTATATGCTTATATCCAAAGATGGTTACATGTTTTAAACTCTTTATTTCAATCATTGAAACATTCTTAGAGGATGTTAAATAGAGGTTATTCACACACTATTTTTCATCAAAGCAATTTTCAAGATATTGAAATAATCAACATGACTTTCGTCACTTGTAAAGATGAACTTGGCCAAAGCGAAATCTTACCAACACATATTTCGAGAGCGAGATAAACTCGGATTGAAATAAAAAAATGTGTATAATCGAAGTCTATATAGCAATACGACTTTTGTCTCAAGATAGGAGATAGAGTAGATAGACTTTTTGAGTGATAGATAAGTTCAAGTCTCCACATACCTTTTAGTCGATGAAGTTTCACCAGTTCCTTGAGTAGTTCTTCGTCTTTGTATGATGAACGCCGTGGAGTCTAGAGCTCAACTACATTTTCTATCCTAGTCCGAGACTTAGCTATAAGTAGACTAGAAATCAAGACTTATAGTTTTGGCAACTAAACTTGACAACAAGCTTGAGATAGCAACGCTTGCGAGTTCGACCGAGCAGTGCTCTAACAGATTGTACCGTACATTGTGGTGGAAGACCAAGAGGTGGTTATGGAAGATCAACCCCCACCTCTGCAAGTTTCCCAGGACACAAGTGCTAACTATGCAAACAACTATGAGAGGAAAGATAAGGAAGATGCAAAGAAGTGGGCTCGATCACAAGGGTTGAAAAAGATGTGCATCATAGTCCAGAATAAACAAGTTATAGCCACCACCTTTCAAATGGTTTGCGAATGTAGTGGAAAGTATGAGAACCATTGGAAAAAGGGTGGTGAGTATAAACCAAAAACCACAAGGAAGAAAGGACGTTATAATACGAAGAAATGTGGATGCCCTTTTAAGCTTCAATTTGAATGTAACAATGATAAGAAAGTGTGGTTTATGGTGAAAGTCGTCTCGGGTTATCATAATCATCCTATTCCGGAGAGTTTGATCAACCATCCTTATTCGGCAAGGCTCAACCCCTTAGAAAAGGAGTTAGTACATGTGTTGAGTAAAAGACACACAATACCTATTGATATTCTTAGTGGCGTGAAGGTGTTAAACCCCCAAACGCATCCTCATTGGCAACTATCTATAACGAAAGAGAAAATTTTAGAAATGAGACATGGCAAGAGAGAGTGCTTATGCAACAATTATTGTTTTTGTTTGAGGAGGCAAAGTACTCTACCGCCTATGACACGAATGAAGAAAAGGAAGTGGAATATCTTTTCATTGCGAATCCGGAATGTGTACAATTGACAAGATGCTTTCATCAAATTCTCTATATGGATTGCACATATAGAACTAACAAGTACAACATGCCGATATTGAACTTTGTTGGGCAAACATCTACCAAGTCAACATTTACCGTTGCGTTTTGTTTCTTGAAAGACGAGACGAAGGAAAGTTGTATGTGGGCATTGCAAAAGGTGAAGTTATTGTATCAAGAAGGTTATACTCCAAAGGTGTTGATTACGGATAAGGAGCAAGCATTGATGTGGGCCATACCATGCGCATCATCGACTTTGCACATTTCATCTATGGAACAATGTGCAAACTAATTGCAAGATGGTTATTTGGCCAGCAAAGAAGACCGAGATGGAGAGGATTAAAAAACCACCGTTGGAGAAACAACAAGAAGATTAAGATAAGTTTGAGATGAATGACAAAATAGCCGAGGTGAAATGGGTGGATTTTCAAAGTGATTGGGAACAACTAATATGGTCGCTCACGGAATAAGTTTATTTCCCAAGGGAGCGTTTTGTATTGGAAAAATAGTCAACCTACCCGGATGTTATAACATATTTGAAGAACGAGTTATTGGATCCCAACAAAGAAAAGTTTGTTAGTGCATGGGTAAACCGTTATAGACATTATGACAAGCACGGTGGAGTCGTCTCACTATCGGTTTAAAAGTAAGTTAAATGGTTGTGAAGGTGGATTTGTTGTTGTTTTTGAAGCTACGATCGAGTATTTTAAGCATGATCTCGATAGAATTTAAGGGGATTTTGAAAAGAGCCGATCTAGAAAGCTTGTCGATTACAGGGATAACCCTAGGCTCCGGGGAATAAGTTTATACGTTTCTCAATGGGTAATCCTAAAAATTATGACGGAAATGGAGGCTTGGTAGCAAACTAATTTTCCACCGGGATTGAGATGTAATTATCCCATCATGTCGGCTTTGGGCCTCCCATGTAGGCATGTGGTATCCAATTATCCCACAAGGATGATTCCGATCGAAGATATAGATCCATTTTGGAAACAACTATCATTTAGCGATCCATTACCAAATCAAGGCTTGGGGACGTGTTTTGCGACACGGAGGCACACAAGGAACTTTTTGAGAAGTATGCTTCTTTACTACCGGCGCAAAGACAACTTTGGTTGTATGAATTGCGGAAATTCAACCGTCCATTCACTAGAGAAGATATTTTTGAACCTACCAAGGGGAAGGGAAAGGGTAGGCCTTCGAACAAAATAACAAAGAAAAAGGAAAGGGCAGAAGCTAAGAGAAAGGTTAAAGAGGGTCCACAATTGTCTCCTTCATTACGAAGAGATATTTCGGGTTTTGAGATGTTGAACGAGTTGTACAACGAGTCGAAAGATACGGCTACAAACAAACGTAAATGAAAGGAAATGGAAAAAGACGGACTAAGCCGAGCTAGTGAAATGGAGGTAAAAGGCCCCAAGAAGAAGGTGGTTGATGCATTCCAAGAAGGTTCAAAAAGAAAAGTTAATAGTGGAGTCAAAATTAAAGACCCGGTTGTTCCGTCCCAACAAGGTTCAACAACAAAAGAAGTTAGTACAGTCCAAAGAAAAGTTGGTGGTGTAGTTGGTATTAAGCAATTAGCGAGAATCCGAGGTAATGATGTCAAAGAAAAAGCACCTATGGTCGAACCATCGCAAATCACCCCACAAATAGTTGTTGGTGGTGAGAAAGAGACGGTTTATATGGACGTAGGTCCGATGATATCACCCCTATAGATGAGGAAGGTAATTATATCCGACCGACGTACACAATATACAAAAATTACATGCACTTTTTATCACATTTTATTCATGAGTACGCCAAGTCCACCGGCAATGTTGATGGCGACGGAAATTGTGGTTACCATGTGTTCGTAGATCAACTTGGACCCTTTGAGGATGCAAAAGATTGGAATGTAGACCAAATTACTTATGTAAGGGAAAAATGTTTGCTTGAATTACGTGGTTTCCCCGATTTCTACAAGCCAATGATGAGATTCGAAAGAGATGAAACGAATGCGGTGCTAAATGAAAAGTTCCAAGCATTTGAATGGCGTTTAAGGGGCAACACTAGATTGACAAGTGAATATTTGATGAGAATGCCAATATGTGGCTATCTACTCGCCAACTCATTCCATTGCGTTATTTATTCCATCTCCTATGGACATAGTGTTACATACGCACCAACAAGACGTATTTTTACCGAAGATTTATCACCAAGGATAGTCATCATGGGGTTTCTGAACATGAACCATTATATCGGCCTCCAATTAAAAGAAGAATGTCCATTACCTCTATTAAGGAGGGGAGACGGTGGTGACAACGAAATATCATTGGGTTGGTGTACTAGGTTCGAAGAAAGATTTGTGGGAGGCATTATAGTTGTCGAGGGATGGCCCTTGTCTACTAATGACTTCCGATGAGGATGACTATGAGTAAATGTGGTGTAAAGGTTAGTGATAATATGATAACAATGTTAATTTTTTGAAGGGTGGTGATTAAAATGATAATATGATAAGAATGTGGTGTGAACCTTTGTATTTTGAATCACTTATTATAAATGAACAATCTAATTTACTCTTATTATATGTTTACAAAACCAAAGATAATGGTTATTTAGAGGTGATTACGGCTAGGTTGTACGCCGACACGACCTAGCCGTAATGACCCAATGAACAGGTAAATAATCTTTTTGCAGAATTACGACTGAAAGACCTAACCGTGAATAAAATTACGGCTAGAAATCCTACCCATATTTCTGGGTACTGTCAGATTTACGACTGGTAATTCTACCCGTAAAACAAATTTAAGATCGATAATTCTAGACGTAAGACATATGACGGCTGGTAATCCTAGCCGTAAGTTACCCTGGATTGTCAGTATCAGATTTCACTCCGTTATACTTAAACAAGAATTTGATAAATTAAAACACTAGTATCCATTCATGCAAGGTAAATTAATATCCCATTACTTAAAACAAACGAAATCACCCAAATCCATAACATAAAACATACTAAAAGTAAGTCTGCATAATGAAAAGCTGAAATGACTTAAACAAGTACATAAAACAATCATCCACTACGACCAACAATCTTGGGAACATCCTCAGAAGATGATGAAGAACTGTGGGGAGTTTGGGAACCACTCATCCAATCATCCTCGTCGTTAGTATAGAGATCATCCTTCGTTGGATTATGTAACTCCTGAAGCCTGAGAAGCAGTGTTTTTTGTTGGTCGTAATCCAAATATAAAACCTCCTCAATGTTACAGATCAGTCTCCTGGCCATCCACTTAGCTCGCTTGACCTATTTCACGGTTGGGATCTCGAATTTTCCTAACCGCATAAGACGTTAACGGCTGGGAGTTCTTGATGTCCTAACAGTTAGGTATACATTACGGCCAAGACGATATGATATCCTAGCCATAAACGCTTCAGAAAACCATTTTTGAAAACCCTAAAATCATCAGTCGAACCTATTTTTTCAATCTAATGGTAAAATAACTGGTGGGTTTTTCGATTCTTACCTAGTAGGAGTCATCTGTGGAGGATTCACAGGAGTTTTAACAGATTGGTTCACCGCATCTCCATTAAAAGGAACATCAATAACTTGCCCTGTTTCAAAATCAGAGTTCAATCGGCCGGATCTTGTCACTCTTGATCTTGCTGCCATCTTGAGAATCAACTTTAGAATCGAATCACGTTGAGCTGCTTCAAAAATCAATGGAGAAGAGAAGGAGATATTATTAGGTTTTGGAGAGTGTCTTTGAGAAGAAGAAGAGAGAAAGTGAAAGGGTTTTGATTTTTGGTTTTGAATTAGGATTAGGTTTTGATTATATAAGGTTTGATTTTAAAATTGATTCATTAGGGAGGGGTAAATCTGACTTTTGAATCACTTAAGATCTCCCCCTATCCATATTTTGGCTACCCAAAGCACATTAAGCCCCCAAATTCCTATTGGGTTTAAGCCCAAATAATAGGATTCTTTTTTTTTCCTTTCTTGCTGCAACATGAAAAGTTGTATTTAAAAGATCAAGATACCAAATTATCTATCTCCTCCTCTCTCTCTCTCATTCCTTCTTCTCCAACAAAACCATCAAGAACAACCCTTCTTTCTGAGGAGATTTCTTCATTATTCCTTTTTTTCTAGGTTAGCTAGTAGTTTTTATTATGTTTCCTACTTATCTACACCGTTATGGTGGTTTTATCTACTCTTTTGAGGTTTATCTTCGCTTTAATGGCGATTCTTGGTTATTGGGTTGAGTTTTAAGATCAATAGTGATGCTCTCCATGCTCTCCAACTACAAAATCTTCATCTTGGTTGTCTCCGGCGACGGAATCTTCATCATCAACTTATCCGGCGACGGAATCTCCATAGGAGGTCTTTTTGACGATTGGAAATTTCATCACTAGTTACAAGAGATTTGGACAAATCACTCCTACTTTTGGAGCACATCTTTCTATAGAACAAAAACAAACTAAATGGTTGGAAGTTAATTCCGAGAAAAACCATCCTTCTTCTGATTTGATAGGATCTTATTCATACTTGTATTTGTCTTACTCCGGTAATCCTTCTCTTTCTCTTGTCGGATTTCTCAGTATTGTACTTTTACGGTATGTTCTTGTTATTTTGTATTCTCTTATTTTCGATCTTAAACTCATTGTAACCTCGAATTTTCATTAATGAAAAGGTTCCTTATTTATAAAATAATAATAAAAAAAAAGTTGTATTTAAAATGAACTAGTATGGTATATTGTAGCAGTTCATCACTATCAATCGGTAAGAAATCACAGAAACAGTTTGGTGTTATTTAATCACATATGTATATTTTAATTCAATATAGGAAGAAACAAAGGAGTTGAGAAAATATCACATGCACGCGGTGGGAATATGGAATGAAGTTTTGGCGAAATTCCTTCATTCATTCCTCTATGACCCTCCTCTCATGATCCATATTACACATACTATAATATATTTAGAAACCTATTATAGGGGTTCCAAAATTTTGGTTTGGAGGGCTCACAAGATGACAAAAAGGGGGTCATTCAATAGTAATTCCAAAACCCCTTATCTCAATAATTAATTAATGTTAATGATTAGGTTAACTAAATTAAGCTAGATTAGTGATAAGATTAGTAATAAGATTAGACTAATCATTTAATTATGGTTAATACTTGAAAATCAAAATCAAAAATTCGTATTAAATTTTTAAAAATTTTTTTCCTGAAAATTGAAGTTACCTAACCGTATACTTTATATACGGTTGGGAGTTCATATTTTCCCAACCGTATACAAAACCAGGGTAACTTACGGTTGGGTTTTCCAACCGTATACCAAACCGGGGTAACTTACGGTTGGGTTTTCCAACTGTATACAAAAGTTAGGTAAATCACTTACGGTTGGGAGTTCATATTTTCCCAACCATAGGAAATTTTTACATTGAGGAAATCAATATTTTTCCACCGTAAATCAATCCTACGGTATTCAGTTCTGAAACTAATTTTTCCAATCTCTAATTTAATCAAATCTAACCTATTTATGGGATCAAAAGCAATAAAAGAGGGTCGGGTTTTCGATTCTCACCCATTTAAAGCTATTACTTGCTGAGAATCGACGTTGAAGAAAAAAAAAGGAAGAAGAAGAAGAGGCGAAGGAGTAGAAGAAGAGATGAAGAAGAAGATACGTTTTGTTTTTTTAAGTTTAGTTTTTAGGGTTTATATTTGGTAATTATTTTGGTTATGAAGTGGTATTTTTGTATTTTTGATAATAAATTAGGTCCCCTCATCCATATTTAGGATAGTTGAATCCATAGGAGCCCTCAAAACCAAATCCTTGGAACCCTTATAATAGGTTTCTATATTTAACTATACATTAAAAAAGAAAGAAAAAAAAACCACTTTTAATTGAAAACTGTATTCGTATATATTTACACACCTGCCATATATATTTGTTTGACAAACTTTGCTAGATTTCTTCATTCTAATGGGGCATATAATCAGGGAACAGTCTCCTATTCAACGACATTGAATTCCCAAATCTCTTATCTATTTGTCTTTCTTTCGCATTGGATTAATGAAGAAGCCCTTTAAGATTTTGAGATCACCAGTCAAATATATCTAAAATCTATCGTGTAAACCCATGTATCATATACATCTAAAATACCGCCCGAAAAATATATTTGAAATTAAGTGGACACAAATGTGGTTCGAAAATTTGGCTGTTGATGAACCTAATTTTTTTTTTTTCATAACTATTTTAGAGATCAAGTTTCATGAGTAGAACTAGAAACTACTTAAATTAGGATGAACATTATTGCAAACTACAAACTGCATTCAGTCTCGTATCAATAAATAAATAAAAATAAAATCAATCTGTGTATATAATATTCTGTGATCCCGATCAACAAAAAAAAAAAAAAAAAAAAAAAAAAAAAAAAAAAAAAAAAAGTTTGTACCTTAAAGATTAAATAACTTCGTATTTTGGTTCCTGCGTCTGTGAAGCATGAACTACTACATATATATATATATAAAACGATAATATACTCACAAAAGTGCAATAAGATAGGCGTGATAAGAGCGTCTCTTTCAGATCTCAAGATGACTTAGCAGCTGGTTAGCTAATAATTTTATAATATTCCTATATTTCTGTTCCAAATAACTCCCTTTAATTAGTTCTCTTGGAAGTAACTATTTTGTTGAAATTCAGGTACCACCATCAACTTCTTAAATCTCACACCACGCTACCCTCTTCTCTCTCTCTCTTTTTGTTTTGGATAATCACTACCCTCTTCTTTCTCCTAGCTACTAGAGATGATGATACCCCATCAAGCAGCAGGAGGTGGTAGTAATGGAGGCCAAGGTCAATCAGCAACGGAAGGTGGAGGAGGAGGACTACAGCATCATCATGAGCATCAACAGCCGGCGGCAATGGCAGTAGTACCCCCTGGATTCAGATTTCATCCAACAGATGAGGAACTTCTCTATTATTATTTAAGAAAGAAGGTTGCTTATCAAGTCATTGATCTCGACGTTATCCGTGACGTTGATCTCAACAGACTCGAACCATGGGACCTCAAAGGTAGCATATATATTTTATCGTCGATGGCTCGATGCTGTAGTTTTTATTCAAGGCTTGTTTTCTAATTAGAAGTATGAGTTCTTATTTGACTATCTTCTTCTATAAATCCCACGAAACTTAACCAAAATGTGTTTACTTCTTGTATAAATCCTACGAAAAAAATGTGTTCATGCAGATAAGTGTAGGATTGGATCAGGGCCTCAGAATGAATGGTATTTCTTCAGCCACAAAGACAAGAAATACCCAACTGGAACACGAACTAATCGCGCCACAAATGCTGGGTTCTGGAAAGCAACTGGCAGAGATAAGGCTATTCATCACCTCAACAACTCTAAGCCAATAGGCATGAGAAAAACCCTAGTTTTTTACACTGGACGAGCCCCTCACGGACAAAAAACCGACTGGATTATGCATGAATATCGCCTTATCGATGATAACCATAATTCATCAGCATCTTCTTCACTCAATGATAAAGATGATCATTACGATCATGGTCATCATCAAGTTCAGCAGGAAGAGGGGTGGGTTGTTTGTCGGGTATTCAAGAAAAAGACTCATCAAAGAGGTTTCCAATCTGAATTAGGAGCTGATGCTGACGATGATCATCAGCAAGCTCATTCACACTACAAAAACCACATGATCAATATTAACGGACCGCCGACTGCTGGGATCGGTGGGACGCCAGTTCATAGTTATCACCAATATCAAATGATGTCAGCTGAGCCGAAAAGTAATAATCATAATTTCCATCACCCATATCATGATTTTAGCACGACAACCTTATTGGATGGTTCTATGAACCTCCCACAGTTGCTTAGCCAAGAATCATCGTCAGTTAGCGTTCCACCTACAACATTTCTACACCAACCAGCTGTTTCACTGAACAACCTCGACATCGAGTGCTCTCAAAACCTAATGAAATTAACAGCTCCAAGCGGTATTGTCGCTGGCGCCACCGTCACCACGGGGCTCACAAATACTGTACATAACCATCATCACCATCCCCATACACGGCAACAAGAAGAAGATCATGGCAACAACAATGGCGGCCGGTACACTGGAAATAGTAATAGCGATTGGTCTTTTTTGGACAAACTTCTTTCTTCTTCATCTTCTTCTACAAATCATTATCATCATAGCGTGGATCACTTAAGTCTTAGCCAAACTGCTAATTCTTTTCAGATGAAATTCCCATTTCATCAATACCTTGGTGTTGGTGAAACAGATGTCATGAAGTTTTCCAAGTAATAGTCTAGCTTAATTTCACGTTTGAATTGTAGATACACTTAATATATTAAGGCACACATATATGCATGATCGTTGATCAGGACGTACGTACGCACTCGAATGTTACGTTGCTGATCACGTACGAAGACACGCATGTAATTTATTTAGTAAGGCAGAAGTTTATGTTATTATTTTTCATTTCTTTTTAAGCTATGTTGTAAAAGGCGCCCCTGGAGTTCCCCAAGGCGCGAGAGGTGTCCATGGGGCGCCTAGGAAAAAAGACGTCCAAGGCGTCAAATTCTGTACGTCGATGGTGTTTTCCAATTTTTCCTCGGGCACCCTAGGCGCTACTAGGGTTGCACATGGTTCGGTTCGGTATGGTTATTGGCTAAAAAATAACCGAAACCGAGTACCTCGGTTTTCCAGTTTTAAAAACCAATGAAACCATAAACTTATTCGGTTTTGTTCGGTTCGGTGTCGACTCGGTTCTGTACAAAATCGAGTCGGTTATGGTTAACCAGCAAATTAAAAAAAAAACTTCCATTTAGATCATCATCATCTAAATCTAATAATAGAAGACAAAGATCTTCTTCTAATAAAACGATTGTATAAATAAAATGGTTCTCACATTCTCAATCACATAGAATCACGAAATCATAAGCAAATAAAACAAGAAGAAACAACATAATCAAACTCAATAGTAATCTCTTCAAAACTTAGAATACCAATCAATCTGAATTGACTTGTAAAAGTTATTAAAATTAAGCAAAACCTACTGTGTAAATCAACCTAAATGACCCTAATATGAAATCCCCAAATGTTTTCAATTTTACAAACCCTAATATCGATTTTAATTCATAAAGTCATAATATAAAAATCAGTTCAGATCTAACTCATGATTTCAAAATCAAAGAAGAAAATAAGGTAAAATGGTACAAGCAAACGCAATACCTTTCCCTTTATAATCAAACTCATATCCGGTCTCTTCTACTCCAGCTTGTAGGTCCAACTGATGGTCAGGTTTGTTACTTGATCAAACTAGAAGAAGAAGAAGAAGTAAAACAAGTAGAATAATAAGGTGATGGTGGTGGACCTGGTGGTGGTTGTTTTAGGCTTGAGTAGTGGTATACTACTGGTGGTGCTTGTCTGCTTTCAGGGAAGAACTTAGGGGAAGAGAAGAAGAGAAGATGCAGTTTTGAGAAACTTAGGGGAAGACTCGAGTGAAGTAAGTAATTAGGGTCAATTATATACTAACATCCACGGCTAATATTATTTCAAACCTATGGACAGTAATAATCGGTTAACCATTAGGTTTTCGGTTCAGTTTTTGGATGAAACCTAAACCGATAGTGTCGGTTATCTGGAACTGACAACCATGAATGAACCATTGGGAAATGGTTTCGGTTTGGTTTGGTTTAAATTCTCCGGTTTCGGTTCGGTTCCATGGTTCCGGTTCGGTTTTGTGCAGCCCTAGGCGCTAGGCGAGGAGTTTGGCGCCTCGTCTCGCCTAGCGCCTAATACAACATAGTTTTGAAGATCATAATTAAGGAACCCTTAACATGTCCTTAATATACATGCAACTGGGTTTGGTATCGACATATTCAACCAAAACTTGCTGAAGTATGATTATTATCTAGCTCCTTTACAAGCCCTCTCCGTTATAGTAGAAGCTTTACAATCCATTAATGGAGAAATAAATTACAGTTTGCAATTGATTATAATCAATTGTCTCATTACAGAAAGAGATCTAGAAAGCACAATGCTTATATAAAGAACGGAAAACAGCTATGACCAATTATTGATAGGGTAAAAGTGAGAAGGAAGAACTAGTCCTAAGAGAGATAAGGTGAATTTATTATGTCCTCTAAGTATTCTTTCTTCCCTTTTTATAATAATCTCTCCTTCCCTTCCTATGAATAAATACCCATAAGATTAATATATTACAAAACTACAATTTCTCTCTTTTCCAAGTTATTAAGGAGGGGGATTTTGTGTTCCCCAAAAAAAGATAGCTTATTTTCATTACCCCCTTTTAAAATTGATAATTGGTGAAACCCCTATCTGTTATAACAGCCATGACAGTACAGTTAAGTTAGCACGTACAGTGCACGTGTGTACTGTTAAAACCCAAAATTACCAAAAGTCAAAACTCTCTTTCTCAGTCGAGAAAAACCAGAGCCGCCATTAATAACATAATAGAAAAACCTAATCCTTAAAATTTACCCGAATAATTTGAATAAAGATACTAATACTCATGTTCATAACAATTAAATTCGAGGAATAAGCTCATGTGCAGTGCAATTAGTAAATTCGAAGGAAAATGATTTCAAGTTGCTAGTGGCAATTCCCGTTTATAAAAATGTAAAGGAATTTTGATAAAGTGCCCCTGTTTTGAAATACACTAATAAAAGTGCCCCCGTTTTTTTGAACTTTTCAAAAGTGCCCCTTCTTTGACCGTTTTATTCAAAAAAACGGCTAACGGCTTGTTAGGGCCGTTAAGTTCCAGCTGACACCTAATAAACGTCTCAAAAGCCCTCAATAGAGTTGGTCTGAATAAGGCTGATTCGGCTGAGTCACCGAGTTAGCATTCAGCAAGTCACTGAGTCGACTCACTGAAGAATTAATCAGGCATAGCCTTGTCTGCTTCTGGTGCTATTCCGACCATTTTTAGGCATGTATTCCGTCTCACCTGCACAACCTAGGATGCATCTAATTCACAACTCAATCATTCATTTATCAACCCATTGGACTACCTGTAGTAGAGAGGGTATGCGAAATAGCTACTCAAATAGGACCCATTCACAACCAATGTCCAATTGAAATCTTATCTCTTCAACAGCAAATGAGATATGAAACTCAGCAATATGAACAATGAAACACCCAACAGTGAAATGCAATATTGACTAATATTTGAACATGAGAATACAGTAGATATACATTTAGCTTATTATGGTTACTACTAAGACCCAACTCACTTATCCATAAAGAGCTTCCCCCCACTCTGACCACTGACAAGAACTTGACTTATAATTCAAAGAAAATAATCAAAACAAACCATATTTTTTCTTAGATCTTCAAGCAGTCTCTTTCTCATTAGTTATCTGCAATGAAATGAAAACTTTTATATCAGAAATCCATTTCTTATAGATGTAATTAACATAAAAAAAAAGGTGCAACATGGACTACCTGAACAAAACCCCTTTCTTATGGCAGCTGCAATTCCATGGTCTGTAGTGACACAACAGCACCACTAACAACAACTCCTTCAGTTCCATCTCCAACTCAAATTCCATCTCCAACTACAACATCACCTCTGCCTCAATACCAACACCTAGCTGCTCGTATCCCATCATCCAAAGACAACAATACAAAATTGCAGCTGTTGCTACTACAATACCACTTTCATTAGCCTATAACACCACCATTTCCTCAAGCGAACAGTAGTAGCATTTCTTATAAGTTCAGTACCATCTAACCAGTTTGAACTACAACTCAACTACCTGCACCTGCAATTCCCTGTCCTAACATACATCTAAATCCATTCTTGAGTCAACACACAAAACCAACATTACCACCAGATTTCACTTCCATCATTGCAGCATCTCATTACCAACCAACTCAATTTCAGCTCTCTACTGCACCTGCATCTCCTTAGTCTTCTGCATACCACCACCAACATTTGCTCTCTCTTTCATGGCCACCTTCAAGAACTGCATATGCATCTTCACCTGAATTCCATCAAGAACTGCATATTCACCTAATTAAAAGAAATCCCTAAATTAACAGTCACAAACCCCAATTAATCAATTCAAGTTCAAACAAATAGATATAAGATGAAATAAAACTAACCCATCATAGCAAATTGACAGAACTTCTAAGGAACAATACTAATTTGATACATTAATAATCAAACATCTATGTTAACAACAAAAAATCAAATTCAAAATTAGAACTTTAACCTACTGCTTCTTCTTATTGTCTAACAGTAGAATCAAATCAAAATAAAAGCCTAACCCCCGTCTCTGAGTTGGCCGCTATCCGATCTCATGATTTCCTTCAAACCCAACTTCACTGTTTGCATCATCAACAAACCCTAACATATCGAGACCCATCAATCAGACCAAAATTAAACCCTAACTTCACTCTTAAAACCATCTACAAATCCTCATCTAGTAACCGCTTCTACATTTTACCCCCTATAAATAGGAGAGGTCTCGCTCCCTCTTTTTCATCTTATTTTGCTCAATCTTTCTCTTTCATCTCTTTTTCTTCTCAGACAAATTAAACACTATGGTTGACGAATCGCCTGAGCGGGATCCGCTCCCTAGGACTACCCCTTATACACTCGACGAGATGAGAAGCAATCGCTGACTCAAGAATCTCCAGCGATCGCCTACAATGGAAGATGGTTCGGTTCTCTTCCCAACTGATGACTTCTGGGTCCTGCGCATGCTAAACCCCCATGCATTTCCTCCATCCTCATCAGATGGTTGGCTCGTCAATCCCCAGGCGAATATGTCCCCGATAGCCGCCTCAGAGTAGGTACCTCGCCTAGCAGCTCACATGAGAGACTATATTTTCCCCTCAATCGCTCTTCGTTCGTCCGTTGAGTCACCTCCTGCTTGGGATCCATGGGTGGAGTATATTTATTCTAATCCCGATCATAGAAAGACCATCCGCTCTTTGTGTATTGAGGCCGCCATAGAAGCTTCCAGATATAGGACCGTCCGGGGGGATCACGACATCTTGGTGCGCTTGTTTGCTCGTTAGATGATTGATCCTCATACATTTTTATTTTCTTGGGGTGAGGCGACTCCGATCCTAGAGGATATGGTCGCGCTCACTGGTCTGCCTATCCACGGTGATACTTGCTTTACTGAGTCTTGTACTTTTAAGGCTATGAATAAAAGCGATAGGGATCTTTGCGACCACCTGACTCTGGCCAAAACAAAGTCAATAAACTGTGACGCCCCAACCTAAGATCACATGCTTAGTTAATAGGATTACAACCTAATTGAAGCATCAAATCTGGATTACCAATTTTAAGAATCATAGTTTGATAAACTAATCCCAAAACAAAACCCATACACTCTAATATATATACAAATGGAAATCCCTCGACTGATATGAATATAATAATGTGTTGTTTTACAAAGAAAGAAAGAATACATATAATAAAAGATACACTAAATCTCTAATCTTCGCTAAAGCTCTAAGCTACGAAAGCAAATATCTTCGCGCGCACCATTTCTTATGATTACTGAAACTGAAGTGGGAACAAGTGAGCACATCATCCCAAAGGGGTGCAAAATGGAAACAAATAACTCTCATGTAATCACTAACATTCTTCACAATTCTAAAGAACAGTAATTGAACAGTCAACATGCACAACATGCATAAGAATATTTAACACACTTCCCTTGCAACAACACACTTCCCGTGCAACATAAATTAGAATATAAAATAAAAGTAATACTATTACACCTCCCGTGCTATGTAGCCATATTGCACTTCCCATGCTACAACAATATTTACACTCAAGATCATATAGCTAAACAATCAAGTATAATATGCAAACATGTACTTTCCCCATATAATAAATTATAAATAATATCACACTTCTCGTGTTAGATAACTATATTGCACAAGAAAGAATACATACATAAAAGAATTATTACCAGGTTATGCCAAATATTGTCAAATTAGATATCAATTTATGCCATAATTACATATTATCAGGTTAATAGAATTATTAATAGAACTAGAACCATTAGTTATTTCACTTAACCTATAACTAGAGACTTATATGATATATGTTATGATCATTGTGTGAGCCTGTTGGCTAAATTCTTAGAATGCCTGTGTGATTAACAGTTAGTCTATATTAACAACGAACGATTCAAATGATGAACGAGTGGATTGAGGATTTCAAGGTAGGCGTGGCTTGTCATCAAAATAGGTGGGAACTCTGTAGATTTCTTGTAATCATTTAGTTTTCTTCTTAATTCCGAGCATGATGGGTCTTTGTTACTTTTGGACAAGTTTGTGTGCATTTACTTTTGGTGTGAATGTTTGTGTGTGTGGTTTCCCCGCAAGGAGTGTCTGTGTTTCCCCCACAGATCCTTGCTAAGTCTTATAGCACGGGAAGTGCAATATAGCTATCTAGCATGGGAAGTGTGATATTATTTATAATTTATCATATGGGGAAAGTACATGTTCGCATATTATACTTGTTTGTTTAGCTATATGATCTTGAGTGTAAATATTGTTGTAGAACGGGAAGTGCAATATGGATACATAGCACGGGAGGTGTAATATTATTACTTTTATTTTATGTTACACGGGATGTGTGTTAAATATTCTTATGCATGTTGTGGATGTTGACTGTTCAATTACTGTTTTTTAGAATTGTGAAGAATGTTAATGATTACATGAGAGTTATTTGTTTCCATTGGGCACCCCTTTGGGATGATGTGTTCACTTATTCCCACTTCAGTTTCAGTAATCAGAAGAAATGGTGCGCGCGAAGATATCTACTTTCGTAGCTTAGAGCTTTAGTGAAGATTAGAGACTTAGTGTATCTTTTATTATATGTATTCTTTCTTTCTTTGTAAAACAACACATTATTATATTCATATCAGCCGAGAGATTTCCATTTGTATAAATATTAGAGTGTATGGGTTTTGTTTTGGGGTTAGTTTATGAAACTATGATTCTTAAAATCGATAATCCAGATTTGATGCTTCAATTATGTTGTAATCCTATTAGCTAAGCAGGTGATTAGGTTGGGGCGTTACATAAACTTCCAATTTTCAGGCGAGATTAAAGTCGAGGCTCCGGATGAAGGGGTGGATAAAGAGGAGTCAGGAGCCAAGAGAAAAGGCAAGGCTTCCATGACCGTGGCACATGGTTCTTCGATCAACGTCCCGTCCTTGTCCAAACTTATGGCGTCCGCTATCAAGGCTCATCCAAAAACGGTTATCGTCGAGGAATCTGATGATGTGCAAGAAGTAGAGGGATTAAAGAGTAATCATAAGTCCAATTCCGGACAGCGCCACACTTCATACTCATGTTGGATAAAATGTTGGGGTCCTATGATTACTGGTGAGCGGATGGGTGTTCCTCCTCATGAAGGAGAATCGGATCGAGCGGAGTTAGCGGCTTTTCTCCTTTTCTGGTTATGTCATGATGTGTTCGAGCATAGTCCCCGGGATACTATCAAGAACGAGCTGATTCCTTTAGCAGTATTAATGTCTTTTGGTATTTCGTTTCCGCGTGCCCTTATGTTCCTGGGAGGTTTGTACCGCCATTTTGATCTATTGGCGCGTAATATTCGTCGTGTGGATGGTGCTCACGAGGTAGAGACCTTTGTTCCCTCTAACTTTATTCAAGCGTGGGCTTGGGAGCGTTTTCCTTTGTACATGCCTTATTCAAATCCCCTTGAACTCACGAAAAGGGAAGAGGTTACTTGGGATGATGGCACTAAGCATCTAGTGGAAGTGCCTCGTTCTCATCCCCGGATGGCTTTGTATCACAAGAAGGGTTCCCCCCCTAAGAGTAAGCGTAAGGATTACATGGACAAGGATAACTATTTCAAAACTTTATCTTATCAAGATGGCCGCTCGGGTCCTTTACATTATAATTTTGTTATCAAGTCCCCGAGGACGCTCAGTTCAGCGAATGTGGTCAATTCCGAGGATTTCGATATTATTCTGTCTATCTTACCAGGTCGTCTTCGTGGCTTTCATGGTGGCAAATTTTCATCTGAAGTGTACAATACTATTCGTGTCGCCTGTCATCTTGGTTTTGACCAAGTGGTTCCTAATGATCCTCCAGAAGCTTCCTTGCCGATGAATTACAGATCTGCAAGAGTTTCAATCATTTCGTCTTCAAAGAGGGTCTCTGGATGAGCGATCAAAAATCTTATTTTGATTTCTATCAGCCTTTGTCGAAGCAGAAAGTGGCACTAATGAGTGGCGCGTGTATCGCGATGGCCTTAACCAAAATGTGCTAAACCTCCTTCTCGGAGATGTACATCCTCTTCTAACTTTGTCCCGCTCATATTTCAAGGAGCTTCACGCGTCAGGCCGTGTGAAACTGTGTGACGACGTTGCTAAACAGTATAAACTTTCCTCGGGCACCAAGGGTCGTCCTCTTCAACCTTTAGTTACCAGCTGGGAGTCTCTTCCTGATGAAGATTCTCCTCAGAAGATTATTAAAAAGGGCAGTTTTTTGCCTCCCTTATCCGGATCCAAGAAGAGGGGGGCTTCCTTCCGTACTGAATCAGTTGGAAATTCCTGCTAAGTCTCCGCCTACCAAGGTATTTATTTTCCCTCTTTTGATTTTTTCTCTTGGTTAGTTTCTTTATCAGTCCACCTTTTATTAGTTTGTGTTATATTCTTTTTAGAGTTCCTCGACTATTGGATGCAAGCCTAGGCCCCCTTTTATTGAAGAATACATTACCTACCTGCACATGAGTGGAGGCCTGATCAATTGGCTAAGAAGATGAAACGGGATGCTGGCATACTACCTATCTCGCGACTTCCTTCTACTCGCTCTGCTAATACTTCTCCCACGCTTACTCCACAGGCTCCAAAAATGGGGTCATCCTCCTCATGTTCATTTATTGATCTTGTCGAGCGTCAACTTGGTCGGCCCGTCAGTAGGAGTGGTTCCGAGGTAAGATCTCCCCGTATGACCCTGAACTCTACCAGGCCTTTGGTCGTAAAGACAATTCCGGATCCTGAGCATCCTCTTCATACTCCTTCTGATATGTTGGGGGCGATGAGCATGTCTGGCTCGGACCACTCAGTTCATGATTACTTTCTGAGCGGCAATGATGCTGAGCTTAAGGAGGAGGCTATTCCTCTTCCTCGGAATCTCGTAAGTGCTTCTTCATTCGTGTTTCTTCCTTTTATTTGTACTTCTTTGTTTTGGTCATTCGGGTTTTACTGTTGTGTATTTGTTATTTTTTAGCTGACATGTGCCAGTCGAAATATTCTGTTGTAGTTATTTAATGCGTTTTGGGGTCTATTTATATGCATGTGTTTCTATGAATTTCACACTTTCTGATATATTATTTTACTTCTCCCTTTCCTTTTATTCTTCTTCTCTTTTTTCTTCTTCTTTTAGATCACTCTAAGCCTGCCGCGTAGAGCTCTTCTTTATCCTCGAATCGTTCGGTTCACTCTCATGTTAACCAGCCCCCTACTTCTAATCCGGTCTTCTCTCTCCCTCCCCCCCCCCCTCCCATTTTTTTTTGACATTTTTTTTTTAATAGGATATGGGTAAACGAGAGAATGTGCACGCCAAGGGAAGCGACTCGAATGTGCACGCCAAGGGTAGTGAATCAGGAAGTATTAATGAAAAGCGGAAAAAAACGGCTAGAAAGGCGACTCCTAAAGTGTCACGCGACGTAGACGAGGATGCCGTGTTGATGGATACTCCAGAGGATCCTAAGTTTTGATATCCTCGTATTTAGATGCTGAGGAGGCGGACGTTGACGATCGCTTTGTCCTAGTGCATGGGTTTTGGGTCTCTTCCGCTAAAGCTGCCAACTATCACCGCATAGTTGAAAAATTTGGGCATATGTCTGTGCACAAGGAGATGGGCGCCAGTGCTTTGGTTATGACAAATGAGAATTTGCTGGACATTGCGAATGGTATTGCCCATGCTGAAGAAGTCCCCATTGAGCCAGTTGTATTGAAGTAGTGGGAAAGCATTGTCCAAACAGCTTTGCTCCTTCAATTCCCTATTCAGTGGTTGCAAGGGTTAATGGACGCGGTGAAGGTGAGCAACAACGCGCGTCATCTTCTTCCCAAAGAGATTGGCGAGTTGGAGCAGGAGTATGTGCGTCTTCTCAAGACGGACCAGGAGAAAAAAGAAACGTATGATCAGTTGATGACATGTATTGGCCATGCTACCGCTGAGCTAAAGACTGCCCGGGATGCTGCCGAGGAGGTTCGTTCGCGTCTGGACAAGAAGAAGGCGGAGTTTGCTGCTTTGGATTCTTAGTGATTTTTTCCTTTTTTGTGTTTGTCTTTTGGCTTGTCTTGCTTGGGTTTGATTTGAACAACAACTTTTAAATTGTGTGCATTATGACTTTCTGGATTTCTAGTTCTATCACTAATCTTGAGATGTTTATGCTTGGAAAAGGTTATTATAATTATTATACGTTTTTTTTAACGGTTAGGTGGAAGTTATGGAGCAGTTGATGCTCCTTTTGCCTATACATGGGGACAGGTAAGGTATCTTGATTAGCATTTTACATATCCTTTTAATTGCTTTCTCTTCTGTATATTTTTGTTCTTTGGAGGTTTGAAACGCAGATGGCTCGCCGTTTACATGGTTATGTGTTATCGTTGGTTGTGGTGCCCACATTGGTTACTCCCTTTGATAAGGGATACGAGTTAGCTCGGCTATCAACATATTCAATGGCACGGAAAGCACAAGCGTCTGGACAAGTGACGTTTGAAATTCAGCGCGTCTTGGATGATGCTGTCTCTGCCCGTCATGAAGCTGAGCGATTGTTTCAGGAATCCGCCATTATGATGAATGATATAGATCAGGTGATAGCCGATTGTCGTTCTTATATGACTCAGCAAGCGGTTCCTCGATTAGGCGGGTATGTTTTGACCCTATGCTCTGTATCCGCCCTTATTCATTCTTCTGACAAGCAGGTGGAATTGGCACGTTTATTAGTGCTAAAGGAAGAAGTAGGGGTGTTGCAGACCCATAGATTGATTAGACTTGAGAAGGAGCGCCAAGCCTGTGTAGAGCATAATGAAATTCTTGATATGGCGCGGCAGGCTCGCGCTTCTGATAAGATTATGCACGAAGTACACCAAGTGCTTGGGAAGGCGCATGGTGCTTTAGCCGCGGCTGCCACTCAATATGACGAAGTACTTCTGATGGTGCGAGATTTGGATCAAGATATCGCGCATTGACGTTCGTTCATAGCAGAGCAATCATGAAGGGAAGAAGGGAATGTTTCATTATCCTTTTTTTTCATATTTTTTTTATTGTAATCAACACTTTGAAATTACTATTTAATGCTATTAATGTTTTTGGAATTCTATGAGGCATATTTTTCGGATGTTGTGTCCAACTTTAGTTATATAAACTGCTTCATTCATCAGATTATGAAAAGTTTTAAGGTTTGTATCTGTTTAATGGCAAGCCGTATGTGGTTGGTTTTAGAGAGAAGGCATCTTAATCGCCTTTTAGAGGTGCTGCATATTGCGCGCAATACATTCAGTATTGAGAATTCTTGTTGGCATGAGCGGTTGGCGGATGCTGACCAACGTGTAATGGAGGCGCGTAGCAAAGGTGGATTACTTGATATGGCGTTACTTCAGTACCGCGGTTATTGTCGCGAACGGCGTTTGGCCACTTACTTACAGTATATTAGGGCAGACTGTTCTATAAAATCCGTCGTAGTGGCTCTGAGCAGTGCTTATAAGGCTCTCCGTGCATTGTCTTGATTTGTATATATATATAAATATAAATTTTTGTTTTTTATTTTCTTTCTTTTTTTGACTATATATATGTACTTATATTTCTCGAAGAAGCAGTATCATGGCTCAAAGTACTGAGCAAAGAATTAGTGAATTGTATGTACTGCTTAGGAATAAAAAAATGGAGTTGTTACGAGCCACTGTGGTTGGAAATGCTCGACTTATGCGAGAATGTGAAGATATTTTTGCAACTAGCCAAGCGCAGTATTTCCACGCGGTGGATCTGTGTGCGGATCGATTGGGTGCTTATCAAGTTAACCCTTCAGTTGAAAGATCTATTGCTTTGCCGAGGCATCTGAATTATTTGCCGGCGCACGTTCGCAAATGGAGTATTGGGAGCGTACATTAGCTGTCGCAGGCGGACGATGGAAGCGTGCGCGTTCAACATTAATATCGTTCATCGAGTCATAACATTCTGCTTAGTTTTGTCTATGTATTGTATATTTATGTTGGGTACTTTTTAGCCGAAAAATGAATAAAATTGTCGTTTTTCTTTTATCCGTTATCTATCATTAAGTGTATCTGAATGTTGAACCGCACATTCTCGTGTACTTGATCGTGTATGAGTCTTATTCATGCTTTTGCGACTGTGTTTTCTGTTAAGTCGTGTTTTCGACTTTTGCTTAATACTCGGAGCTTGGATGTAAGCACTTCCATTTATGCATGGAACTTAGTCATACTCGGAATTAGTAATTACTTTTATCGGCTATACACGGGGTCTAGCTATACTCGGGGCTATTAATAAGTTTTCATGGGTCGTACTTGGAGCTTAGCTATAGTCGCGGCTATTGTGCATTTCATTGGCTTTGTATGAGGCTTAGTCATACTCGAGACTATTATTCACTTTGTTGGCGGTACTCGGAGCCTAGCCATACTCGGGGCTATTAATTCATTTTTTATGGGCTATACTTGGGGCCTAGCCATACTCGGGGCTATTAATTCATTTTCATGGGCTACACTCGGAGCCTAGCCATACTGGCGGCTATTGTGCATTTCATCGGCCATGTACGAGACCTAGTCATACTCGAGACTATTATTCATTTTTGTTGGCGGTACTCGGAGCCTAGCCATACTCGGGGATATTAATTCATTTTCATGGGCTATACTCGGAGCCTAGCCATACTCGGGGATATTGTGCATTTCATTGGCCATGCATGAGCCCTAGTCATACTCGAGAGTATTATTCATTTTTGTTATCTGTACTCGGAGACTAACCATACTCGGGGCTATTTTTCTTTATATAAAATAATGAGAATTATGATAGTGAAAGAAGAAATTTATTTTTGCTACTCATGATTGGCCATCCGCCATACATTTAAATTAAGATAAGTGTTATGCGTAGTAAGCTTTTAACCATTTACCATTCATAGGGGCTTTAATCCGAGATCCGTTTATCCGCTTGAGATAGTAATATCCGCTTTTCGCGACCTCTCTGATCATAAAGGAGCCTTCCCAATTTGCGGTAAACTTTCCATCTTTTATGTCTCGTTGAACGTGTGGAGCGATCTTTAGCACTACGTCGTCTACAGAAAAGGTATGTTCTATCACCTTTTGGTTATAGTAGTTCGCCGTTCTTTGTCTATACTTATCCGAAAATCGTTTATCCTTAACTCTTCGTTCTTCCAAAGTGTCAAGATGGGAGAATCTACTCACTTCATCCGGGGTGGTAAGACTAGCCATCGCTACCCATGCTGAGGGAATAACTATTTCCACTTGAAGTATTGCATCTTCCCCATACACCAGAAAATATGGCGAGGCTCCAGTCGAGCTCCGCTTAGAAATGTGATATGCCCATAGAGCAAGCGGTAAATTTTCATGCCTACTCATGTGATGATTGTGCACTGTCCGGCTTAATATATTCAACAATGTTTTGTTAGTAGCTTCTTCCTGCCCATTTACCTAGGGGTAATAGACAATCGAGGTGTGGAATTTAATCCCATATTGATCTAACAAATCCTTGACATCTTTGTTAATGAAAGAAGTTCCGTTATCCAGTCGGATGATCATTGGCGCGCCAAATCGGCATATGATGTATTCCTTAATAAATGCAGCGATGGTGACACCGGTGTAGTTGCGTAGCGGGATAACCTCCACCCATTTTGAAAAATACTTAGTCGCAGTGACGATATACTTATGACACCCTGATGAGTTCGGACTTATTGGCCCGATAATGTCAAGTCCCCAACTGTGAAAGGTCCAAGGTGTGACGATGCTGTGTAACAATGTATGCGGAGCTTGAATCGATGGACCATGACTCTGACATTACTGGCACTTTCTTACGTGCTCCGCCGTGTCGAATTCCATTATAGGCCAATAGAATCCGCGTTCGTAGAGTTGTAAGAAGAGTTTCCGCATACCTTGATGTTCCGCGTTGTGGGTTGTAGCCATCGCTACTTCCGCTTCCTTCTTGGATAAGCAACGCAACACCGTATTTTTGTAACTTCTTCTGTATAAAATACCTTCATTCATGAAAAAAAGGGAAGCTTTCCTATGAATTTTTAAAGCGTCTTGCCTATTCTGTGGTAGGCGTTCGTGCTTGATATAGTCTATATACGGCTGCCTCCAATCCTCTACCTCTACGATGCATACTTCATCTTGTTGCGGGGGCGCTTGGAAATCTTTGCACTTATCTTGTATTACTGCTGATTAGAATGCCATATTCGGCCAGTAAACGCCCATTCTCTGCAGACGAAGATATAGTGGTACACCGCCTGTTTACCCGCAGGATTCATCATGAACACGGCTCAAAATCTCTCGCGCCTCCGTTCTCCCTACGCAACGTGAAAGCGCCCCTCCGGGTATTCGGTAATACATCGCCCCTCGTACCATGAAGAATTGTTTTAGCACCTTTGAGGGTAACATATGTTCACTAGTATTCTTGAACAAGTCATCGATGTAAGTATGCCTCCAATCATTTATCTGCTCGAAGGCCGCGTCTTCTCTCCAAGTACTTGGTAATGCTCTTTTCTTCACTACCACCGTGCCTTCTTCGGCTTCGTTTAATCACATCTTTGCTGCTAGGGTAGCTAACGCGTTGATTAGAGGTCCTTTTCGTGTGCTCTATAACCATACTTCCTCTTTTTGCCAATAATCCTTGGACTTCTGCGCGATAAGGGGCCAGGTATGGTTCCTTTACTTGGAATTATCCTGTCACTTGGTTCGTGACGAGTTTGGAATCTCCCTTTATGTCTATTGCTCCTAGATTAAGTTCTTTTGCCAATCGTAATCCTAGGATCAACGCTTCATATTCCGTTATGTTGTTACTACACTCAAAATCCAATTTGAACGCGCATGATAATAGATCATGCGTGGGTGTTTTGAACACGATGCCATCTCCTCCGTGGGAACCATATTATGATCCGTCGAAAGACATTACCCATCACTCTTCTAGTTCCGCTTATGCGACTTCTCCAGGTATTTCATTGCTTATTTCCATCATGTCTGTTCCTGAAAATGTAGCTAGTAAATCCGTTATTGCTTGTCCACGGACTCCCCTGGGTCGTTGATATCTCAAATCGAATTCGGATAGATGCAACAACCAGCGGGCTGTTCTCCCGGACAAGATTGGTTTTGTGGCTAAATAGGCGATCGGGTTGGCTGTCGCGACCACTATGGTTTCATGAGCGAGTAGGTATGGCCGTAGCTTCTGTGTAGCGTACATGAGTGCCAAGCATGCTTGCTCTGCTTTAGAATATCTAAACTCTGTTTTTCTGAACCCCCGACTGATGTAGTAGATCGGAAACGGCTGGTCATTGCAGAGGTCTCGGACTAATAGGGCTCCAATTGCTAAACTGGTGAATGTCGTATATAAGTAAAGTGGCTCTCCTTTGATCGGTGGTCATAAGACGCGCGTGCTAGTCAGGCATTCTTTGAGCTTTGGAAACACACGTTGTTGATCATCCCCCCATTGGAACTGTTTTTTTTTAACAACGGTAAGAAGGCGGATAATAATTGAGCTAACCCGGGAATGAACCTTCGGACATATGATATCCGCCCGATATAAGCTTGTAATTCCTTCACATTCGTGGGTGACGTCATAATAGTTATTGCTTCTACTTTACTTGGATCGATTTGTATGCCTTGGTCCGTGACGAAAAATTCCAGAAATTTCCCGGAAGTGACCCCAAACGCGCACTTGAGAGGATTCAATTTGAGGTGATATTTCCTACATCTGTTGAAGACGCGCCTTAAATGGTCCAAATGATCTTCTCTGGCCCTTAATTTTACCACAATGTCATCTATGTATACTTCTATTATCTGATGCATCATATCATGGAATATGGCTACCATCACTCGTTGGTAAGTAGCGTCCGTGTTTTTCAATCCGGAGGGAATCACGATATAATAGAAGTTTCCGTATGGTGTTTGAAAGGCTGTCTTGTGAGCGTCTTCTATCGCCATTCTGATTTGGTAATACCCGCTAAAACCGTCCATGAATGAAAACATCTTGTGTCCGCATGTGTTATCCACTAATATATCTATGTTTGGCACTGGAAAGTCGTCTTTGGGGCAGGCTCGGTTCAGATCTCGGTAATCAACACATCATCGGACCTTCCCATTTTTCTTTGCTACTGGTACAACGTTGGCCAGCCACACAGGGTGTTGGATCGGCTTGATGAATTTAGCCTCGAGTAATTTTTCTACTTCTTCTTTGATAACGAGCTCTATCTTTTCTGGGAAATTATGGCTCCATTGTTTAACCGGTTTATATTCAAGCGAGACACCCAGATTACTATCGAGGCCAGGCATTTCATCGTATTTGAATGGGAACACGTCATGATATTCACGAAGCAGTAGGGTCATCCGTTCTTTTTCATCTTCTTTCTCCTCTCCTTGTAAATATTTGCTGATACGTACGCAGCGTGGGTATTCCGCTTAACCTAGGTTGATTTCTTCGAGTCCGTCAAGTGTCGGATCGGTGGTTGTCTTTTCTGCGGGTAATTTTTGTATTACTTCTTCTTGAGTAGCAATTACATCCGTCTCTTCATGATGCTCGTCTACTATAGGGGTCGCCTCTATCATCTCTTCATCTATTGATGACATTGCGCAGTGATGTTGATGCTGAGAGACTTCCACGGCTCATTGCTATAAGCGGTAGACATGTCCGCCCTCTAGTCGTGAGAAACGATTGAATTGGATGTCCTTTGCTCCGACTTTTTCCATTTTTCTTGCTACGGCGGGTCCCATCCATGACGGTCTGAACACTGATGTAGTTTTCTCTTTCGCTTGCTCTTGAAATTCTTCTCATTTTGGTAGAGGTGTTAAGTGTTCCGGCTGGACTTTTTGGTCCATGATAGGCTGTGTGTAAATGACTGCATCGGCCATGTAGGATTTTTCCGGTCTGAACGGGTTACTTGTGGCGGGACTGCGGTACTGCTTACCATCAATATTGGTCTTGATGCATTGGTGATAGGTAGACGTTATTACTTTGTGATTTAAGAGCCATCCTCTCCCGAGAAGTACGTGAAACATGGTATCATCTTCGAGTACGTAAAAGGGGGTGAGCGCTCTGATAGGTCCAATCTTATCACCAAGTGCACTATCCCTATTGCCATTTGAGTTTGTCCTCCAAACCCTCTTACACTTGCTGCAAGCATCTTTATTGCTGATTGTGATACCCCGAGTAACTCCAATGTGTGTAATGAAATCAGGTTGGGTGAAGCTCCTCCATCTACAAATGCTCTCTTAAGAGGCTATTTATTGATGAAGACCGTCAAGTACAGGGGTCGGAGATGTTCTCCCGGATAGCAAATATCTTCATCTATAAAAGTGATAGCTCCTTTAGGCGCTGGATCGTATGGTTTTCCTGATGCTATCGCAACGATAACTTTTGATTCTTCGCGAATCTGATTTTCCCTAAAACCCAAAGAATCAAAAAATTATTGCGACAAGATGGTCTGGGTGAATTTGCTGGAGATTCCATTTGTATCTGGAAAGGTTGTTGCCTCAGATGCCTCGTACACTTCTTTCTCTTCTGTATCTTCCCAAGGTATCCAGGCTTCCCCTTCTGCTGGATCGTGTGAGATCATGATAACCTGATGCTGAGGAAAAGGGTTATTGTTTATGTTTTGATCTCATATTTCCAACTCCCTTTTGGCTTGCTTCTTCTGAACAATGTAGCGGAAGGAGAAATATTCCACAGTCGGGTGATGCACTCTCCTTTGAAAATGACAATATTTCTCATGTGTTTTATCCGCTGCAGTGGGCTCTACAGAAATCGGCGGTAGAGTTTTTTCTGTGTTTGTCACCCATTGATCTAGAATCCCTACTATCTGTTCTTTGCTATATGGAAAAGGAGGTGGCGGATTAGACCTTCCTTCATTCATACTTCCCCTCTTCTTCCCGATTATCCTTGATACGGGTTGAAAGCAGTCGCTCCTTTTCCACTCTAGTTCATTTGAGGTCGATTGCTAAAAGCTGGTGCGGACACGGTGTTGACAGAGTGTTGTGTGCCCAACTCCTCTTAAGCTCATGACATCAGCGCAATCGGATATCCGAGCCGCGGCTTCTTCAACTTTTACAAAGGTTTGGAACTTAAAATTTGTCAAATTTAATCTCAAAATAATGTCCATTCCTCTAATGCAGATTTCCACTAGGCGCTCCTCCGGGATATTTTCGTGACATTATAACGTGAAATTTCTAAAGCGCGTGATGTATTTTCCGATTTCTTCTCCTACCCTTTGCGTGCACCTTCCCAGATATATTGCAGTGACTCTCCTCTGGGCAGAATAAAATTTCTTTAAGAAAAGATGTACCATTGGGGGCCACAAATCGATGCTTCCTGGCTTCAGGTTTTCGTACCAGGTGAAAGCGTTGTCTGTTAATGACTTTGGGAATTCCCGCATACACTGGTTTTCTTCTTGAGCATAGGCGTTCATTGCTGATACAAAGCGGCTTACATGTTCTCGCGCATTCCCCTTTCCTCCATAAGTCTTGAACTTTGGCGATGTATAATCCTCAGGATACTGATAATCAGTGACCTCCATGGAGTATGGGGATCCAATGGGTCATAAGCGTCGTGCTTTGTTACCCGATAATTCATCTCAAGGTACTTTGAAATCGCGTCTTCAGTCATCCCCTGAACAGTGTTTTTGGCGCTAACCACTCTTGAAGTTGTCGCGCTCTGCTCTCTTGCTCGCTTCAAAAGCCCTTGTAGATCGTGTTGTCTTTTGATAGAAGCGTCCAATTCCTTCTACATCTCTAACATATCATGTCCGCCTGTTCCGGAAATGGTCTTCTATTTCGTCAGCTCTCCTCTTCTCGGTGGTGCTCCTACGCCTTGCACAATTGGTGTAACAACCACCCGGATGGTTCCTTCTTCATAGCTTCCTCCGTTCGTATCTCTATTGTCACGACATCCAATTTGTGGGGTATTCCATCCGCTCGCCCTTTCTGAACCGTTCTTGGGAGTATCATGCTGGATGAGAGACTAAGAACCTCCCACTGTGGTCGCAATGTTGATAGGGTAAAAGTGAGAATGGGGAACTAGTCCTAATCACAACAAGTACCCCAAGGTGATGAGAGGTTAAGAGAGATAAGGTGAATTAATTGTGTCCTCTAGGTATTCCTTCTTCCCTTTTTATACTAATCTCTCATTCCCCTCATATGAATAAGTACTCATAAGATTAATATATTACAAAACTCTACCATTTCCTTCTTTTCCAAGTTATTAAGGAACTAGGAAAAAGGTTCCCTTCTTGTTTGGAATGAAGCCCAACTAGTTCAAAGTTTCCCTTCTTGGGCTAGGACCACCCATTATTCTATGGGTTGGACCTAGTTCCCTAATTTCCTCTCCTTAAGAGGAACCCTTAGTAGGCTAAGGGGCTAGCTCTTTTAGGGTTAATTATTTTCATGTATCAACACCAATCCATCACTAAATGAATCATCCAATAGGAAACTGACAGATAATAAAGGATGACAGTTTACAGACAGTTACAGTTACACAGAATGTAACTGAAGTGTAAACTGTGATAGAAAGCATTTAAATGCTAATAGCCCCCCTCAAGTTGAGGTTCCCAGAAGGATAAACCTTTAACTTGTCATGCAAATAGCCAAATCTAGAACTTGCCAACTTTTTGGAGAATATGTCAGGCACCTGATCCAATGTGGAGACATAGTGAACACTGAGATGCTTTAACTGAACCAATTCCCTGATAATGTGGTAATCCTCAGAGTTTGGAAATGGAATAACATAGCCTAAGATACTGTATCTTAATTTAAGTTATGATAAACTTGAGATGATCAGTTTTAATTTTGTTTGTCTAAAATCCTATCCAGATTTCGATTAACTCAACTTGTGTTTGTTTGACATTGAATCCAGCAGTAGATTAACCTTGAGATTGATCAGTTTTAACTCAACTTGCGCAAGTATATCAAATATCAAGGTAAACTAGTAGGAGAAAATGACAAAATTATCTTTAAAAAGTTTAAACCGTGGAGTTTGTGGCTCTATCCTTGGTTGGGAAACGAGGAGAACATGTTTTCAAAAGAATACCATAAACCTAACTTTTTAGCCTCCGAAACCAAGGATGGATTAGCTATCCTTATCCGAACTTGGAATAAAATGTAAACAAACACTTTTAAACCGTTTTTTTTTTGTTTGTTTGTTTGTGTGTGTGTGTGTGATAACCCAAACTGAGTTGGGATATCCCCAGTTCCCAAGCACGACCTAAGTGTTTTATTCGACTATGAAACACTGGATTAGAAGATAAAGAGATAACATTCATATTGTCACAATGCAGAACTGGTGGAATAGGAAAAAAAATATATCCAGATCCTTCAAGAGATGACAAATCCACACAACTTCTGCTACAGAATTTGCAAGACTCCAATATTCAGCTTCAGTGGAACTTCTGGAAACAGTTCCCTAATCCTTGCAAGACCAAGATATGGGATTTGAACCAAAAAATATACAATAACCACCTGTACTCTTTGTAGTATCTGGTTCACTAGACCAATCTGCATCACTAAAGCCATGCACAACTAACAATCCTTTGCTAAAGAGTACCATAATTAAAAGTTCCTTTAATGTATCTCAAGAATATTTAGCAGCATTGAAATGAGTGGTTGTCGGAGATTGTATCTACTAAATCAGAAAACATAGTCTCATATGATAGAATGGTAAATTCCGTGAGTAAATAGTATGGTGCAGTCTTCACATACCTCTTTGTCAATGAGGTTCTCCAAATGTCTTCGTTTGTTCTTCAATCTTCGAGAGTTATTCAGTGATGTCTGATACTCAACTATCATACTCTAATCCTAGTCCGAGACTTGACTTCAGTAGACTAGAAATCAAGATATAGTTTGGTGCATCTAACACTGACAACAAGCTTGAGATAGAGAAATTTGAAAGAAAAAAATTCTACAAATATAAGAGGTAATTATTTAAATTTTTATTAAAGTTTTCCTTTAAAATAATTACCACTAAATTTATTAACTTTTGATATGTTGTTTACTTATTAACAAATTTCATTTTTTGTTCATGATGCCAAAAATGATGTTCATGTTGAATGATATCTTTGAACTGTAATTTGAAGTATTTAGGTACATAATTTCTTATTTCGACATTTAAGTTAAGGAGTAATTGTTCTTTTTAATTTGTGGTATCTTTTTTTTATTGATATAAAATGGATATATTAAAAGAAAATGAGTGTTTACAAAATAAAGTTTGGAACGTTGGATACCAAAGAGCATATCAGAAAATCCTAATATAGCAGAATCGTGCTCTCTCAATGGAACAAAACTTGTATGGTAAAGAAAGAATCAAAACATGAACTATCCAAACACCATAAGTGAAAGGATTGTCTTAAATCCACCATATATAATTTTATCCACAATTTTGACTCGTTTACTATGTATCCTACCATTCTGTTCCTTCCAAATTTCCCAAAGTATTGCGTACACTAAAATTGACCAAATAAACACCTCTTTCATGTTAATCGCTGAACTTCCCAACCTTGCAACAAAGAAGTTACCTCGAAAGGCATGGGTAATGCACCTTTAATATACTTTGAAAGTAGTTTCATACCTCAATAGCAAAGCTGCAATTATAAAAATAAAAATATTGTATAGACCCATCCTCCCTGTAACATAAAGAACAAATAATGTTCGCTACATTCACCCTCTACCTGTCAACATGCATCTAGTAAGAGTAAAATCATGGAGAATAGACCAAGCAATGAATAGAAGTTTAAGTGATAAAACCCCTGCATACTCCCAGGTTAACTGCTTCTTAGCCAAAATCTCATATAGATTACTTGTCTTGAAATTACCATCCAAGGTTTATCCTCAGATTCCTGCAACACCACTGAATTGAGAATATTTCTCAACTCCAACACGTCTATCCTTTCTGTAGGATAATTAAGTCTCTTTTGAAACTCAGATTCCAAGATGTTCCCACCACTTTGGAAACACTATTATTCTTCTGTAAGCTCTGTTTATACAATCTTGAAAATTTAGATTTCAAAGTTATCTTACTAAACCACCAATCATTCCAGAAACGTGTTTCTGACCCACTTAGCATCTTTAACTTAACAAAATTTTGTAGCTCAGCCCTTGTCAATAAGATAACTTGCCACATACTCCAATCAATGGATGTTTTAGGTACAGCTAGGACCAAAAGTCTTGAATATGCACCACTTTTTTTACTCACCATTTTTCTCCAATAAGCATGCATTTTATTCCCATACCTCTAGATTTACTTAGCCACGCAATATTTATTAACTAGTCTTAAGTTTCTTATACCCATACCTTATTGTGATTTCGGATGACACACCTTCTTCCATGCCACCCAACTCAAAAAAATAACAAAAGTACAGACTAAGATCAGGAAAAAAATAAAATTAGATAAGACATCAATCAGTAAAATCTATACAATAGAAAATGAACAAAACATTTATAAAAATAATAATTGATATGCATGAAATTTTAGTTTAACACTTAAATTTTAGTTTAACACTTAAACTTTCACGCACAACGTGTCCAATCAGAATGATTTATCTCGGGAGATCGTGCTTCTCTTGTCCTCAGTGGCATGCGTTGCTAGTTCTTTCCGAGACGGTTGTTGCTCGATAGACAATACGTGTTGGCGTATGAGTGGTGTTTGGTTCCCGTGTGCTTGTTGGCTCTCCGCCCCTAGCGGTGAACGACAAGCCCGATTACCTCTTCAGGCCCGCCTTGAGTTCCCTTTTGGTTCATGTGTTTCCTACTTATCGAGAAGGTATCGATGGTGTCCCCCCCGTTTGTTGCTTAATCTTACCTATCATTGGTAAGATAGATTTTTCACGCACAGCGTGTTCGCTTGGAACAACTTGTCTCTGGTGTTCGTGCTCATCTTGCCTTAAATGGCTTGGCTGGCTAGTTCTACTGGAGACAATTGTGTCTTGATGGACAATACGTGTTGGCGTATGAGTGGTGTTTGAGTCTTGGGTGCTGGTTGGCTCTCCACCCGGCGTGGCGAACGACAAGCCCGATTACCTCTTCAACATCATCACATGTTCATCTCCGGGAAAGACTCGCTTGGTTCCCGTGCCTATATATTGGGAAGGTATCGATTATTTTCCAGTGAAATTATGAACATGTGAAACCATCTTGGCATATTGTGAAGGGGGGACTCCTCCCCGTAGCTATGCAGGCAGCAGGATCTCGAAAGGGGGACCCCCCTGTAGCCCTGCAGCCTGGGCAGGGATGTGGGTATACCCTCCTCAATGGTCGAGATTGCGTAATCCCATCAATCTTTTCTTTTTATGCATATTTACACTGATTGTGTTGAAATATAATTTTTTTGAAAAGAAAATATGTTCTGGTATTTCGCGCTTCAAATTGCTTTAAGCACAATAAAGAGGTACGTATATTGCCACGCCTATGGAAGTGTTACCTGAGGTGAAAAATATTGTTAAAGTTTCAATGAAAGAAAAGTAAAATCAAGAAGACAACGAAGAACAAAATCATTACCATATAAAATAATCAACAAATATATAACAATGAACTACGGAACCCCGTGTATGTATACATGAATAAAAACAAGATGTTCACGAGGAAAAAGAACAAGTACCAGCAACACAAAAATAAAAAATACTTAGGCCGGAAAGGGTACATCGCACGATCCACATGCTTCTATGAATATATACACCTAAAATTCATGCAACACAACCACCTAAAATGTTCGTAGATATGGACAGGCAATACAACACTTCTAGTGATTCTCAACCTATTATGCAAAATTTTGGTAAAAGTAAAACATGTCGAGAAATAGTCGATTCTCCTATTAGATGTTTTTTAAATGCCTATGATATTCCCTTCCACGAGGCATTTAATGTACTTACAAATTTTGACAAATATTATAGCGTTCCGTCTTCTTATAAGTTGTCGAATCCCATATTAACTATATAGAAATAAAAGATTGAAAAGAATACGATGTCTGTGCGACGAAATTATTGAAGAAAAATATGGTTGTACGCTCATGTTCGATAATTATAAAAAAAGAAGCAACCATATGATTGTAAACTGTCTGGTTACAGTGGTAGTGGAAGCACATTTTTGAAAGGCATTGACATAGAATAATCGGTTGACAACAGAGTGTTTAATTACTTTGTTCAAATCAGCTATTGATGACATCGGTCCGACAATTAAACATTGTTCATTTAGTAACATATCAATGATCCCAATTCAAAGTTACATGAAACTATGAATAACTTCATTTTATTGTATACTAGGGTTAACCAGTGCCGTAACAGCAAGGGCATGCATTAGCTTTTAATAACGTATCCAGACATGCAAGTGATTGTTATGTTGGATGTTTTTTTTATAGGAAAAGAAATTCATTTAAGAACGTAATGAACAATAAAGTTACCCATCTCCAGATGGATTAGGATGAAATATGGTGGGTTATATAGGATGCACACTTGCATTAGTTCCAGGAACTACACATTGAAAATATGAACCGCAGTTAGTACAACTCATATTAACGTTTCATTTATGAAGATATACGAACCATAACAATATGTACTCAGTTGTGCTCTCTAAACTGTACATGTTCAAATTTATTATGAGCTCATGTCATACTGTTACTGATTATAAATGGATTTGGCCGTACTTTTTAACTCCCAAATTGAAGTCAAAGCCGGTAAGGTTCATTAACATTTAAACATGGATTTTGGAAACAACTACAAAGTATTATTCATAATCTAAAAACATGCGGTGAATCCCCGAAAACGTGGAACGGTATGAAAAGGTTACAAAATACGAAATAATAAAAGCAACAGAATCCCCTAATAAATTTAGATGTGCATGAAAATGAAATAAAATTATATTAAACTTTTGAACTGAATTATTTTTCGATCCTTCATGTGCCCCTAATCCAACTGCTCCATCTATTTCATGCCTCCCTGAAATTGTGTTCCTTCCAACTGTAGCTATTCCATGTAGTGTGCCACCATTGCAATGTTTTCCTCAGATTCAGCTTCATTTGATATATTTATATCTATATTGTTAGAGCATTGCTTGGTCGAACTCACAAGTGTTTCTATCTCAAGCTTGTTGTCAAATTTAGTTTCCAAAACTATATCTTGATTTCTAGTCTATAATTAGTTAAGTCTCGGACCAGGATAGAAATGTAGTTAAGAAATAGTGGATCACGGCAGTCATCATCGCTATCTACCATTCGAAGGCGAAGATCAACCGAAGCTTTTGGAGAACTTCATCAACAAAAGGTAATTGAAGACTGAACCACTTATATCTCCAGTTATATTCACTTTCTATCATTTAAGACGATGTCGCACAACTAATTAGACTATTATGCATAGACAAGAATTTCGAGTCGAGAACTAATTTTCTAGTTAACGAATTTCTCGAAATATAATGACTAAGATTAATGAACATTTGTTCACACTTGATGAATTTCGGTTAAAGACAATTTATTGTTCAGAATCAAAATCATGATTCAAGTTTATCATTCGAAAATAGTCTTGAATAGTGATATGTGTCATTGATGTTATTCAGGAATGTTTCGAATCGACATAGAGAGAAATATAGAACTACTATAGATTCGAATATAAGACAGTGGTATCAGTCTTACAAACTGGGAAAACTATTATAAGTCTGAACCCGTATTACATGTACTCATACACGTAGCGGAGTAGCTATATATCGACTTACAGATTCATGATACACAAATTCTTATGTATATCATATAAAAATCTATTTGACTCGTGAACCGGATCGGTATGCATACTCGTATGCAAACCATTCTTGAACTGTGGTTACAGAACCGGGGTGAGTTTCCAAACTGGTACGCAAAATAAAATAGTTCTGTGTTCCTGAACTCGGCAGCGTTTCCAAACCGGTACGCAAATCGATTTAGTTCTATAAACTCCGGAACCGGTGACAGTCTTAAGGTTTCCAAACCGGTACGCAAACTTAAAAAGTTTTGAACTTCGGAAGTCGGTTTGGTTAAATGTTTACAAACAGGTACGTGTACTGTTACTGAACCGATTAATGAACGGCAATGGTATTGTACCTTGTACACCTACTAACCGTGTCGATTATATTTTGAAGTGTGTTTAAATTATTTCTACGAGATAATTAGCATTTGATTGATTCTCTAAAGACACTAGACTTATTATATCACATGTTCGTGACTCAGAGTTAATGTCTTATGTGTTCATGAAAATGAAGATTAAGCTTTTAAGTTCAAACCATGTTGAACATAGTCTTTGTACACAGTTCGGTTACGGTTTCACCTAACCAGAGTGTATATCTTGTTTATGTGAATCAGATTCAAAGATTTATCTAACGGTGGATATTGTTTGCTTGGTTCCAAAGCTATCTTAGCTTAAACCTAAAGCAACCTATGCTTTGAATGTCTATAAAAGGGGAACTTCAAGCAACTGGGATTTTTGAATCCCGACACTACTTTTTGGTGTGTCCTAGTTGTATTTAGAATCGTCCTCTCCAGAAACCCTTTTTAGGGTTTAGCGACTACAAAGTCTTCATAGGGATTCGTGAAGCTAGTTCAAGTTATCTTTCCTTGATAACTCATGTATCCTGATCTTGTTCGATTGTTGATTTATCACTTGAACAAAATTGATAGAAATCATCAAAGTTCTCTTCGTCTCAAACTTTGTTGATTCCACAATTTTTATACTTGTGAGGTGAATAATAATCTAGGCTGCACTTCGGGTTGCATAAGTCCATATTTTGAGGTTAGTTAGACTTTGTCTATTGCTATCGCTTTCCACACCTTTGATCAAGTTATTTGATTGTAAAATGAAATCATATATAGGATTAATCTGTGGGGGGCAGATTGGTTCAAAGTCTTCAATTGAGTTGAAGCAACTCTTAGTTGGTGTGACGTCAGCTAAGGGAATCAATTGCGCGGAGTCCTGCTAGGGTTCAAGAGGCGTAAGGAGCACGACCGTACCTTAATCGGTGGGATACCTTTTAGGGCTCAACTACATTCCATTCCGAAGTTAATTGGTAGTAGGCTAGTGTTTGTAGCGTGTTAATACAGTTTGGTGTTCAATCTGGACTAGGTCCCGTGGTTTTTTTGCATTTGCGGTTTCCTCGTTAACAAAACTTCTGGTGTCTGTGTTATTTATTTCTATGCATTATATTGCTTATCTTTATAATTGCAATATCACAGGTTGTGCGTTGATCAATCATAGTAGATACATCCAACCTAGTTTGTTGGATACGACTTGATTGATTCTTGGACATTGGTCATTGGTACCATCCAAGTTATCTCTTTGTGATTAGGTTCACGGATTTGTTTATGTAAACGTTCTAATCGCAAGAGAGAGAGAGAGATATAACTCTATATAACGTTCCTTGATTGAGTTTAACTCTCGGAGTTGTATTGAGTTTGTCCATACAAATTTCCTAAAAAAAAAGTGGTGGTGTATTTTGGTACCCCCGCGTTTTCATACATTCTGAGTGATAGTGTCCTGAAAATCAGCTAAGAGCTCTTCGTATTACTCCCAAACTTGTAGAGGGTTTTGGATTTCCGGTTCTTCATCATCTTCATATCCCTGTTATATCATGTTACTGGAAAATATGTTAGTAATATTTTGTATAATTGTATGAAAAGGTTAACCTCATTAAAGAGGTAGTCCACATAGTAATTTTCCACTGCTCCAGGTGTTCGGTTTAGCCTAGCCACTTTATAAGTGTGTTATGGTTGGCTTCGTACCTGGGGCGAATTCCGAACTTGGAATACCAAATGGCGCATTAGAACTCCATAGGGGACCTCGAAAACACTGTATTCCTTGTTATGTTTTGCTCATCAAGTTAGGGTTTCAAATGATGGGATTATCAATTTTATGATGTATACATATTGTCCTGATATGAATTATATATAAGTAGCAAACAACACAGTAGATGACAACGCGATGATAACCACCCCGGTCGTCATCCCACTATCTACTGTGTTGTTGTCGGTGTCACTGTAGTATAGTGGTAAAGTCATTGGGTGATGATACCAGTGACCTGAGTTTGAAACTCGCTAGCACCAAATTCTTTTCCGATAAAAAAAAATCATCTATTGTGTTGTTCTCATTTTCTGCATATGTATAACTATAAATTCTATTATCCATTATCATGCATGCATTATGTAGCATTTATTTACTCTCGATAGTAATTTTCTGGTTCTTTAAATGTATGTCTAAGATAGATGAAATGATATACCTGGTAGTAAGGTGATTCTGGTAGTATTCCTGTTGAGATATGGGGAGAGGTACCTTTATGCCCCACCTTGCATTGGTTCTGCCATATCTTCAGCCTTGATACCTGCATATGTAAAACATAAATGGAGTGGGTAAAATGAACACCCCAAAGTCGAAAAAAAGTGATCACCTCATCCCTAGAATTTGAATTGATTTGTAGTTATCTTGGTTATATAGCATCTTTCTCATGTGATTTCTGGATGTTGACTGGTTGTGGAGGAACATCTACCACTGCTAGTAATAATTGTGCTTGTATCCCACGTTAGAGCTCTAAGGAAATTTCATTGATCCACCACCCCTTAACACTGAACTGAAACCACATTCTCCCAGACACTACCAGGTAGACATACCTTGGTGCAACTTTTATTTTCTGGAGTGCAGTGTTTCACCTTCACTTCAAGGTGATGGATAAACTGAATTTGATGAAACCTTCTCACTCAAACTGCCACTTGGGGTATTTATGCCATTGCCAACAAAGTACATAATCAAATTCCCATGAACATCAAAATTCTTATTTCCATATTATCAATTAAAAACATCTTGAATACAAAAAAATAATAAAAAAAGGCATAGGAACTTCTTACCCTTTCATAAAAAACACACTTACGGTTGTTCAAAAGATAATACGAATTGAAGTTGCATCACATTTTTATGCCTGCATACGTAAAGCATTTCCTCTTTTGGTTGCTACCATCTATCTGCATCCGCACTCACACTTTGATTTTCTTTTTTCATCTCAAGCTTGTTGATGCATAGGTTCTATGACATTCAAAGGTTCCACATGTTCAATGTATTATAAACCATAGTTACCATGATATGGATTTTTACCCAACAATATACCCACAATGACCTTTCTGACTAGTACTTCTTGTAGTTTTTTTCATTCTTGCAGCCAAGCTAACTAAGTAATTTTGGTATTCCTCTTCGGATTCTGCTCAAAGTTAATAAAATGAAACAATGCTACATTAAACCTAAGCAAATTTCAGATATAAATTATCGCAATTTAAACATCAACCTCCATATTAGTCTTTGTTTTGAAGAGTCAAAGGCTCAGTCTAACATTTTTGTTTTCATGTATACCCACGCACATTTCCACAACATCCCATGCTGCTCTAATTGTACATGTAAAAATGTCAATATCAGATAGTGATACTGGTAAACATGACAGTAGGTATCATTAAGAAGTTCCATATGTCAATAAATTGTTCTTGGTGTACCATATTGAATCTGAGTTAGTTTATCACTAATGGTTTACAAATAGATTTTTGTTTCTCCTTCATGAATCTGAAAATCTAAGACTCATTCTCTCTTCCCATGAAAATCTTTCCACCCTCTTGCGCGGTAGTGACAACAACATTTTACGTATGACCCGAATAAAATGGGTTCATGGTACGTATGATCTCTATACCTTGGTAACTATTATTATAGAGGCGTAATTCGGAATAATAATAGACAGAAACTTAGAAAACAGAACACAGAGAAGTAATTCGAATAAATATATCTTATCTAGATTATGAACAAGAAAACGATTTACAATTCTCTCTTTGTTTCGCTCACAATCTCTCTAAACGGTAGTTAACCCTAAACTGTTTGCTAAAGCTTTCCTTTGACAATAAAACAGGTATTTGTCTACAAGCTTTCTCTAGGTCTGTGTAGTAAATAACCAAACCTCCCTATTTATAAACTTTCATCGTACTCAACCGACAAGGTCTTCTATTAGGAATCTATTTCCTAAACTAAGAGTGTTGCCTAAAACAAAAATCTTCTTAACTAGGAATTCTGCCCAAATAAGGTTTCCTCCCTAATTTAGGATTCTTCCCTCAACTTAGCTTGAGGTTTACTAAGTTCCTAAAAGGAGTAGGGATACACCTGTATCATGGGTCCCCCTTTTAAGAACTTGAACTCCTGTGAAAGTTAAAAATGAAGGTTAGGGAACTCAAGAGTCCCTTTTTACTTATTAAACCACTTGGCTTTGCTGGGAACTTGACATTTATATCCAATTAGAAAAGCTTCTTTCTCTCCTTGTCGTGTTTTGGTCACTCTTCGTTCCAATATGCAGTCTTCCTTGAGTGGTTCCTCTCTATCAAACCATAAGTCTTCTACTCGTTGTAAGATCATAGTGTCGTCGCCATCACCATCTAGTAATGGTGGTTCAAACAACTTCAAGTATTCGGCATTAATAACCTAGTACATTCCTAGATAAGGTGGTAAATCCAGATGGAAGGCATTGTCACCAATCTGATCGAGAATACGAAACGGTCCATATCTCAATGGCTTCAACTTATTACCTCCCCCCTTCAGTCGTTCCTTACCTGATTTTAACCATACCAAGTCACCAATACCAAAATTACAAGGCAAAAGATGCTTGTCATGTTTTGCTTTGTATTTGGCTTGTGACTTGTTTAACTGTGCTTCAACAGTCGCATGAATATGAGATATCTTCTCCAAGAACTTATGTGCCTTTTGTTGTTCACTTCCTTCCTTCCGTCCCATTGAGGTGTCACTAGAAAATACTAGATTGAATGGGCTAGGTGGTAAGTAACCATAACACGTCTCGAAAGGAGATTTCCCCCAAGAACTGTGAACTGCTATATTGAAAGCAAACTGTAGATATGGTAAAGTCTCATCCCAAGTTTTAGGATGCTTGGAATTATATCCCCTTAACATGTGAACCATAGTCATGTTGATCACTTCTGTCTGTCCGTCTGTCTGCGGATGAAAAGTTGTACTCTTCTTCAACCTAGTGTCCATCATCTTCCATAAAGAATCCCAAAAATGACTAAGGAATAGACTATCCCTATCAGATTTTATCGAAGTAGGTAAGCCAAAATGCTTCCACACATGCTCTAAGAAGAGCTTTGCTGCACCGGCTCCTGTTACCGTCTTTGTACGTGGAATTAATGCAATCATCTTGCTGAATCGGTCGACCACAACGAATAAGTAATCGTAACTAGACTTGGTATTTGGTAACCCACCAAGAAAATCCATAGAAATACTCTCCCAAGGCCTTGATGGTACTGGTAATGGTAGATATAACCCATGTTTCCTGTTGGAAGGTTTAGATGTGTTGCACAACTTACACCCTCTAACCAAACTTAGCCACATCATCTTGCATCTTTGGCCAAAAGACATAACGACGAAGGTTAAGAAGAGTTTTATTCATCCCAAAGTGTCCAACAACTCGGGATGTGTGTGCTTCTCTCAACCATTATAAACGATCTTCATCTTATGGAATGCAAAGTAACTGACCCTTGTATAACAATTCATCCCGGAGTTCAAAATCGCATTTTAAACCACTCTTTACACCTTCTTGAAGTCTCTGCTAGATGCGTATGACTCTGTATACTCTTGAAGAACAATGGCTGAATTCTCATGGCCACCATTAATGCTCGGACTGGTGGACGAGACAACATATCTGCCAACTTGTTTGTTACTCCCTTCTTGTACTTAATGAGAATGTTGAAAGTCATCAAGTAAGACATCCACTTCATGTGTGGGGCTTGTTGTAGTTTTGTCTGTGTGTGTAGATACTCCAATGGTTTGTGATCTGAATATACCACTACTTCTTTACCTAAGAGATACACTCGCCAATGATTGATACATTGATATAAAGCATAAAATTCTTTGTCATAAGTTGTGTAGTTCTTAATAGCACCTGAAAACAATTCTTAATGGTACTCTACTGGTTTACCATCTTGCAACAACACTCCTCCCATTGCATAGTTAGAAGCGTCGGTCTAAACTTCAAAAGTATGTTGTAAGTTAAGCAATGCTAACACCGGTGCTTCTGAAATCTTCCTTTTTAGTAACTAAAAAGCGTCTTCATGGGTTTGTTGCCATTCAAACTTTTCCTTAGCTCCCGTAAATCCATGTGATGGTCCTGCAATAGTCGAAAAATGCCGAATAAACTTACGCAAGTATGTGCAAGCCCCTAAGAAACACCTGATTTCAGTTACAGTACTAGGTCTAGGCCACTTAGTGATCACTTCAACCTTCCTTGGATCAATTTTCCGTTGTCCACCACCAACAATGAATCCGAGATACACAAGATCCTCCTTTCCAAACTCACACTTCTTTCCGTTCAACTTCAATTGGCCTTCATGTAACACTTTAAACACCTTCTAAACGTAAACGAGATTCTCTTCCCAAGTTCTGTTGTATACTAGGATATCATCCAAGTAAAAAATCATAAAATCTTCTATAAAAGGTCGTAACAAATCATTCATCAAACGCATAAACGTCGCTGGAGCGTTACACAAACCAAAAGGCATCACCAACCATTCAAACAAGCCTTGTTTGGTTTTGAAAGCAGTCTTCCATGTATCATCTTCTCGGACTCTCACTTGGTGGTATCCGGATTTGATATCTAACTTTGTAAAGACTCGAGCTTTTTCCAACTGATCCATCATGTCGTTTATCCTAGATAGAGGGTAACGATTATTGATAGTGATCTTGTTCAATGGTATGTAATTAATACACATACACCAGCCTCCATCTTTTATTGGTACCAACAATACCACTGATCCACAAGGTGAAGCACTTGGCACTATCATTCCTAATTCTAGAAGTTCATGGACTTGTTTCTTGATATCATCAGATTCCTCTACGAACGTGCGATAAAGACCTACATTAGGAAGAGAACTCTCTCCGGTCAACATAATTTCATGCTCCACACTCCTCTTTGGCGGTAACCCCGTGACATCAGAAAATAAATCCTTGTATTTCAAGTTTAACCTTTCTAGGTCGCCTTCTTGTTGTGCAGTCAAGGATGCTAAACAAACTCTACTTGGATTCTCCTCAAGAGAACGGATCACAAGGAGAATGAACTTTGTACTAGCATTGACCAACCGCTTAGCCTGAGTGAATGTGATCAGGATTTCTCCCTCAAGAGGAGAATATATAGCCTGAATCACAAAAATTTCCCCATCTTTGGTAAAGGTATACTTTTGTTCCCTCCTGTGCAGAGTTGCATCTCTATCCCATTGGTAAGAACTACCTAGTACTACCTGACAGACATCCAAAGGAACTACGTCGCATGTAACTTCGTCAATGTATGACTCATATAGATTAAATTTGAACGTGCACTGTTGTATAACTTGTAAGCCCCCTTCTTTTTGAAGTCATCCTAAAGGGTATGGTTTTGGATGTTTGAAAATCTTCGATCCTAACTTCTGCACTAAAGAATTTGAAAGTAAATTCTTCTGACTTCCCGGGTCAATAACAGAATCAACTAGTGTTGTTTTGACTTGCATCTTCACTGTGAAGAGTCGGTCCCTAAGATCATCTTTTGAAGGTCTTTTTTTTTGCCCCTGTCATAAGAGAGAGCTGGGAATTGGGTTTCGTTAGTCCGTGGACTTCTTTTGGAGTTTGAGCGACTAGTGCTGCCTTATTGGCTTCTTTCCTCTGCAACCCTTTGGGTTTTAGATGAGGGTTCTTTACACAAAACTTGTCGATAACGTGACCTGTTTGTTTGCAATGGGTGCAAGTCAAACCTTCCTTGTCACTATACTTCCTTTCTTCTTTGCCCCTTTCTCTTCCTTTCACTGTGGTACCCCCATATTTTCCCTTAGTACTTCCCTTTGAATCAGATTTCTTAAGCTTGCCTTTAATGGCATTAGCTTTTATACTTACTTCAGCAATATTATCAACTGAAAACATCTTCAACTCCTTCCGTGTATACTCATGGAACCCGGAAATATACTTCATATAGATAGCATGATCTTCCAAGTCTAAATCCAAAACCATAACTTGATTCTGAAATTCCGAAGTATATTCTTGCATGGTTTGTTTGTATGACTACTTCAAGTTGTACCACTTGAACCATCTCTCCTCAAGGTAGCCAACCGGATAAAACTGTTTCCTTACAACTTCCTTGAACCTTTTCCACGACAATACTCCCTTACCTAGGTTTTGTTTTTGATAAGCTTTCCACCAGGTTAGAGCATGCTTTTGTAGCTTAAATGCCGCGAAAGCAATCTTTTCCTTTGAACCATATTCAAAGAAAGAAAAATACGTCTCTAGACGTTCAATCCAATCATCCAATTTTTCTACGTCGACACTCCCATCGTAAAGTGGAATATCAACACGAAAATCAATTTTCAGATTCTTACCATGAAGTTTAACTGATGTAGAACTTTTAAGAAACTCACTTTTCTTCTTTTCTTCATCTTCATCCTCATCTCCCTCTTCTTCTTCTTCTTCTTCTTCTTCCTCATCCCCTTCTTCTGAAACTTCATGTGAAGGTGTAATCTTTTTCTTCGTCTTCGGCTTGGGTGTATGAGAACGAATACATTCATTCATTTCTTCAAGGGTGGTTTGAATTGACTTCATGTATGTTTGTAGCGTAGCCACCTTTTCTTACATAGTTTGCGGTTCGCAGCTTAGGATCATCATCATCTGACTTCGTCATCCTTGATCCCTTTGTTCTCCTAATGTCTTCTAGCTTCTCGAGTACCTCACCAAGCTTTATGTAGAGAGATCTAGTGAAAACCACAAAGAACAGGGATTTACCTTAGAAACTAACCTTGCTCATGATGCCAACTTGGTACGTATGATCTCTATTAGAACATAGCTCGGTTGAACCCACCAAGTGTTGGTATGTCAAGTTTGGTTATCATATTTCAGTGAGTCAAAACTCATCTAAGGGTCGCTTGATTATGTACTAGAGACAATTTCGTTTAGGTTAGACTAGAAAGTCTAGGAATGTTAAGACATACAAGTATTACTCGAAGACCTGAAGAATGTGAAGAAGTAATGAGCTACAACGAAAACATCATCCTTCCTCTTGAGGTTTATAATATTGACTTGAACTTTTTTATTCTTAACGTATCTTTCAAGTCGTGCTATATTGAAAACATAACAGCGAAGCTGTTTATGGATATATTACTCTAGTAGTGAGACATGATCACATGATCATAGTATTAGGGAATTAGACTACGAAGTATAACGCTTATCTTTTGAACTTCGTACATATGACATCGACATAATCTTATGAATGTTGTTATGATTATGTGAATGGATAAAGGTGAAGATTTCATCCTAGGAAACAATGTTTTACATTTGTTTAAAGGAAGTACATTCATGAACTTGTTTTATGAACTGAAAGGGAAATCTCTAGGCTTATTGGTATGGTTATTCATTGCAAATCTTTGGATTACCAATATATGTGAGATGGTACAACTGATTGTAACTTTGTTATGTATTTTGGTACAACTAATCACAATGCTTGACTTGTGATTTGGTATGACTAGTTTTGATTAATTAGTGTAACCGATCCTGAGTAATCACCTGAGATGATATGATCGATATTTTTAATTGGTGTGACTGATCCTAGTAATTGGTGTGACCGATCACAGAGAGTTGTGTAATCGATCCTTGTAATTGGTGTAACCGGTCCTAGTAATTGGTGTAACCGATCGTGGTAATTGGTGTAACCGATCCTAGTGACCGGTATGACCGATCACAAGCAATACCATGTGTATATAGTAACCGGTAATGGTAACTGATGTAACCGGCCCTTGTAACTTGTGTGACCGATGACAAGTGCTTTCATATGAGGGTATAACCGATCCTAGTGATTGGTTGAACCGATTGAACCCATGGATGTGATTTGATATTTGATCAATCACATAGTTGTCTTGGAATACAGATGAACCAATTCTTAACTTGTTTGGAAGTGTGGTATAATCGATTCCAAGATTGTAAATATGAAAGAGGATTTACAAAGAAGAAATGTCAATATTCTTTGAACATGTACAGTAACTCTTATCTTTTATTGTTCAAAGATATTCCTTAGTACTCAAGGAGATCACGTTCCGAAATAAATTAAGAATCTTCTAATTAAGGTTGTTAGTTTTATATGCTTCAATTACCAGCAATTAAATGCATATCTCTAGAGAATAAAAATTAGTAATGTGCATTTACTAATTGGAGATTTTCTATTGAGAGATTTCGGGAAATATTGTACAAAGCATTTACTGGAATTATGAAAATTGAATGGGCATTTATTGCATATCTTGAGAATACTTTCGGTTTTGGAAATTCCTTGGTGTCCAAACATCCTTGGTCTATAAATACCTAAGTTTGCATTTATAGCAAACTATCCTAAGAGCCAGGCAAACTTCATCGTTTTGTTGTTTCTGGTGGAGCCGTCTAATTGAAGAGGAAAGTACCATAATTATGCGAAATCTCTTACGAGCGCTCGTTTAAAGACTTCTGTGGGATCAAGAAGCTTTATGAGTAATGTTGGTGGGAAACTAGATAATTGAAGTGTTATTAGTTTTCGATTGATTTGATTGACTAACGGTTGTTGAAACTTTGATTGCACCTAGTTTGTTTATTCTTGAGAATCTTCTCTTCTGATATAAGATTCACTCAAACTAGATCGAAGTATCGACGGGATCTTTAGAACTGTTTGTAGATCTAAAGACATCTTGTGATAATCCATTGTTAACAAACTCCATTCTGTGCGTGATTGATCACAAGAGATTCAAGTGGTGTTGTGCAAGTTTTAATTAAAGATTAAAGAAGATTTGAAGACAAAGAAGATTTCTTATTGGTTTCTCATATCTTTGTGTTGCACAAACCTTGATCGTCTGGGATCCAACTATAATCGGATTTATTCGATTGATTAGTTGCGTGAGATCGGCATCACTTTATAGTTTCTTGTTGGAATCTATATCGATTGATTGCGAATCTAAACTTGACTACTTTTGTAGTTATTGGATAGATTGATCTAACCAGGCAAAGGAGTTTATTAGTTTAAATGGAAGAGCCTTTGCATATGACTTAGGATATCTTTATCTAGAAAGAATCAATAGAGTTGTTACCAAACAGAGTTGTTGTTCCTTTATTGTTTGGAATACGATCCAAAGGAATCGTTGCAGTGCGTGCACTCATAGAAGTCGGAAGCGCACGGATATAGAGGAAACTAAGTGAACTAGAGTTAGTTGCTTGGTCTCAACAATACGAAGTTGGTTTAGATTTTTTATAGCGGCTTAATTATGAGAGTATTCAATTCTTGACTAGGTCTTGGGGTTTTTCTGCATTTGCAGTTTTCTCGTTAACAAAATCTTGTTGTGTCTTTTACTTTTCTATTTCTGCAATTATAATTGTGTATTATAATTAGAAGTAAAATACACAAATGTTAACTCCGCTTTACTTGATAGTGATCCTATAGAGTTTGGTTAAGTCCGAACCTATTATCAAGTAATCACACTTTGGTAGCCGTATTTTTTCGATCTCGTATCCATAGACAATACACAAAGTGTGAATACCGATTTGTAATATTGTCTTGATTTTTTCCATAGACAATCACTTTCGGTAAGAGGACTTATAGGTGGATAAATTAAAGATTGTGGTGTATTTGGGTACCCTCGTCTTTTCAATTGGTATCAAAGAAGGTAAACACGAAAAGATCTAACAATCTGTGTTTGGTGTGATCCAACCTATAAGAATTGAATATAATGTCTGATTCAGTTAACGTTATGCAAGAGTATGAATACTCAAATGTTGAAGATGTTACTACTTCATTAACTCATGATCCAGGAGTGACGAAAGCATCTGAGTCTATCTCTGATGAAAAGGGAAAATGCTAATAAAGAGTTAGTAAAACTCCTAAAGCCTATAAGATCTCTGTCTACAAGGATGTTAATATTAAAGACAGGGTCAAATCTTCTCAAGCAAGAAATCAGATAAAAGGACATTCAACTAGATATTCTAGCCAAAGAGAATATGGATCTCACGGTCAAAGTAGAAGCCCTTGGGAAATCTCTTACTCAAGATCAAGAGATTCATCTTATGACTCTGACTACTGATTCTGTTATAATTTCTTCTGATGAGGAAAATAAAAGTCCTTGCTCGACTTTTACAGATCGTGATAACAAGACTTGTTTGATCACGTCTGAAACAGATCATGATGATGGGAGTTTGTCTAACTACATTAAGTCAAAAGAGAATGAAGAACCATCTTCTACAACTACTGATGATCAAACGAAATCTAGTCCAAACGAAACTTTGAACCGATTCCTTGAAAAAGATCTTAAGGAATACAACTTTCAGTCAATTGACAGGAAACTTATACTTCTTAAAAAACTGAAAGATCATTCCCAGTAGAAAGACAGAATATACCCCAACTGATAAGATCAACTCAAAAGAATCAGAAGTAAAAGTTGATAATCACTTCTGGAAAAAAGGTTCCTCCTCACTCATGTCGAAACAGTCTTTGTTTACATGAAGAATGATTTCAGAAGAAAGGGAAAGAAAAAATCTCTGTCAAAGGAAACAATCAGGGAAGATTTCCGATAATTGTTTCTGATAATCATACTGATGTGCATAACAAGGAAATCCTTATAATGAAAAAATCTTATGAAAATCTCATTGACAGAATTAAGAGAGATTTATCTATCTCTGAAAATTCACACATCAGTACAATTTCTCCTCATGATCATACCTTTAAATCAAGGAAGGATCATCTTCTTTGGAGAAAATACTTTGGGCAGAAATTTCCAAAGAGAAACATGAACTATGTTTCTGATACTCGTGGTAAGCAAGAAAAGGCTTACTCCAGTACAACATAGTTGTATGGAGATTGTGCACTCTCATCCTAGTTCGTGCTCATAACTTTTGGGATGAGAAAGCACATAAAACGAGAGCACAATTTTTAGTTTGTGTTTTTTTTATCAGAAAAATCTGTGACAATTTATGGATAGATGTGAATCCATTTATTTGTCTAAAAATTGTTCATGTTTATCATGATCTTCCAAAAATTAGGTTTTATTTGAAATTTTCAAATTTTAATAAACCTTCCAGCATGAGAAGTTCGGACATAGGAAACAAAATATATTCTTTATATATTTTCGGAATTTCCTTTGTATTTTCGGTCCGAAAGTTGTCTCTTCTTAAGAGAAACTTTCTCTTGTTTGTATTGTGAAACCCTGACTAATCAAATGTCAAATCCAAGACAACTATGTGATATATGAAAGAGGATTTACAAAGAAAAGATGTCGACATACTTTGAATACAGTGTCTGTAGTTAACTTGTTTGGAAGTGTGGTATAATCGATTTCAATATTGTAAATATGAAAGAGGATTTACAAAGAAAAGATGTCGACATACTTTAAACATGTTCAGTAACTCTTATCTTTTATTGTTCAAAGATATTCCTTAATAAATCAAGGAGATCCCAGACCAAAATAAATTAAGAATCTTTTAATTAAGGTTGTTAGTTTTATATGCTTTTAATTACCAGTAATTAAATGCATATCTCTGGAAAATAAAAATTGGTAATGTGCATTTACTAATTGGAGATTTTCTAGTGAGATTTCGGAAATATTGGACAAAGCACTTCTAGGAATTATGAAAACCGATTTGGGCATTTATTATATATCTTGAGAATATTTGATTTTAGAAATTCCTTGGTGTCCAAACATCCTTGATCTATAAATACCCATGTTGGCATTTCGAGCAAACTATCCTAAGAGCCAGGTAAACTTCATCTTCTTATTGTTTCTGGTGGAGCCGTCTATCCGGAGAGGAAAGTACCCTAATTAGGCAAAATCTCTTACGACCTCTCATTTAAAGACTTATGTGGGATCAAGAAGCTCTACGAGTACCGTTGGTGGGAAACTAGATAATTGCATTTTATTTTAGTTTTCGATTGATTTGATCGACTAATGGTTGTTGAACTTTGATTGCACCTAGTTTGTTTATTCTTGAGAATCTTCTCTTTTGATATAAGATTCACTCAAACTAGATCGAAGTGTCTACGGGACCTTTAGAACTGTTTGTAGATCTAAAGACGTCTTGTGATAATCCATTGTTAACAGACTCCTCCCTGTGTGTGATTGATCACAAGAGATTCAAGTGGTGTTGTGCAGGTTATTGAAGATTAAAGAAGATTTGTAGACAAAGAAGATTTCTGATTTGGTTTATATATCTTTGGGTGTGCACAAACCTTGATCGGCTGGGATCCAACTAGAATCGGATTTATTCAATTGGTTAGTTGTGTAAGATCTGCATCACCTTTTGGTTTCTTGTTTGATTCTATATTGATTGATTGCAAATCTAAACTCTGCTACTATGGTAGTTGTTGGATAGATTGATCTGACCAGGAAAAGGAGTTTATTGGTTAAACGGAAGAGCCTTTGCATATGACTTGAGATATCTTCATCTGAAAGAATCAAGAGAGTTGTTACCAAACATATTTGTTGTTCCTTTACTGTTTGGAATACGATCCAAAGGAATTGTTCCAGTGCGTGCACTTATTGAATGTCGGAAGCGCATGGATACTGAAGAAACTAGGTGCACTATAGGTTTAGTTGCTTGGTCTCAACTATACGAAGTTTGTTAGATTTTGTATAGCGGCTTAATTCTGAGAGTATTAAATTCTGGACTAGGTCCCGGGGTTTTTCTGCATTTGTGGTTTCCTCGTTAACAATATCTTGCTGTGTGTTTAATTTTTTATTTCCACAATTATAATTGTTTATTATAATTAAAAGTAAAATACACAAACGTTAACTGTGTATTAATTGATAGTGATCCTATAGAGTTTGGTTAAGTCCGAACCTATTATCAAGTAATCACACTTTGATTGTTGTATTGTATCGATCTCGTATCCATAGATGATCACACAAAGTGTGAATACCGATTTGTAGTATTGTCTCGACTTTGTACAATCACTTTCGGTAAGAGGACTTATATGTGGATAATTTAAATATTGTGGTGTATTTGGGTACCCTCGTCTTTTCACTTTCGATTTGACCTTTTTTTTCTTGAACCTTTGTCATTTTGTGACAAAAAAGGAGAGAAATATATGGAGTAGACAAGTGATTTGCAATCACTAAGAAATGACAATTATGCTTAAATGTTATATCTAACGAAATAGTAAAGCATTGACTAAGGGGGAGAAACATATCATATTGTTGTGTAGTCATTCTGTAATACAAAAGGGGAATAACAAGGATGTTCGGATTGGATATCTACCTATCTTACCTTTAGGGGGAGTATAAGCTTTGTTATTCAGATGTCAACAGCGGTATTTATTGATAGAATATATGCAGGTTATTGTGCTGTTGAAACTTGGAATCAAGCGTATGTATATTGAATTCTTTTAATTTGTTTATCCATATGTATTAAGAGTTTTTGTCACTAAAATTGACAAAGGGGTAGATTGTTAGAGCATAGCTCGGTTGAACCCACCAAGCATTGGTATGTCAAGTTTGGTTGTCATATTTTAGTGAGTCAAAACTCATCTAAGAGTCGCTTGATTATGTACTAGAGACAACTTCGTTTAGGTTAGACTAGAAAGTCTAGGAATGTTGAGACATACAAGTATTACTCGAAGACCTGAAGAAAGTGAATAAGTAATGAGCTACAACGACAACATCATCCTTCCTCTTGAGGTTAGTAATATCGACTTGAACTGTGTCATTCCTAACGTATCTTTCAAGTCGTGCTATATTGAAAACATAACTGCGAAGCTGTGTATGGATATATTACTCTAGTAGTGAGACATGATCACATGATCATAGTATTAGGGAATTAGACTACGAAGTACAACGCTTATCTTTTGAACTTCAATGTAGTCATCTTTGATCAACAAGTTACCAGGACCGCTTAGCCATATGAACACTTTCAATTGGTTCTTGTTCACAATCTCCATACAACTATGTTCGCTCATATGGCTAACTTCGGTTAACTATTTTATGTTTGTGTTTTTGGAATTTTAATTCCGAATGAAAAACGATAAAAAAAATAACAAACTGAAATAATTATTGACGAGAATATTGAGAAGTACAATAAAGACATAACATGTGTTTAAGGAAAATGGGATCATGCCAGGTTGGCTACATTTGAGCCGAATAGAAAATAAGAAGTAGTTATAGGACGCATAAGTATAAATATTAGTCATAAAATATCTATCATCCAATGGCTTAAGGCATTTGTCAAAAGGGTTTGCCAAAACCCTTTGTTACAAGATCCCGACTCGTATATAAAATTAGACGTGCAGTATATATGCGTCACATATTTGCTATATTTTCTTTATATATTTTCTCTCTCCCAAATTTTTTAGCTTTTTTTTTCTTCCATAAACAAGGAACCTTTTCATTAATGGGATTTCAAGGTTACAATGAGTTTAAGATCGAAAATAAGAGAATACAAAGTAACAAGAACATACCGTAAGAGTACAATACCGAGAAATCCGATAAGAGAAAGAGAAAGACTACCGGAGTAAGACAAATACAAGTATGAATAAGATCCGATTAAATCGGAAGAAGGATGGTTTTTCTCGGAATTAAATTCCAACCATTTAGTTTGTTTTTCTTCTTTAGAAAGAAATGCTCCCAAAGTAGGAGTGATTTGCTCAAATCTCTTGTAACTAGTGATGAAGCTTCCATCGTCCAAAAGACCACCGATGAAGATCATATGGCTAACTTCGGTTAACTATCATATGGCTAACTTCGGTTAACTATCATATTCGAAGGAACCTGCAAAATTACGTATTATTAGTCATATTCCTGTATGGAGAATATTATGCAATTTCTTATAGGAAGCATCGCAACAGATTGAAGTAAAAGGAGTATTAGGAGGGTTCCAAGACAAAGAGGTTCTGGTTATTTGTTGAATGTGAACTTCCTTCTTGTGTTTTAATTTCATAGTCCTCCCTGTCCCTAGGTTCAGCAACTGAGCACACTTGACTACGCCGACTGCATTGGGTTGTATATCTTGGAAAGTGTGATAGCAACGGGCCTTCCAGATTTTCCATGCCGTATTTGCCATTCTAACTATCCAGTCATCTACCAGATCGTTCATAGTATCCGTGAACCAACTTTTGATCCACTCTGCAACATACCCACCACTTCTTTGTATACTGTGTAAACCACCTGGAACTGTGAGCCATACAGCTCTAGAGAAACTACATTCCATAAGAATATGGCTTGTGGTTTTTATCCCATGATTTCATATGCTGCAGGTGCTTCCTCTACAACTCATAACTCTAGCCATCCTTTCATTGGAAGGGATAATGTCAGTTAAACACTTCCAAAGAAAATGTTTTACTCTAGGCAGAGTATCAATACTCCAGAGCTTCTTCCAGAAACTTGCTATGTTTGCATCGTAAGTAACAACACCATTGTTTTTGATGTCCAAAAGCTTTCGATATGCAGACTTGATGGTGAATTGTCCATCCCTTGTTAAGGTCCAAATTAATCTTTCTTCGCAACTCCAGGGAATATGAATGTTGAGTATTATATCAGCATCAACTTGGTTGAAGAGGTGCTGGATAAGTTGAATATTCCAGGTCTTAGACTGTAGGTCAATTAACTCTAACATGTATCTGTAATTGATTGCTTCCATTGGTGACGCCGGTATTAGTGGTTTGTTTGTGCCTGGCAGCCATACATCCTCCCAAATTAAAACTTTGCTTCCATTGCTAATAATCCATAAGCTAAATTCTTTAACAAATCCCATCATATTGTAAACACTCTGCCAAGCCCATGATGAATTTTTCTTCTTTTTTGCGTGTAGTGCATTTGTGTCTGCAAAGTAACATTTCTTCATAGCATTTGACCAGAGCTGATCCTTCTCATTACATAATCTCCATGCTATTTTGGCAAGTAGTGCTTTGTTGAAAACTGATAGATCTCGGAAACCCATACCTCCCTGTGCTTTATTCTTCCCAACTGAAGGCCAAGAAATAAAATAGAAACCATTTCCATCTTATTTTTTCCATCAGAAAGATCTTTGGACTTTTTCCATTTCCTTAATAGTGGTTTCTGGTAACTTGAAGACACTCATGTGATGAGACGGCAGAGTACTGAGAACACTTCTAATCATGACAGATCTACCTACTTGGTTTATGAACTTCCCATTCCATTTAGATAATCTTTTTTTCATTGTTTCCACTAAGCCCGAGAAGGAATTTGTTTTCTTCCTGTTTAAGAATAAAGAAATTCAAAGGTATTTTTCATCTAATGTCATCTTCTTCATTTTCAGTCTTCTCAGCAAAATCCGACAGTGCCTTGGATGAATGTGTTTCGAGAAAAACACAGTAGACTTTTGAAAATTTATCTGCTGTCCCGATATCTCACTGAATTTGTTAACAACATCCAACAGTGTATTAACGTTTTGAATGTCAGCCTTTGCAAACAACAAGCAATCATCTGCAAATAGTAAATGTGTTACTTGTGGTGCATTTCTTGAGATTTTTATACCTTGGAGCTTTTTTGCATTTTCAGCTTGAGCCAGAGATCTAGTAAGGACTTCCATAGTGAGAAGAAATAAATAAGGTGATAAGGAATCACCTTGACGAATTCCTCTAGTTGGTTTGAATGGTGTGCACGGTGAACCATTTAGAAGGATTTGAATTTCTGTTGTGCTGATGCATTCATGAACAAGCTGACACCACTTGCTGTTGAAACCCAACTTCATCATAACATTGTTAAGGAAGCTCCATTCGACCCAATCAAAGGCTTTACTCATATCCAGTTTGAGCGCCATATATCCTTTCTTGGTTTTATTTCTCTTCATACAATGTATAAGTTATTGAGCTAGTAGAATGTTGTCGCCAATTCACCGTCCTGGAACGTAAGATGCTTACATATGAGAGATAATATTCTCAAGATGTTGCTTTAGCCTGTTAGCCATGATCTTTTTGATGAGTTTGTATGTTGAATTACATAAGGAAATGGGCCTATAGTCTCCTGGTGAATGGGGAAGTTTGGTTTTTGGTATCAAACAAATATGTCTTTTGTTCATCTTCTTTAACAATCTGCCTGAGTGAAAGAAACTCTGCACCATATTAATCACTTATTTTTTGACAGTCTCCCACTGGGTTTGGAAAAAACCCAGTGGAAAACCATCCGGACCTGGAGCCTTCCAAGGTTGCATACTTTTGAGTGCAGATTCAATCTCAGCTACATTTGGGATCTTCACAAGGGCCATATTATCTTTTTCAGTTATACATGTTGGAAGAATGTTGAGAAGATCTTCATCTCTAGCTGGGTCAGAAGTACTCATAATATTTTGGAAGTGATTGGTAAGTAACTCCTCAAGATTGTGTCTTCCACTACACAAAGTGCCATTTGGCTTTTGCAGAGATTCAATTCTGTTACGAGCCCTTCTTTTGTTGGCCTGCAGGTGAAAATGTTTCGTGTTTTGATCCATCTCAGTGAACATGGAGTCTCTAGATTTCTGTTTGTAAAATTCCTCTTCCCTACTGTGTCATTCATTTATCTCTTTCTCCACTTATAATATTTTAGCAGTGTTATCAACTAGTGCAGTTGGTTGTTGAAGAAGCAGAAGTTGTTGTTGCAGAATATTAAGTTGTTGTTGAATGTTGCCGAAAGAAGTTCGGTTCCAGATGGATAAGAGTCTTCTTGTTTCTCCAAGTTTTTGGTCTAGAGAGTAAGCTGCAGAACCACTATAATGCTTGTCCCAAGTTTTTGGCTTTCTGATTCTATAATTCCTAGAGTTTTAAACAATCATTATAGATTCCAGAAGATGTGTGGCTTTCTCATCCTGATTTCATGAAGTTGGTTCTTGATTCTTTAAATTAAAAAATATTTGGAAATCCTGCCTACATTTTTATGAATAAACTCAAAATACTAAAAGTCCTTCTCAGGAATTAGAATTGGGAAGTTTTTGGGAACGTTAATGATAACCTAAAGAAAGTTGAGGAAAAAGTTATGAAGGCTAATGTTGATTATGATAATAATCCTTTTGATATTAATTTACTTAATATCCTTGTTACTGCTAGAGGTCATCATGAAATTTCTTCCTCCAACTATCATACCTTTTTGAGAGAAAAATCTAGGGTCAATTGGATTAAAAATAATGATATTAGCACTAAATTCTTCCATACTAGCATAAAGTTGAGACAAGCTCAGAATTCTATTGTTCAAATTGAGAGATATAATGGGACCACCATTACTGATCAACAAGGCGTTGCAAATGTTCTAATTGATTATTTCAGTTAAAAAATTGAGAATAATCCAGTGAATTTCAAGAACAATTTCAATGAAGTCATCTTTGATGTTATTCCTCATATCATTTCTAGTGAAGATAATAAGCTTTTACAGAGTACACCTTATTTTGATGATATTAAGACTGTAGTGTTTGAATTAAATCCTGACGGTGCACTTGATCCATATGGCTATACTAGACTGGAGTTTTCTATGGAGCTGCTTGGGAAAAGGAGGATTTGGTGGCTACTATCATACATTGCTGGAAAAATTACATTGGGGTTTTTAGGCTAAGGCCCGACCCATGGGTAACCCATAATATGAGGCCCTTAATTAAAAGAAGTTTAAATCTAGGCCCCGAGTTATTAAAAGACATCCATGCCCTTTTATATATTGTCAAGCCCCAAATTAAATAAAATTTAAATTTAAGCTCAAAATTATTAAATATAGGCCCAAAATTATTAAAGTATAGTGTGAATGTGTAAACAGAAGTTGCACATGCATATGGCATGTGTATCCAGAAGTTACACATCCTTATGACATGTGTAATGCAAAGTTACACATTAAAAAAATAGACATCAAAAAGAACGCATACAAAAAATACATGTATTACTTTAATATTCATTTATAATAATTTCTTAGCATGTGTAACTAGAAGTTACACACGCATCTGTCTAGTGTAATTGAGAGTTACATATGCATCTATCTAGTGCAATTGAGAGTTACACATGCATCTGACTTGTGTATTCAGCGTCAACTCCAATTCCAGCGAGACCAATACCACAAATAAGCAATTAGCTTTTATGAATTTATCGGAAACCTGAAATATAACAACAAACAAACATGAACCAATGTCAAAAGAAAAATGCAAAAGAATATTGTTCAATATTTAGGAGAATAACAAAAAATAGTCCATAAGAGTGCTTAATGTTGATAACAGTTACAATGAACAGACATATGAACCAATGCCAAAACAATAATGCAAACAAATATTATTCAGTATTATTCATTAATAACCAAAACAGATGGACAGTAATAATATGTTAAATCATTCTTATATCCTATGCAATTCAAAGCTTCTAATTCAACCAAAAATGCCGAAAATTATAATACAAGCAAACAGTATTTTAAACTGCAGATTCAATGGATTGGTCTCACATGAACAACATTCTTGGTTCAGTTTAAATATGTCAATATATCTCATGATATCAATTGCCAAAGCTAGTATATTAGTCAAGTCCAATGAATTACTTATATAAGTTTCAGACGAAATAAACCAAAGGTACTGGCATTTAAAAATCGAAACACAAACCTTGATCCTTGTACTTCTGATACTATTGAGCAAGCTATGTGTAGTTTGAGGTAGTCAATCCACTACAAAAAAAATAATTCAAAACCAAATAAAGCAATCAAAATTATTGCCACACTATTCAATATTTTTCAGCATACATTGACCATAAATGAACCAAGAATCATATAGAGACATATCATCGTGTAAGCTTGTAATACCCTGTATTTTTAGTTACTTTTTTGGGTCGGGTTATACCGAAATTAGTTGACCTTGTGTCTTAAGTTATTGTTTATTGGCCTTAGCCTAGGTGGGTTGATTGAACTAGAAAGGCTACAAGTTAAGGTGGAAATATAGTAACCTTATTAGTTTTAATAATTAAATAAAAAATGAGAGAAAAATGAAAAGACAAATTTATAAATATAGAAAATATTTTTAAGGTTTTATATACCTAAAAGTTTAGAAAAAGAATTTTAGAAGTTAGAAATCAAAAGGCTAGGAGAAATAAAAAGAGATGGAGATATAGGTTTTTTGTTTAGAGAAGAAAGCTATGGAGAGGAAGAAGATGAATTGGAGCTAGGGTTCTTGAGAAGAAATTCTAATTAGGAAAATCAGTGGAGAATCAATGGAATTGAGGTAGAATGTGAAACCCTTTTCTCTTTTGGTGTTTTCTTTGGGTGTTTATTTTATATGATTTTGTATTGTTGGGTTTTAGTAATTTAATCACACAAATATATATCTTCTAATGATGATCATGCTTTTTAAATTGTTAGATAAAATGATTAGGTACCTATGGTTAAATTTTGAGAACAATACACCACAAATTCACCGTTGAATGTTTGTTTAGATTTAGGTGATAGTTTCTGAAATTCTGGACAGTTTCGTTTTGCTGTGATTTTGATGTTCTTAGGCAGTCTTAGTGATGTTAAATTTATTTGAGGTCTAAAAAAAAGTTATATATAAATATCTTATCTTTCATTGTGCTTTGGATTTTCTTAATTTGAAACTAATATGAATTTATGGTGAATACTTTGGTAAAATGATGTTATCTGCCTAGATTTTGTGATGCGTTTGTAAAATCAATATCTTTTGATTGAGCCGTTAGTTTAATGTGAAATTTGGATATGTTATAGATAAATATATCAGGAATGTTCATATGAAATTTTAAGAAGATCGGATAAAGTTATCACTATGAAAACTATAATATAAGATTCTGTAGTTAATGTGTTTGTTTAAATGCTTGAAAGAAATTCATGTAGTTAAGCCATGGTTGCTTGTGCTGTTTGTGAAAATGATTTATAAAAGGAAATGAGTTCATGTTTTACCGTTATATGGAACATGTTTCATGCTAACGACGGGTAATGATCCCCGAGAGTTAAATGGGTAATGACCCCCCTGTGAACTTGTGTTTCCCGACCATCGATGGCGGCTTTCCGTGCCGGTAAACGATAGGTGGATGTACGAACCAAGGTTTTCGTACCGTGAATGAAACGGGTAATGATTCCCGAGAGAAGATGGGTATGATCCCCATAGGAACCTTTGTTCCTGACCATCGATGGAGGCTGTCCGTGCCGATAAACGATAGGTGGTGTACGAACCAAGGTTTTCGTACCGTGAACTCATGGCTTGTTGTGACAATATTAATTTGTGAATCATGTGTTGAAATCTAGATTAAATTCTTTGTTGGAAACATATTTGGTATTATGAACTCATGTTTTGAAACTTAAAAGGATGGATTATTGGAAACATTATTGATGATGTTAATTTGTGTGTCGAATCCTAAATGGATGATTTGTTGACAATAATATTGGTATTGTGAGCTTATGATTTAACAAATAAATTGGATGATTTGTTGATGAATTATTGTGAAGTCTTATTTGAAATCTTAATTAAATGATTTGTTAGAAACAATAGTGGTATTTTGAATTCACGGTTGGACAAATAAATTAGACGATTTAGTGAAAATAATATTTGTGAGGTAATGTTGTTGGTTGAATATATTTGTTGAAGTTGCACGGTATTTCTTATCGTATGTTATTCCTTGATAAAATCATATTGTTTCCGCATCTTTAGAGAATAGGGGTGCATTCTATTGAGCTGTCATCTCACCCCAATTGACATCCTTGCAGATTTATCAGAGTGGCGCAGCGAAAGCTAAAAATGAGTAGCTTAGTGATTGAATTGTTTTGTTGCATTGCTTGAAATGTAAATCTTAACTGAAATGTTGATAAAGATGTTTAGTAAATTCAAATGAATCAACTCATGTATATAAAGATTTAATTATGTTTAGCATAAAAAAAGATATATGCATAAGTTTCTTTCCGACCCGTAACGCTTCGAGTTCGGATCTCCATACGGGTTTGACCCTGGTCTGGAACTCGGGGTGTTACAAAGCTTACACCAGCTGACTTGTGTAACTGAGAGTTACACATGCATATAACATGTGTAATTAGGAGATACACATGCATCTGACTTGTGTAACTTTTAGTTACACATGCATATGACTAGTGTAACTAGGAGTTACACATTCATATGGCTAGTAGTGATGGATGGATGGATAAATTCAATCAAATATGAGATGATGATTAGGTTTGTAAACTGATTAATTAAATGCACAAAGGCTGAACACAGGCATACCTAACTTCACCAGTGAAAGCACCTCCTTTCTTCACCCAGCAAGCATCCACTTGAATCTCATGATACAATGACCTTTTAGCCGAGGTAAGGAACACGAATGGAGGACTGACCATAACCTATGTACAAAAAACATTCCCAACTACATTTAAATACTTCTAATCCATAGAAATATCAAATGTAATAGCGTATTCACAACATTTATCAGCGCATCCACTCACCAACAACATCTATGGATGCAATTTCAGCACCGTTAGTGTGTCAACAATCTTCTTCATTTGGTCCTCAGTTCCATTAAATTCCACAATTACTCAATTATGAATTCCACTTCCTAATCCTCATTTCATCATTTCAGCGCCAACTCCAATTCCAGGAAGACCATCCTACAAAAATACCACAAATAAGCAGTCAATTTTATTGAGTTATTGGCAACCTGAAGAAAACAAAAAGCAATAAGCTTTTATGAGATTAAAAAAATAATACACACAACAATGTATAACCAGTTTTACATGCACTTGACTTGTGTAAATAGGAGTTACACATGTATATGACTAGTGTAACTAGGAGTTACAGAGCATCTGAATAGTGTAACTGAGAGTTACACATGCAATTCGGATGTGTAGACGAAAGTTACACATGTTGTGCATAATCATCAAAATGAGAAACTCAATCACATTGAAATATTAATCAAATTCTGAACAAAAGAACAGTAAACTCAAATCATAAAGTATATACAATTTCAATATGATACATTCAAACCATGATACATTCAAACCATAAAAAATCTCAAAGAAACTTATTTTATTTCACTGATTTTCTATTGAAATAGTTGTTGAAGTTGCTTAGATTCAACTGTATGCTTCCAGTTATCTTCATCGATTAAGATTTCATCTTCAAGACAAGGTAACAAATATAGATTGAACTTAAAACAATCAATCAAGAAAAAAATCCATTAAAGATGAGCTCAAATCAGTTCGAAAATTAAAGTAAACGAAATTCATATCAAATAGATGGGTAAAACGAATAATGATTCACATATTTCGAATCTGAAAACCAATTTTTGATCGAGATGAGAGATTAAAAGATAGATCCAATTTTGTTCAAGAACCCTAGAAATTTTTCTTTGAAATTTCTTTGGAAATTTTCTCTCAAGAGTAAAATTGAGGTAAGAATATAACAGATCTAACTCTATTTATGATTTCTGTAACATATTTGAACTGAAATGAAACTATTAAAGTTTCCCAAATGATTTTTCATAAAATAAAAATTCGAAATCTAAAAATTAAATCAACCAATTCAATTGAAATGTTAAAGATGAGTATGCTTATCTGTTCGATTTGATTTTGTAGGCGAATCTTCAGATTCATTTGTTGCTGATGATGATTATGACTTCGTTTTCCGTTGATTTTCACCGAATCTTCCAAGAACAAGTGATAATGATGTTGAATTAGGTTTAGATAATCAAGATTTGTGTTTGTAAAGATTAGATCTAGGTTTTGAAACCATTTTTCTCTGAAAATTTCGATGAGAATTTGTTTCTTCTCGGCTGGATTTTTCTTCCAGGAGAGAGCAAAAGAAAATGAGAGAGAGGGAGAGAGAGAAAACGAAAACGAAAACGAAACTGAAAACTAAACTAGACCTAGTTTTATTACCTATAAATACTAAAGGGCAGTCTTGGTATTATTAAAAAATTTATGAATAATATTCTTATTGTTAAGCCCTGAATTCTAAAGTTCTGGGCCTAGAAATATCAAAATGTGAAAGAATGGAGTTGATAGTGAAGGATCCATTTTGTGGGGCTTCTATATATTGAACCCATATAGTAGGGGGGTTACAGTATTTTTCACAATTACATAATCCCCAATGGTATGATTATAACTTTCTTTCCCTAATCCCAGAAATAAAAGGTGTTAAATGTGCTAGTCAATTCAGACCCATCGGAGTTAGCAACTTTTGTTTCAAGATTCACACTAAAATCATTACTATGAGACTAAGTGGACTTATGCACAAAATAATTTCAAAACAATAATGTGCTTCGACATAGATACCCATGAAAAAGTTCTACTTGCTTTAGAGTTGGCTAATGAGATTTTAGTTAAAAGAAGAGGTGGTAATATGGGTCTCAAAATTGATATTTATCAAGCTTATGATACTATGAGATGGGATTTTTTATTGGGAGCTCTTAAGAAATTTGGTTTTTCTGCTCAATTCTGTAAGTGGATTTTTTTTCTTCTCATTACTTGAAAAGGAAAGGGTACTAAGTACACCACCAACTTTTTCGTTCGGCAACCCGTATGGACAAAACCTAATACAATCACAAGTAGGTCAAAGCAAAGATCCTTGAATCAGATTGTGTATAGAGTCTTTCTCTTTTTATTCCACAATTAAAATGTATAGAGTATAGACCAAAGGTATGTGTACCTGATTGTTTAGAAGAGTTTTTAGATGATCCAAAAATCAATACCCAAGATTCAATCTACTTTGTATCCGAACTGTACAAGATCCTAATTCTAACAAGTATGAAACTTGAAATCTATCTTTCTAGATATAAATTAAACAAGAACAAGTCTTGGTTTGATCTCAATCAATAAGGACTTAAACTATCTAAATTAGTTACGTATTATATGTGCTATTCATGTTATAAATATAAAAAAATATAATGCAGAAAAGGAAAAAACACAAGACACCATAATTTTGTTAACGAGGAGATCTGCACTGGCAGAAAAACCATGGGACCCCGTCCTGCTTTAAACACCAATATTAAACCGCTACTGACATTAGCCTTACTGTCACACTTCGTACTAGAATGTAATTGAGACCAAATTAACCCTTTAAGCAATTCAACCGCAATCGTGTTCCTTACATCTATCGAACCTCTCAAGATTATACGCGTTTGATTCCCTTAGTTGACGTCCATCCTAAGAGTTGCTTCTACATAAGTGAAAACTTTTGGTACCTATCTGCGTTTACCAGACAAGCCTATTTGATTTTCCTTTTCATATGTTTCAATCTCGATTTATACATATGTTTGCAGTAGATAAAGTTCAACGGATCCAGAACACTTACACTCTTATCAAAGAGAAGCCTAGATAACTAACCACCTCTCAAGAACAATCCAAGCAAATCAATGAAGAGTTTAGATATCTATCTTAAGGAATCACAAAGCCTGAGATGAAGATAACTTTGTGATTTCTAAAAAACTCCCGTTAATTTAGAAAACATCTAAAAACGTGCTCACACCAATCAAAACCGGTTATAATGGCCTCGGTCATTTGTTGTGACCTGGGCGTGACCAGTTTTTCAAACCTTTGTGTAATCGTCATCAATTTTATATACTTCATTATTGTTATGAATATTAGAATACTATTATTCGTTCAGATTATGGATATCACGATCAGAACGATCGACAACGTAATGAGCTAGAATCGTGTATGGTATTCACATTCCCATAACATTGTGTATCATCTCTAAATGAAAGATTACCGAAGTCGTAAACAAATTAATTCACTTTTATTATGAGACTTCAACATCTGAATCATGCCGTCTGTATGGTATAAGAGCGTGGTATGGGACTAACAGCTTCAATATCAACAATTATGTGCCTCTAGAATGCATTTCAATTGTTTTTGCGAGTCACCAATTATTTTTTATATGACTTTATTTAAGAAAAACTTGGGGGTTCGGAAATTTCATTATTTATGAGATTGGTTGCTCGGTTGAAGATGCAATAGGGTTTGAGAAAATACGATGCAACATGAAAAGGAGAACTAAACTGATCTTTCAGCCATCTGTTTATTACACCTATGCTATAACAAACGGGTGTGTTTGTCTGACCCTAACAAACGGATAATTTTCAATACATGACCAACCATTCTGCACGAATTTTTACAGGTGTTCCAAAACATATTATTCGAAATAATATTCTTTAATCTCTAGCTTGACGAGTTTTTTTGTCAACAAACAAGCTATCGATCGCATTATACTAATTAATGATATTATTAATTGCAATAAAATTCGTTACAAATCTTGTTAAGCCAGGGGTGTAATAGATTGCGTCTCGCAGAATGTTGTCTAAATTGATCTAGCAAGAACCCAAGCATGATTGTCAATTATTTTCTAACTTTTCTAGCTTTTACATTCACATCTTTATCCATGGGAATTTTTTCTGTATTTTCCAACATTAAGTCCAACACATGAGCAACAAAAGGTACACAAAAAAATGTATGATATTTTATCGTCGATACCTTGCATATTCAAACGCAAATGAAGAGAAGTTAATAACATATATGTACCAATATGTCAAGAATACAAAGCATAGTTTGGCTAACTTTTCCTATGTAAGTGGTGGTCCAGATTCGTCATCACCAAAGACAAATCTACGGCTCTGCTTTCTATTCATTTCCATTTAATTTCGCGTTCACTGCCTATTAAAACGAAACGCCAAAAATCTGCCTCTCCAAATTTTTAACTTCAATTCATCATCTTTCTTCCAAACCCAAATATTGAGTTTACAAGTTGGAGAAAGTTGAGCGAGTAAGCAAAACTAAACACTGAAATCAGTAAGAATAACCATATTCATCTCCGTGTAATTAGGGTTTTTGTGACCAAGTTTTATTTAGTTAATCTGGTTGGTTTTTTTCTTCTGAAACACCCAAGGTTAAATTGTTGTGATCCAAAGAAAGTTAAGAGATTATTAAGGTCCTTCTTAAGTGAGTATTCAGATTATCCTGCTTTCCATATTTTTCTGAAATTGGATTTTGATTTTTCCAGTTGAAGATTTGAATTCGATCTGAATAAGATTGTTTTCGACTAAACGTTTTTTTTTTCCACTTCTGGTTATATTTTACAGGAATTGGAAGAGAAATGGCTTCAGGTAGTTCATACCTTTAAGGATGTTTGGAAGCACAACAATACTAAAGATTGTTGGCTTATGATTTCAGGAAAGGTGTTATTTCTTCCTACTTTGATGATTCCTCTTTTGTAACATTAATCTGTTTAAAATTTGAATATTATACCTTAGTCCAATATTGACACTGTCGAAAAAATAAGTGATTATTGATGATGAGGATCTCTTTATGAGTTTTTGTTTTTGTTTATTGTCGTTTTACTGGATGATTAAACTTGAACTTATGTTAATTTGATATGTTCATCTGTTTATATGTTCATGAGTTATAGTCTAATTAATTAACTACCACGCCGGAACTGTCTACTGGCGTGGAACCATAGATAAAAAGCATGCTGGCACCTCCAACGGCATTGTTCGATTATAACTTTACCATGCCGGTACCTACAAAAAAAACATACAGGAAGGAGTGTTTTCCAAAGATAAATACCGGCATGGTATATTAATTATGGGTTACGCCGGAAACAGGTACCGGCGTGGAACCATAGATAACGAGCATGCCGACACCTCTGTTTCTGGCGTTGATTTCAAATGAAATATGTATGCCGGAAAAGCTTTCAAATTTGGTCTTCAGTTTCGGTTCAGTTCGACCATGCCGGAACTATCTTCCGGCATAGTGTTTTAATTTCTTTTGGAACTAATTTATTTTCTTTTCATTCGATCCTTAGGTGGTGACATATATTGATCCAACAAATGCAAAGCCGCTTGGTCGGGATACGTCGGAATACTATAAAATGCCTCCGGTATGTTACTAGAGAATACTTTTCACCTAGTATATTGAACTTTACTAATGGATTGCTTGTAATGAACCTTCTAATCTCTCATTGTTGTCCTTATGTAGGGAATAAAAGATCCAAAGGAAGCAATCGCTTGGGCTAAAGAGACGTCTCTTAAGAACATGTGTGTGTTGGTGAGGAATACCCAAGGTTCAAAGACTCGTTTTGAGATGGCTTGCGAGAGAAGTGGGGTATACAAGGAGAAGAATAGCCATAAGAGAAAGGGTTATGTTTATCCAAAGAAGACCAATAGGGTATACAAGTCTCATACGAGGAAGGATAATTGCCCCTTTAAGCTTGTATTCCATCTAAATGACAAGAATAAGGAATGGGATTGTGCGGTTTGGTTCGGCTGTCATAACCACCGGGATCCGAAAGATTTTGTTGGTCACTCCCTAGTTGCGAAGCTAAAACCTCATGAATTGGAGGATGTAAAGAGAATGACCAAATCACTTATCAAACCGAGACAAATTCTCAGAGGATTCAAGGAAAAGGATAAGACCAACGTGTCTTCTCTAAGTACAATTTATAGCGCACAAGCAACTATTAGAAGGGTGGAATGGGAAGGGAGGACCGTTATGCAAGAATTTGATAAGATAGTTTGGGATCACAACTACACGCGTATCATTAAAAGAGGACCGGACAACAAGCCCCTTCAAATCCCAACGAGACGCGGCTTGGTTTCGGCAAACACGCACAGCCTTCTTATGATCCTACAATTAGGAGATAGTACGATTAAAAGATTTTACATAAATACACAAGAATACATATGCACAAGATAAAAAATTCTTACATAGGTTTGATAGATAGTACGAACCCAGTGTCCTTGTAGCCAAATAGAATTCTCGGATCGTCAGCTTCACCCCAAATTCTACCACGAGCAAGGTCAGGTATCATGTCATCAGCACGAGTAAGGTGGGAACCTTTAACTTTTACTTTGCCCTTGCCTTTGCCTTTGCATTGTGTCGGTTGTTGACTTGGCCCACCAACTTCCTCTACAACTTCGCTTTGGCTTGCTAATTGACTTGGATGAACCTCATTATCTTCCTCCTCACTTTCCTCTTCATCATGCTCATCGTCCTCAACTATTCCAGTAGGTTCACGGATTACAAGTCGACTACGGTCACCACCACTCTCCCAAATTATCCCTATTGTATCAGCCCCCAAACGCTTTTTGCGACCTTGATCTTTCCCTCGAGGAGGCGGAGACTGAGGAGTATCAAGACCGTTCTTCATTCTTATCTTAATGACAGCATCTTTAGTTTTTCCTTTGTTAGCTTCCTTGGCTCTAGCCCTATATCAAAAGACACACGAAATGAATATAAGACAACTCACAGTCAGTCTTAATACCGGCACAGATTCAAGAAATACCAACCATGCCGGGACCAAAAACGACATAGTAATTTAGGAAAAACAGCATGCCGGTACACCTTTCCAGCATTGAACAACAACTATCGACAATGCCGGTAATTCCTAAACTGTTCCTGGATACCAAAAGATAACTACCGGCACACCCGAAAAAATCCAACTTCATGACGTTACCAGGTACCGGCACACAATGCAACCTAAAATCAATACCGGTACTGATAATAATTTCTAGGGGTTTCCTGGATACCAAAAGAGCACTACCGGCATACCCGAATAAATGTAAAGCAATGCCGTAACTAACTACCGGCATAGTGTTCAACCTAATTTCAATGCCGGTACAGAACATTCTGTTTCAGGTGAATCTGGGTTTGAAAACGGCATTGTATTCATACTAAAATCAATGCCGTGACTAAATACCGGCACTTTCTTCATTCTAAATTGAATGCCGTAATCCATAACCGGCACTGTATTCGTACTAAAATCAATGCCGGTACTCACTGAAACTCAACTGTTTGAGTTAGGGTTCACGATTCTAACGATTCTAACCCAAACCCACTGCTATAAATCGATTCAAACACTTATAAAACAGTTCAAAATCACTTACCTTCTCACGGAAGCCATAAAATCACCAATTTGATCGTCCGAAGCCTCTTGTTCTTGTTCTTCTTTCTCTTGAGCAATCAAAGCAAGCCTTTGTTCTAATTTTTGTTGAGCAATCGATTTTGACTTCGATTGGGCATCTGATTTATTTCTTGGAGGCATGGTTATGATTCGGGTAGGTTAATCGACAAAGAAATTTTTGAATCGAAGATTAATCGTCGACGAAGAACTGATGAAGAACGATGAAGAAGAAGATGGAAGAATTTTTTTTTTTCAAAACCTAACCCTAGTGCCGGAACAGATGTGGGAGAATGGGGGATATATGAATTTGGTTTTTAGATTTTAAATTTTAGGGGAAAGGGTAGTATAGTCTTTTCATAATGTTTTTTAATTAACCAAAGGGTATTTTAGTATTTTCATACCCAAAAATCACCCCTTAGTAGACACTATGGGTTGGGGGAAGTAATTTATATCCCCAAATTAGTTTCAATATCCCCCAATCGCGCGTTCTAAAATTACTTTAAAATCAATTAGATTAATCTTGCAAAATATGTTAGCATTAGAATTTAATTTTTCTCTTTGATATAAATTGTTGGGTTCCCAATTTACATAGATTTGTGTTTATTCATTTTCCTAAAATTTATAATAATATTTAATTCTTGATCCATTTCTTTTCTTGGCTCTTTACCTACATGAACTATTTCTCAAGCATGCATAATTACACGAAGTTGGGGAGAAATGACAAAAATAGAAATCATGACAAAAAAGGGTAATAAAGAGAGATGTGAGAAACTGAATCGATTACAATTAATTCACGCGTAGCCTTGCATAATCCCATGAAGTAGGGGAGAAATAATGACAGAAACAGATACCATGACAAAAAAAAGGGAATAAAGAGAGATGTGAGAAACTGAACCGATTAAAATTAATTCGCGTGTAGCCTTGTGTTTGGTCAATTTTTTATAGGTTCATTTTTCTTCCTGCCCCCTACCTGACAAATCTTAAAATCACAACATCTTCTTTTTTGGAAAAATCTGGCCTTTAAAAATTGTTTTAATTTTAAAAAATAATAAAAAAAGTATTTTGAAAACTAAAATCAAATTTAAAAAAAACAAATAAAAATTAACCAAGAGTGACTAAATAATTTACCTATCTTAGGACACATTTTCTCACCCTACTACCACTATCTTCCACCACCACATTATCGTCACCACTCCACCAGTCTCACCAATACCCACCACCATTATCCCCACCGCCGATCCACCACCACCACCCACCATCACAACCACCATTAGTACTTAATTTACCTATCTTAGGACCCCTTTTCTCACCCTACTACCACTACTTCTTCCACCACCACATTATCGTTACCACTCCACCAGTCTCACCAATACCCACCACCACCATTATCTCCACCACTGCCCACCATCACAACCACCATTAATGCTTAATGATATGATTAATATCAAATAAATTTATTATGTATCAACAAAAATATATTCATTTGAATAATTAAATAAACATTTATTATGAAATATCAATTGAACATTTATTATTAAATTTTAATTAAACGTGATCATTTGTAGCGGTAGATTTATGTTCTGCAAGTATAAATTTGATCGTTCTTTATCTAGCCTAACTTGTCCAAACTTTGTTTTGTATTCTGGAAATGTAATCAATTTTATTTTAGTACTAAAAACCGTGGTTTATTCGATCGGGTACTATAAATAGCTGGGATCACATTTGGGTGATCCAGAGGTCATGATCATATTATCTTAAATGATTTAGTATCATCCTCAAAATATTTGTGTTTTGTCCTTACCAGTTGTGCTAAAAACAACCAACTACATCTATCACAATAAAATGTTGCCCATTTTGTAAAGACACAAAACTATTATTGTCCACTACTATTCGCTAACATCCACCACCATACGTAAAAACCAGCCACGCCCACTATTTTTTCCACCACCAGTAATGTTACCACCTCCACCACTCACAAATACCCGTCAGTGTTTCCACCACCCACTGCTTCTTTCACTGCCACCATTAAAAATTATTAATATAATTTTTAACCGGAGCACTGTAGTACAGTGGTAAAGTCATTGGGTGATGATACCAGTTACCTGAGTTCGAAACTCGCCAGCACCAAATTCTTTACCTATCAATATATATATAGTTTTTAATAAACTTATTTATTAATAAAAATATGTATTTATTAGATTCATTAAATGAACATTTATCATGAAAAATTAATTAATCATTCATCATGAGCAATTAATAGGACACTAATTAATAAAGTATTTATAATGGTTAGTCGAAAAAACCACGGCCGTAGATTTATCCCTCCTAGAAAAATCTCGGACGCTCTTTATCTTGCCTAACTTAGCCAAGCTTTGTTTTGTATTCTTGATATATATATATTTTGATTAGATGAAATATACAATATGATTAATATTCATAAAATTGTACCTCCGAATCAGGCTTTATCAAGCTCAAAGAACTAGTGATTAAATTTTTAATGTTGTATGATTTTTTGTTTTTTCTTAGGATTATGAACGAAGTATAAAAGGGTCTGGATCGTGTAGACAAATGTCATAAAATGTTGGATGATAGATATCTTATGGCTATCATTTATGCTACACATCCTGTAATTGCTTCTCATCTTCTATTCGGCTCAAATTTACCCAAGCCAAAAAAAAAAATTACTAGAAGAAAAGACAACGATGTATCCAATATTTCCTGTAAATCATTCCGCGACCCTTTATGTTTTTCTCCTTTAGTTTCGTCCTAAAATTTTCTTAAAAATGGAGGTAGTAAGACATGATGCCTCTTCAATCTTCATAATCATCCGTTCAAAAAAACTGAGGTTGATGGTTTTAAACAGACACAACGAGCAAATATTCAATATACTAGTCAACTGATATGTTACAACATACAAGAGAAATCATTTCTTAGGGCAATCCCTATGGAAGCCCATTTTGATCCCACTATGGACTCAACAAAACATAAAAATGGCTGGGAAAACGGGCATATTTAATAGTTTGCCCACTAGGCCCTTGATCAGCCGCGCATCTCTTTTCAATCTGCGCGGTTCATTTTTCAGCCGCCAACGGACTATTGTAATCCGCATGGCCCCAGTAAACCTGCTGGCGCTTCAAGGTGATCCCCGTGGCCCTTCTCTGCCTGCCGACGGATAAATCTGATTTTCACCATTCAACGACTCTAATTCTTTTGCCTATAAATTCAGCTCATTTCAACTTAAATTCACACCTTCTATACCTCTACCTCTAAATTTCTTAATTTCATACCATCCAATATTCATTTTTCCTTCATTTGAAGCACGATATTCATACTATCTCAATTTATCCGAAAATTTTCCAAAAGTCCCTAGCTAGAACAAACATGGAAACCCCCTTGCAACAATCACAACAACAAACGCAAAAATCACAACAACAAATGGAACAAAGATCCGGTAGAGCCCGGTAGTGCCAAGTTTACGATGGATGAAGATTTTTGTAATCAATTTCTTTACAGTAGATCAAATCAATGGTTGCCAGCAATAGGGGAATACGTATTATGGAAAGATTTTTGAACAATTCTGTGAAAAAACTGATAACATCCATAATCGTGATCCTGAAGGGTTGTCTCATCGTTTTCATGCAATTATCAAAGATGTTAGTGAATACGTAGCTTTGATCATGAAAATGTGGCGCTGCAAAATAAGTGGTGAAGGTGAACCTGATGTGGAGCGAAGATGTCGAGAAGAGTGACAAAGATCGCACAAAATTAGTTTCCAACACGAAGGTTGTTTCAATATTCTGAAGGTGCTAAACAAATTTAATCCATATGTGTTAGAAGATAATCAAAGTCCAACAAGATCACCATATGGTCCAATTTCTTTGGATTTTCAGAATGATGCATCTGTTTCCTCACCGGAAGGAAATGCATCTCCGCATGCTGGGTCTCCAAGTAGTCAGGAACAACACAACACCAATCTAGATATTGATACAAATGTCAAAAGAAGAAGAAGAGGGGGTCAGAAGGCCGGAAAATTAGCGAGAGATGCATCCCAAAAAGCAACAGAAGGAGGTTCAATCGAGTTCCACTACTCCGAGTACATGGAAAACGACCGCCAATGTAGAACTAGCTAGAAGAACAGATTAGAGCTTGGCAATAAGGCAACTTTGAAAGAGTCGTATTTCTCGAGAACAACATTACAGGGATTTTAACAGGAACAAGCTACTCTCCATCAGCACTTCATTAATGAAATCACAACAACGTAGGTTATGAGGACATGAAGTAGACAAATTGGAACAACAACTAAATGAATAATTAAACTACCAACCTTCCCAATATGAGAATGAGGAAGACTGTGTTGATGCCTCGGAAGAAGATGAAGATGAATACCGCATTGATTAAATGTACTAGCTGTTTTTAATTATAGTTTAGTAATTAAGTTTTATTTAAATGTATTTAGTTTAACTTAGATTTAACGCAATTGATTTTAACTTATCAATTAATATAAATAGTCTCACTATATTACATCTTATTTCAAAGTACATAAATTAAACATAATTAAAATAAACAACATTTAATTGAAAAGACTATTATCTGGCTCGGTTTTAACGACCGCGCATAGGTTCTCTTGATACTCTTGCTCCTTTTGTGACCCAGAGGTGCTTAGTTAGATCTTCCTTTAGCTGTCCACAGAGGCCCTAGTTTTGAATTATGTAAGTTGCAAGTCTATATTCTCTTGTAGGGTGACCACTGTGCACTACAAGCCTCGGCCTCAAATCTTCGTCTGGATAATCAGTCCAAGTGGGATCACGTCTGGTTTCCTCAATGACCGTGTTATGGAGAACTATGCAAGTTAGCTTAATTTTGTTCATTTCTTGAAGATCAAAAAAGTGTGTCGGTCTAGTTATGATGAAGAACTTCCTTTTCAAAATGCTAAAAGCGTATTCAACATCCTTTCTCGCACCTATTTGTGGGCCATTAAAATACTTCATATCCTTCGCAGTCGTTGGTCCAAACCCCGTCTGACTATAAGCTTGAAGCAAAGTTGATCATTCTGGATAGATCCCGTTTGCAAGATAATATCCATGAATGTAGTCATTACCGTTGATGGTGAAATTATAGTGTGGCGCAAGCCCATACTTAAGATCTTCAAACAATGATGATTTATGTAAAATGTTGATATCATTTTGTGAACCAGGGAGTCCAAAAAAAGCATGCCAAAACCAACAATCATAAGTAGCCGAAGCTTCTAAAATTACAGTTGATTTTGGATGGTGACCCTTATATTGACCTACCCATTCAACTGGGCACGAATACCACATCTAGTGCATGCAATCTAGACTACCTGACGTTTCTGGAAAACCCCTCTTTATGTTTTCGGCAGTGATTCTATCGACATCTGTTTAAGTAGGTTTTCGTAAGAAAGTTGGACCAAAATGGTTGACTATTGTTTCGCAAAACATTTTGAGATACCTAAATGCGGTTTTTTACCCATACAGATGTACTCATCTGTGGAATCTGCTAGTACCCCATAACATAATATATGTAGAGCTGCAGTGACCTTCTGTTTGGGACTAAAGCCTCATACATGTTATGTATCATACTGAAAATTAAACAAAGGTTGTACCTGACAAAGCTCAACAATGATCCTTTGAGCCAAGTTGCGGCCCATGCGAAATCGGCGCTGAAAATCCGCATCGGAATACACATATCCATTTGACGCAAAATCTCTACATACATTTCTCGCTATTTTTGATATAAGGTTTCATCCATTTTCATATCTTCCCCAGAAGAACCAAAATCAGGATTCATGGTTGAAAAATAAAAGTGATAGAAATTGCAGAAAAGATTGATTAGATGAAAGAGTGTTGTGATTTTTTGGAGGATGAAATCGAGTAGTATATATGGGGTGAAAATAGTCGTTCCGGTGACCGTTAGAAAAGTAGCTGTTGGTGGCTTGGGCTAATTCGCCAGCGGTTGGACTGCAACCGCTAGCGGCTTTGTTAAACCACGTTTCTCATCATTGTCCGCCGACATCCATTTACCATAGTGGAAAATCCACTTTGCCTATCCACGTGGCTTAACAAACGATTCTTTTAGGTGATTCCCATAGGAATTTCCCTTAGATCAAATACATAGGTTGGAAGTAACAAGAACGAAAAGAATTTCCATGAAAACTAAATAATGAAAAAAAATATGTTGTAATCTATCAATTAAAAATCAATCTACCTATATCTTTTAATATATTTGGAATTCTTAATTATATCATAATCTAATTTTCTCAGAATGTTGGTTTTCAAAACAAGTAATTTATCTCATTTTCTTTCTACACTACTTCTTGTAGTAAATTCATGGGTAATTCAATTACATGAAGAAGAACAGAGTATTTTTCTAAGAATTTGGAATTCCATCATATTCCGCAGCTATTGGTACATAAAATTGTCTGCTATGTTTGTGTTTTTGGAATTTTACTTCTGAATGAAAAACGATAAAAAAAATGACAAACTGAAATAATTATGGACGAGAATATTGAGAGGTACAATAAAGACATAACATGTGTTCAAGGAAAAAGGGATCATGCCAGGTTGGCTACATTTGAGCCGAATAGAAAATAAGAAGTAGTTATAGGACGCATAAGTATAAATATTAGTCATAAAATATCTATCATCCAATGGCTTAAGGCATTTGTCAAAAGGGTTTGCCAAAACCCTTTGTTACAAGATCCCGACTCGTATATAAAATTAGACGTGCAGTATATATGTGTCAAATATTTGCTATATTTTCTTTATATATTTTCTCTCTCCCAAATTTTTTAGTTTTTTTTTTTTTTTTTTTTTTTCATAAACAAGGAACCTTTTCATTAATGAGATTTCAAGGTTATAATGAGTTTAAGATCGAAAATAAGAGAATACAAAGTAACAAGAACATACCGTAAGAGTACAATACCGAGAAATCCGACAAGAGAAAGAGAAGGACTACCGGAGTAAGACAAATACAAGTATGAATAAGATCCGATTAAATCGGAAGAATGATGGTTTTTCTCGGAATTAAATTCCAACCATTTAGTTTGTTTTTCGTCTTTAGAAAGAAATGCTCCCAAAGTAGGAGTGATTTGCTCAAATCTCTTGTAACTAGTGATGAAGCTTCCGTCGTCAAAAAGACCACCGATGAAGATTTCGTCGCCGGATAAGTTGATGATGAAGATTCCAATGAAGAGTTCGCCGGAGATAACAAAGGTGGAGATTTCGTTGTTGGAGAGCATCACTAATGATCTTAAAACCCAACTCAATAACCAAGAATCGCTATTAAAGCGAAGATAAACCTCAAAAGAGTAGATAAAACCACCAAAACGGTGTAGATAAGTAGAAAACATAATAAAAACTAAACTAGTCTACCAACTAACCTAGAAAGCAAGGAATAATGAAGAAATCTGCTCAGATCTAGTCCAAAAATGGACTAGATCTGAGCAGAGAAGGGTTGTTTTTGATGGTTTGTTGGAGAAGAAGAAGGAGTGAGAGAGAGGAGAGAGGTTTTAGGGATGTAAAAATAAATAAAAATCCAAAAAATTTAGATGGGAAGAGTGGAATAAGAGCATCCCCAGTGGTCAATCCTATGCAACATATAAGCCTAAGGTCTCACAAATTAAAAAAGCTCTGCCCTCTCTCCTCCCAACGGCTCTTTTCCTTCATCTCTCTTATCCATTTTTTTTTCATCTCTTCCTTCTGATTCAATGCTAATTAAGTAATCCCTTCATCTGGATTTCGATCCCAAGCCAGATGGGGATCCAGGAAAGGAGTGAATAGTTTATACACCTGCCTTGCCTCAATTTTGATCAATTTTTATAGAAAAGGAATCCGGGACCAGTATTTCTGTTGAATGTAAACTTCCCATTAGAGTTCTTGAATCATTTTAACTGATTAGACCTCTTAGGCTCATTCATCTTATCCTGCATTGCATTCATCATCACTCTGCATTCCTTTGAAAGCTTATCTTTGCTATCTCTTATTTAAGTTTGTTTCTTAGAATACTTTACTGCATTCCTTTTGAAAGCATATCTTTTCTATCTCTTATTTAAGTTTGTTTCTTAGAATACTTTACTGCAATTTGCTTTTGGAGCTTCGCTCATGGTTTCTTGATTTTCTTGTATCTTTTCTACTATCCGTTGTTTGTTTGTTTTGGTTTTAGTATCAGTTATTGATGCTATTATGACTTCTTTTAATGTTGTAGGACTACTATTGCAAATTCCATTTAAATTTTCTTTTGATAATCTTCTTGAGGGGTGTCTTGTAGTCAGTCTAGGGTCGAAATTTGTATCAAAGGTGTGATTAAAAGTCTATTTTCATTAAACGTCTAATAAAAAGAAACATCAAGGAAACCATTAAACAAACTAAGAAATAACAAAAACTAGGAAAAGTAAAAATAAACCCATAGGACCTTCTAGACATAATTCATTAAAAGTAAAACGATAACAGTGACTGCCTCTTCTTTCTTGAGATCGTTTATTCATCATAATTTCTTCATTCTTCTTCTTTGGAATCTTCCATCATTACTAACCCTCCTTCTCGAACCTGTTGATAGATAGCCGACTTCTCGTGTGTATAGGCATAATCCATTCCTGGAGGGTATTCAGTTAAGAAATAATTGGCCGTCACCGGAACTCCGGTGGCTAACCTATTTTGAATTTCTTTGATGGTATCTTTTCCCAATCTATCCTTCTCCTCTCTGCTTAAGTTACACAAAGCCAATCGTTGTGCCTGTGCAGGATACATAAAAGTTTCTCACTGACAGGTTGAGCATCGATAATACTGCATCTGTCCTTCTTGACACCGTATAACCTTAGTTGATGAAATCTGAGCCCCTTCTGGAATCCTAAAGTGATTACAAGCCATTCTCCTCTCTGTACTTTTTGGTGATTATCTTTTTTCGTTTTGTTCTGTAACGGTGCCGGATTGAGGATTTTATAGCTTAATTCATCACTTGATTTTTCCTTTGCATTAATTCCTTTAACTTCCTTTACGTTTCCTTTATGTGTTCTTAGACGTCTTATCTTCTCGTGTTCTTCGTTCTCCCAGTAGAACTATGATTAGTGGCACATAGGCATTTAAAAGATAGATGTTAACTTAGGGAATGCATAGTTATTCCGTTGATTTATACCTCTATTTGATTTGTCTTCCAGCCGTGTAGTATTATCCAAATTTATTGTCTTTAAGATACCTAGTTACTAGTATGATAACCTCTCTCTTTTCTTTCTCTCCTAATTTGCGTTTGAATCTAGTCAAAATTTGTTGGCATTTAATTTCTGCTGTTGCTGCTTGTTTAATCGCAGTTCTCTGTCTCTGTTTGAGGAGTCATTCTAGTGTCTAATCTTAGGCATTTATTGTGTCTAGTATTTCTTTCTGATTGATCATTCTTTGCTTTTTGCTGTCGAGTTCTGATTGGTTGAGGTTTATCTTAAATTTGATTTTTTCATTTATTTAAGGTTAGTCTTTCTAAAAATCTATCTCATGGACTGATTTAGACAGCCTATTTAATTCACAATTTCTTTGCATCCCTTCTATTAGAGCATTGCTCGGTGGAACTCGCAAGCGTTGCTATCTCAAGATTGTTGTCAAGTTTAGTTGCCAAAACTATAAGTCTTGATTTCTTGTTTACTTATAGCTAAGTCTCGGACTAGGATAGAAAGTGTAGTTGAGCTCTAGACTCCACGGCGTTCATCATACAAAGACGAAGAACTACTCAAGGAACTGGTAGAACTTCATCGACTAAAAGGTATGTGGAGACTTGAACTTATCTATCACTCAAAAAGTCTATCTACTCTATCTCCTATCTTGAGACAAAATTCGTATTGCTATATAGACTTCGATTATACACATTTGCTATTTTGAGCCGAGTTTATCTAGCTTATCTATTTCTCGAAATATGTGTTGGTAAGCTTTCGCTTTGGCCAAGTTCATCTTTACAAGTGACGAAAGTCATGTTGATTATTTCAATATCTTAAAAATTTCTTTGATGAAAAATAGTGTGTGAATAACCTCTATTCAACATCATCTAAGAATGTTTCAATGATTGAAATAAAGAGTTTAGAACATGTAACCATCCTTGGATATAAACATATAATGTGTTCGCGCATTAATGTGTAAGTCCAAAACCGGGAACCAAATGTATGCGTACTTATGTGTGTACTAAATGGTTGATGGAGACTGGGTAAGTATGCATACCCGTACGCATACTGGCGGAAGTTCACGTCCGTGAATTTCTGCTGAGTTTGGAAATCAAAACCAACTCAATACGGTTACCTAAGTATGCGTACCCATACTGGCGGAAAGTTCATATCCGTGAATTTCTGCTGAGTTTGGAAACCAAAACCTACTCAAATCCGGTTACTTAAGTACGCATACCCGTATGCATACTTAAGTGTGTTACTTTCTAAAATTGGTTTATTCGTTAACTTAAATATATATAAACTAAGGAATGCATATTTGCAAACGTGGCTATCAAGTTCATGAATCGATTCAGGTGATTCAAAACAAATTTTGCTTCGATTGTGTCTTGTATACTTTTATGAGATCTAAGCAATTGAACAACTCTCTAACTAGTTCTTTTGAGTCATTTGAACTAGTTATGGTAAAGATGAAAGGGTTATATGAAAGTGCTCATATGGCTAACCATTTGGTTAACTACTGTTGAACCAACGACTTGTACACGTTTAGATACGGTTACACAAAACAAAATGACGTATATTTCATTTGTGTATAACAAGCTAAGTTCGATCTAATGGTTGAAAGATATTAGCTTGAATTTAATCAGGTTTTCATCTAACGGTGAATATTGAATGCTTTGTTACCAAGGTAACTTAGATTGCAAACCCTGATTTGGAGACTATATAAAGGAGAACTCTAGCAACTGGGAAAGTTAATCCCCACACCTCCTGTGTGATACTAGTTGTATAAGCTAGATTCAATTCTCCTTTAACCTTAGGTTTCTACCGAGACCATGTAGGTTAACGACTTGAAGACTTCATTGGGATTGTGAAGCCAGACCCAACTATTTTCTCTGTAGTTGCGTGATCTGATCTTGCTGTTTCTATAGTATTGAGTACAATTGTAAAATTGGCTCGAGATTAATTTGTCTGATAGACAAGATAAAAAAAGTAGTCACAAACATCTTTGTCTCATCGTTTGTGATTCCGCAATATCTTGTTTCGCTAGTCGATTAAGATTATTGTTAGGTGATTGATAATTCTAGGTTGTTCTTCGGGAATATAAGTCCGGGTTTATTCCTATTCACCTTGATTTATCAAAAGATGGAACAAAACTTGTAGGTATTTCTGTGGGAGACAGATTTATCTATTCTTGTAGACTTTTCTGTGTGAGACGGATTTGTTTATTAAAGTCTTTGACTTTGGGTCATAGCAACTCTTAGTTGTGGGTGAGATCAGCTAAGGGAATCAAGTGCGTAGTATCATGCTGGGATCAGAGACGTAAAGAGCGCAACTATACCTTGGATCAGTGTGAGATTGATTGGGGTTCATCTACAGTCCAGACCGAAGTTAGTTTGTAGTAGGCTAGTGTCTATAACGGCTTAATACAGTGTGTGTTCAATCTTGACTAGGTCCCGGGGTTTTTCTGCATTTGCGGTTTCCTCGTTAACAAAACTTATGGTGTCTGTGTTATTTCTTTTCCGCATTATATTTTGTTATATAATTGAAATATCACAGGTTGTGTTTTGAATCAATCAATTGGTAAATCCGACCTTTTGTTGTTGATTGAAATAGATTGATACTTGAACATTGGTCTTTGGTACCGTTCAAGTTAATTTCTCTTGTATTCAATTAGTCTCGCAGATTTCTATCTGCTTGAGTAAGTATTGAATTGAGAAATTGAGATCTAACTCTTTGATATACTTTTTTATTAAGATTGTGTCTGACTGTCTAGTTGATTCTCTTAAAAGTATATTGGAGTTAGTCCATACAGATTGCTAAGCGAATTATTGGGTGAGATTGTTGTACCCCCACTTTTTCAATTGGTATCAGAGCAGGCAAACACGCTAAGACCTCATAAGTCTGTGTTTGAAGCAATCTAATTTTTATGGACGAGTCTATCTCTAATAACATACCATTTTATAAATTACCAGATGATTTTCAAAGCTTGGATTAACCTGAGAGAACTATCACATCTAGGTCAGTATCTGAACATTCTCTTAATGTAGAACCTGTTGAAGTCTGGGAAATACGCCTAGAAGAACAATTGGATGAACTTTCTGATGAAGGTGATTCAAGAGATGTTGATGAGGAAGTCTCAGAGTATGTTAAGGTTTTGAATTCATTGGAAAAGAAGAAGATGAAAACTTCTCATGTAACACCTCTTCTGACTCCTCTCTGTCGAGAAAATAAGTAGGTGTTTATGTTTCTAATCGTTCTAACGAATCGATCCTCAAGGATTCTGAGGAAAACCTATGTATAAAGTTACTTGAATGTGATAATCTTTATCAAAAGTATTTTTTGTTGGAAGAGAAACTTGCAGAATCTGAAGCAAGGATTAACTCCCAGCAAACATGTTTTGATGACAGAAAAAGCACTTATCTCGCTCGAGAAAAACGCCTTGAGGCTGATTTAGCTGTTGCTCTTGATAAAATCAAGATGTTGGAAGATGACTTGAAAAAGTTCAGTACTAGTTCAAGCAAATTAACCACTATGCTAGGAGCAAGTAAAAATCATCGTGATACACGAGGATTGGGCTATAAGGGAATAGATGCTCCAAGTATTAGCAAAGAGTTAAAATTTGTTAAGGCTATTGATTCTTCTCAACAAAAGGTTTCCACTGATGGCAAAAGTGAAATACCTTCACCGGAAGTTAAGGTTCAAAAGAGCAAAGTATATCAACCTCCAAAGTCAGCACACACGGATCGAGGTAAGAACATTCCTTATGTTTGCCACTATTGCGAAAATAAAGGTCACCTGGAAAGAAGATGTCGTTTCCGTATACGGAATGATAAACTTCATGATGTTCTTGTTTGGGCATCACAAGAAGTTGTGAAACCAAGATCATATGTTAAGACTAATCCCCTTAACGTTACAGGTTGTAACTGTCCAACCTTTAGGCACAGGAATCAGTGCTGTGAGAAACCTAGATTCGCCTATAAACGTCATACGAATCCTTTTCACAATCGTAATAGTTATGAAAAGGATAACTCCGTAAAGGCGAAGACAAGATCCGATACTCCCAGTTGGAGAAAGACTAACTTGCAAAAGAATAGTCAACCCGATTCTCTTCCGAGAATTCTAGAAGAGAGTAATGGGAAGAAGGTTCCGATTGTTCCTAAACGCACTCAGAAGTGGATACCAAAGAAAGTCAATGATGTTTTGAGTGTGAAAAGGAATGATCTCCCAGAAAATTCCATGACTATGGAAAAGGCAGTATCCATGATGTTGGAACTTAAAAAGTTCTTTGGAAAGATGGATTTGGATGTGAAAGGTTCTAAAAGCGATCTCTTTCATGATAATCCAAAAGTCACTTGTGGTGATCAAGACATTGCTTCCCTCAACACAACTTGAGTGGGTTGTTAGTGCATCCTCACCAAGGAATGCCCTGCTATGTATACGATGAGGGAAGCACGAGAATTGGGGCGCACAGATTATGTTCGGTAAGGCTGTAGAATTCAATTGGATTCTTCTAAAAAGGTATGTCTATAAAATTGAGAAAGCTTTGTGTTTTTATTTGCTTAGAGTACTTATAATGATCCATGTACCTTGCTTATAGTTCATTTCTACCTAACTTGATCTGTGTTTAAGGTTCTTATATGTTTAGGTTTGAAAATAGTAGTTTGGGATGTTTGGACTTCATGGTAGACATACCAGGTATGCATACCATCATTTAAAATCAAAATCCAGAGATTTTAGTACGCATACCCGTTTGCATACTGCTCCAGGTCATGAAAATTCGTTTGCAAACCGGTATGCATACTTGACCGTAGACGTCGATATTCGGTAAACTTGTTTTGGCCGTAACTTCTTCGTCCGAACTCGGAATTACCTCATTCTTTTTGCATTCTCTTCCTTTTTGAATTCCCTTCAAAATGGAGATGAGAATTCTTGAATTTGGATGAGTTAAGATTGGTCTTTGTCCTGTCTCTTGTTTTTGAGTGTTTTGCTCCGTTTCGTCGCACTTGTTCCACTTCTCTTGAACTTGGGCACTTGGATTCTTGGAGTACAACTCATCTAAGCTCATTTGTAGCTTTTACAAGAATGTTGTTGGTGAATCACAAAGAAGGAAGTTCAAGAATGGGTAGTAGTACGCATTGCTATGGGATTCTTGAATGTTCACAATCATCTTATGTGAACTATGGTGCATGGTCGTTAATGACTTTGTATGTTATTATTTTAAGAAAATCTTTTTATACGCCTTTGTTAGCTATTCTTGGTGTAAATCCGTGCGAAAAAGATTGATTATACCTTCTAAGGAAAAAGATTGTTTTTGTAGTATTAATCTTTATGGTTTTATATATTGCAACTTGTTATGGGATATGTGTGTTTGCGTCCGTGAACTGTGATTGACCCATACGTGGTCAAAAGTTAAGTCTTTCATATGTCGGTATGCAAGTATTGATAAAAGATTGAATGAACTTTTGACAAACAAAAGTTAAGCCTATTATGTCATTATGCAAATATTGATGGAAGATAGGATGAACTTTTGTTTACAAAGATTATGTCTATTATACGTCATTGTGCAAATAGTGATGAGAAATAGAATGAATCTTTGTTTATTCCGTAGTATTGATCTTCCATGATCCATATTTTTATGTAAATACTGTGAGGCTCCGTAAGTTCTCTTATGTTGAGCATTTCCAATTAGATTAATCATGGGTTCTATTGTGGTTAATTTAGTTGAGTATTCCGATTGAATTAATCATGGGTTCTCTTGTGGTTAATTTAATTGAGATTTTTGGATACAAATTCATATTCTTATGTAATTTGTTAATGTCCAAAGAAATCCTTCTATTCTTGTGAAAGTAAGGTCGCTCTTGTTGTTCCTTCGGGAATGACATTTTATGGGGGAGAGTTCTTAATTGAACTTATGCTTAATTGCCAAATCTTTGTGGGGAGTGCGACTGTGGAATATTATAGGGGTTATCTTGTATCTTTATAAACTCCTTGATGAATGCATTTAGTTTCGTCTATATGATTGCATCTACAAAATTGATATGTGCCTTCTTTTGGTCATGAAATGTCTCTATGGAAATTTCATTAGGATCCCACTAGTTTTCGTACCTTTGCTAATTTTATTGACAAAAAGGGGGAGAATTAATGTGTAGTTCATACTACAAATACATATGGTTTTCGTATCATTATGTTAGGGGGAGTGGTTTCCATGTGAGATGGAGTATTGACTAAGGGGGAATGATACATATCACCATAGTATTGTTGTCAAAGTTGTGATACAATTGAACTTTGATGCTATGTAATGATACTATAACACTGTGTAACAATGATTGAGAGCTTTTGTTTTCTCATTTTTATGGCTACGGATCTTCAACAACGGTGATACTGATTTGGATATCTTTGGAATCATTGGAGTACTTGGAAGTGACGAAGATTTCGAGTAATGTTGAAGAACCAAGGAGATCATGCATGTGGAAGAGAAGCTGCAAAGTTTATTTATTTTGTATTCCATATGTATTGATAGTTTTGTCACTAAAATTGACAAAGGGGGAGATTTTTAGAGCATTGCTCGGTCGAACTCGCAAGCGTTGCTATCTCAAGATTGTTGTCAAGTTTAGTTGCCAAAACTATAAGTCCTGATTTCTAGTCTACTTATAGCTAAGTCTCGGACTAGGATAGAAAGTGTAGTTGAGCTCTAGACTCCACGGCGTTCATCATACAAAGAAGAAGAACTACTCAAGGAACTGGTGGAACTTCATCGACTAAAAGGTATGTGGAGACTTGAACTTATCTATCACTCAAAAAGTCTATCTACTCTATCTCCTATCTTGAGACAAAAGTCGTATTGCTATATAGACTTCGATTATACATATTTGCTATTTCGAGCCGAGTTTATCTCGTTTATCTATTTCTCGAAATATGTGTTGGTAAGCTTTCGCTTTGTCCAAGTTCATCTTTACAAGTGACGAAAGTCATGTTGATTATTTCAATATCTTAAAAATTGCTTTGATGAAAAATAGTGTGTGAATAACCTCTATTCAACATCATCTAAGATTGTTTCAATGATTGAAATAAAGAGTTTAGAACATGTAACCATCCTTGGATATAAACATATAATGTGTTCGCGCATTAATGTGTAAGTCCAAAACCGGGAACCAAATGTATGCGTACTTATGTGTGTACTAAATGGTTGATGGAGACTGGGTAAGTATGCGTACCCGTACGCATACTGGCGGAAGTTCACGTCCGAGAATTTATGATGAGTTTGGAAATAAAAACCAACTCAATCCGGTTACCTAAGTATGCGTACCCGTACACATACTGGCGGAAAGTTCACGTTCGTGAATTTCTGCTGAATTTGGAAACCAAAACAAACTCAAATCCGGTTACTTAAGTACGCATACCCGTACGCATACTTAAGTGTGTTACTTTCTAAAATTGGTTTATTCGTGAAATAAATATATATAAACTAAGGAATGCATATTTGCAAACGTGGCTATAAAGTTCTTGAATCGATTCGAGTGAATCAAAACCAATTTTTCTTCGATTGTGTCTTGTATATTTCTCTGAGATATAAGCAATTGAACAACTCTCTAACTAATTCTTTTGAGTCATTTGAACTAGTTATGGTGAAGATGAATAAGGTTGATATGAAAGTGCTCATATGTCTAACCATTTGGTTAACCACTGTTGAACCAACGACTTGTACACGTTTAGGTACGGTTACACAAACCTAAATGATGTATATTTCATTTGTGTATAACAAGCTAAGTTCGATCTAACAGTTGAAAGATATTAGCTTGAATCTAATCAGGTTTTCATCTTACGGTGAATATTGAATGCTTTGTTACCAAGGTAACTTAGATTACAAACCCTGATTTAGAGACTATATAAAGGAGAACTCTAGCAACTGGGAAAGTTAATCCCCATACCTCCTGTGTGATACTAGTTGTATAAGCTAGAGTCGATTCTCCTTTAACCTTAGGTTTCTACCGAGACCCTGTAGGTTAACGACTTGAAGACTTCATTGGGATTGTGAAGCCAGACCCAACTATTTTCTCTGTAGTTGCGTTATCTGATCTTTTTGTTTCTATCGTATTGCGTACAATTGTAAAATTTGCTCGATATTAATTTTTCAATAGGAAAGATAGAAAAGTAGTCACAAACATCTTCGTCTCATCGTTTGTGATTCCGCAATATCTTGTTTCGCTATTCGATTAAGATTATTGTGAGGTGATTGATAATTCTTGGCTATTCTTCAGGAATATAAGTCCGGGTTATCGATTGGTTCCTGTTCACCTTGATTTATCAAAATACGGAACAAAACTTGTAGGTATTTCTGTGGGATACAGATTTATCTATTCCTGTAGACTTTTCTATGTGAGAGAGATTTGTTTATTAAAGTCTTCGACTTTGGGTCATAGCAACTCTTAGTTGTGGGTGAGATTAGCTAAGGGAATCAAGTGCGTGGTATCCTGCTGGGATCAGAGACGTAAGGAGCGCAAATGTACCTTGGATCAGTGTGAGATTGATTGGGGGTTCAACTACAGTCCAGACCGAAGTTAGTTTGTAGTAGGCTAGTGTCTGTAGCGGCTTTATACAGTGTGTGTTCAATCTGGACTAGGTCCCGGGGTTTTTCTGCATTTGTGGTTTCTCGTTGATAGACGCATTTATGTGTCTATTTTCATCTCTTTTATGTATAGTGTTAGTACCCATTTTTGTACTAATTTTGGTAATCCCTTGTAGGTGTTTTTGGAAAAATAGGCTTTTGCGGCAAAATAGGCTCGAAAAGTTGTTAAAGGCTCCTGGGAGGACATTTGCTATTCGGACTCTCATTTTGGATAAGGGGTAACCCATTTCCAAGCAGCTGCTAAGCACAGACCAGGACTGGATAGGGGGAGGTCACATTTCTTCACATTTTCAAAAACAGAAACTGGCGGGAATTTTTTTCTTTCACAGACGGATTTGGGGTTGGATTGTTGATCGATTTTTATGGAGATTAAAGGGCTGAATTTGATTGGGTTTGCTCCTATGGACCTAACAGGCGAAGACTTTAGGGGAAGTTTAGAACACCACAGAGCCAAAAAAATCAACTTGCAGGAAACCGAGTTCTGCTGTTGCCGGAGAAGAAGACGAAGAACATAAGACCCACAGAGTCAGTCGCAGAGGCAGACTTATTTTCAGTGACAACGAGGTACGATCGCATCATCCTGCAGTCACCGAAGCCCTTCAGCAACGATTCAGACGTCTGTTTTAGACCTTCAGCAACTACAGAATCCGCTGTTTTAACACTTTTCTCCCTTTTAATCAACTTTTGAGCCATAAACATGTATTTTGAGATTATGATTAATATGAGGAGCTAAACCCCATTGCTGAGGCGATAGAGGAAGCTATTTTTCCAACAAAAGTGGTATATTCTATTTTATTTATTTTATTGCAATTATTTTATGATTATTTGCCTTGATTGAAAATTGTTTGAGTGATTTTTATTGAGCAATTGTTATTTTCTTTTGATAGAGCATTCTTGGACCTAGGTTTTTGATGTTTTATGCTTCGGATTTACACTTGTTATTTTGAAAATCTACATATTGCAATAGTTTAGAATCAAATTGAACGAGAAAATTGCATGAATATAAATACTAGATTAAATCACTTTGAACTTGGAAAATAGTGGAATCTCAGCCTCAGTGTTCTTTTAATATTGATATCAACTTTGTCAGTGTTTGCTATAATTTTTAGTGATTTTTCTATTTAGTTTTGAATTTAAGTCTAAAGTTATCCTTCACAAGTTCGAGAATCGAATCCCTCTTTTTACTACAACTAAAATTTACATAAATTTTTGGCGCCGCCGACGCGGACTTGTTTTTAGGGTTTTAGATTTATTTTTATTTTTATTTTTGTTCTTTTTTACTGGTTTGTTATTTTTTTTGATTCTTTTCAGATTTGGAGCGGGGCTAAAAGGAAAGGAAAAAGTGTTATAAGAGGAAAGCATCGCCCAAAAATGAAGGAAAAGAGGAATCCAAATGAGTGAAGAAGAAGATTTTTTTTTATAGTTATTTTATTTATTTGTTTTAGATTTTTTTTTTATTTTTAGAAATTGTAATTAGGGTTTTATTTTTATTTTTGTAATTTTTTTTTTTTTTTAAATTTTTGGGACATTGGACATTATTTTAATTTTTATTTTTATATACCCTACGGAAGGGTATCCTTAAATATAAAACTGTTTGCAGAGAAGGAGGACAATTACGATATTGTCTCTGCACCTTGGGTTCGTACACTGACATAGGAGTCAATGGCCCGAGTCGACTACAACCGATTCATCCCCCGTCTGGAACGGGAGGTAAGGTTCTGAACACTCGCGAATCCCTTGTCAACGAGTTACTGTATTCCTTAAGGTGCATATCTACTGAGGACCTGAATACGGACATTTACTTTTCTAGTAAAGGGCAAGGCCTGGCCATACAAGATAAGAGTTCGGATTTCATCACCGTTCTCTTCTTGCCCGCCTTAGGAAAACGATACCGAACGCGAACCTAAGCTTAAAATATTGACTAGAACGAAACCAATAGGGTAACGAGCTTGTAGGAAAGTTGTTCAAAAGGATCGTATTGGGTATTTTGTTAGCGTAACTCAAAGTTCAGGAAGATTACTGTAAGTCGATTAGAGACGCCTTGTAACCCAAGGAAGCGTTGCCAAAGAGGTAGGGGTATCAAAGCTCCTCTGAGCTTCTCCTATTTCTCTTCGACTTACTTTATTCGGATAGTCCTATGAGGTTTGCTAAAATTGTACCCAGTTGCCTCTTGGAAGAGTAGAAGCTGGTCTAGAAACAATCTAAGTGGAGCCATCATGCTTTTTGTTTGCTAGAAATCAATAGGGTTGATTTGGTGGAGTCATCCTTGATTTGTGATTTCTTATCCTTCCAATTTTAGGAAAATCTTGTTTATACCTGAACGTAAAAGAGACGCCCTAGGTAGATTTGTAAAAGAAAAACCTAGCAGTTCTAAGCGTCTCGATTACCTTAATCTAGAAGGTCCAATTTTTGGAGAGTCCTGTGTTGAACATTCTCCTGAAGAGAGAATCCCTAATACTCCGATAGTTCCAGAGATGGCTACTTTGAAAGCTTTGTTAAATCCGACTAGGACCACTCGTCCCTCGTGTATTAAGTTAGCTGACACAGAAGCCAATTATGAGCTTAAACCTGGGACCATACAGATGCTCCCAATCTTTTTAGGGAAAGAAAATGAAAACCCTTATTTCCATGTTAGGGATTTTGAAGAAATTTGCAGTACCCTAAGAATTAGAGGCTTAGACTATGATGCTTTGAAACTTAGGTTATTTCCCTTTTCCCTGAAAGATAAAGCCAAATCGTGGCTGTATAGTTTGACTTCTGAGTCAATTGAAACATATGAACAACTTACATCTGCCTTTTTCAATAAGTTTTTCCCTAGGCATAAAACATCGTCTATTAGGACGCAAATCTGCACATTCTCACAACAAGAGGGAGAATCTTTGTATAGGTATTTGGAAAGGTTCAATGATTTGTTAACACAATGTCCTCACTATGGTTTAGAAAAGGTTAGGCTAGTTCAGATCCTTTATGAGGGTTTAGATTATCCCACAATATCCACGGTTCAAGCTTTGTGTACAGGTGGTTTTGAGAACCAAACTGTTGATGCGGCAATGGCATTTTTGAATGAAGCCGCCGAAAAGACCCAACAATGGGAAAATAGTAGGGAACCCCGGAAAACGATTCTTCTAAACAGAGGAAACGTTAATAGGATAGAAGGAGGCTCTGAATCATATGTCAAGATTGCAGCGATAGCTAAGAGGTTAGAAGCTCTAGAAATGGGTCACACTAGTGGTAGATCGGAGCCTTTTTGGGAAGGCCATAATAATGAAGAGCAAGCCAATGCTCTTTATAATAACAATAGACTCGAGAATCGTCAAAAATTTGACCCATATTCAGAAACCTATAACCCTGGGTGGAGAAACCATCCGAACTTTGCTTGGTCTAAGGGCCAGAATCAAGGTCAGTTTAGTAACTCTAGTGCTCCACCAGGTTTTAGTTACGCTAAGAATCCTTCGGGACAAGCTCAATTTCAGAATCAGTCGGATAAGAAAATCCTAAGCCTAGAGGAGTCTCTCGTTTTGTTAACTCAGCAAACTGCAAAATTTCAGCAATCAGTAGAACTAAGTCTACAAGCTAGTAACAAGATAGGACAAGAAAATAATCAGGCTATTTCCGAGCTGAAAACCCAGGTAGGTCTGAAAAATGAGTCTTTGAGAGAAAAAGGTAGGTTTCCTAGTCAAACACAACCCAACCCTAGAGGAGTTCATGAAATAGGTGCAAAACAATCGAATCAGTTGAATGCTGTTAGAACCCTTAGGAGTGGTAGAATTGTAGACAATGAGGTAACCATGCCCGATAGTGAACATACTATAGTTCACCCCTCAGGACCACCCATAGCTGAGGAGACCGATAAAGTTTTTTATGATGTCAATTCAGTCCCTGGGAGGTCTGATTCTGTGCCTAGAGCCCCATTTCCCCAGCTATTAGTACCAACAAAGAAGGAATCGAACTTTAATGACATATTGGAGGTTTTTAAGCAAGTTACCATAAACCTTCCTTTATTAGATGCAATTAGGCAAATTCCTGCTTATGCCAAGTTCCTTAAGGATATGTGTACGCGAAAGCGAAAACTTAGCGTCCATAAGAAAACCTTTTTAGCTAGTCACGTAAGTTCAATCATTAAGAACACTACAACTCCAAAGTACAAAGACCCAGGTTCCCCTACCATTGCTTGTACAATAGGTAAATTCCGGGTAGAAAAAGCTTTACTTGACTTAGGAGCCAGTGTGAACTTACTGCCGTACCATGTGTATTTACAGCTAGGACTTGGTGAAATGAAACCTACTCAGATAACACTGCAGTTAGCTGATAGGTCCGTTAAAATTCCTCGAGGTGTTATCGAGGATGTTCTCATTGAGGTCGACAAGTTTATTTATCCAGTGGATTTTGTTGTGCTAGATACCCAACCTGTCCCTGACCTAGTGAACTAGATACCTGTGATTTTAGGTCGCCCATTTTTAGCTACGTCTAATGCGATCATTAACTGTCGAAATGGTGTGATGAATTTGTCTTTTGGTAATATGACTATGGAGATGAACATTTTTAATGTCAGTAAGCTACCTTATGAGCTAGATGACACATGTGTTGAAGAGGTGAACATGATAGAAGCTTTAGTTCAGGAGTCATTACCAAACATTTTGTCTGAAGACCCATTAGAAAGTTGTCTATCCCATTTTGGTTTACATTTTGACGACGATAGCACTATTGAAGAAGTGAATGCACTATTAGATTCTACCCCTGTGTTAGACACTAATAGATGGAAAGCTAGGTTCGAACAATTACCAGCTTCTGAGACTACCTTAATTCCTTCTTTAGAAGAGCCTCCTAAGTTGGACCTTAAACCACTACCCGACACTCTAAAGTATGTGTTTTTAGGGCCATCTGAGACTTTACCTGTGATTGTAGCTTCCGATTTGGATAGTGATCAGGAAAGTAGGCTAGTGAATGTACTTCAAGATAATAAGGAAGCTTTAGGGTGGACTATAGCAGACATTAAGGGTATAAGTCCTATTGTGTGTATGCATCAGATTCATTTAGAGGAAGACTCCAAACCTTCTAGGGAGATGCAACGTCGACTGAACCCTAACATGAAAGAGGTAGTTCGAAAAGAGGTGCTTAAGTTGTTAGATGCAGGTATTATCTACCCAATTTCAGACAGTAAGTGGGTCAGCCCCGTTCAGGTTGTCCCCAAGAAATCAGGTATCACTGTAGTCCAGAATGATAATAACGAGTTAATCCCAACCCGGGTGACCACGGGATGGCGTGTCTGTATTGACTATAGGAAATTGAACAAGGTCACAAGGAAGGATCACTTTCCCCTTCCTTTCATCGACCAAATGCTAGAGCGATTAGCTGGACATAGTCATTATTGCTTCTTAGATGGCTACTCCGGATATAATCAGATTGTTATTGCCCCAGAAGACCAAGAGAAAACCACCTTTACCTGTCCCTTTGGTACCTTTGCGTATAGACGCATGCCTTTCGGGTTATGTAATGCCCCTGCGACCTTTCAGCGTTGCATGATGAGCATATTTTATGATATGGTAGAACGGTTTTTAGAGGTCTTTATGGATGATTTTTCAGTGTTTGGTTCATCTTTCGATGAGTGCTTGCATCATTTGACATTAGTGTTGACTAGGTGTAAGGAAAAGAATTTAGTGCTTAATTGGGAAAAATGCCATTTTATGGTTAAATCAGGAATTGTGTTAGGGCACATCGTATCCTCTAAGGGTATAGATGTAGACAAATCCAAAGTTGACCTTATTAAGACTTTACAGGTCCCAAAAACCGTAAAAGATATTAGGTCATTCCTAGGGCATGCAGGATTTTACCACAGCAGGAAGCCAAAGTTGACCTTATTAACAAAACTTATGGTGTCTGTGTTATTTCTTTTCCGCATTATATTTTGTTATATAATTGAAATATCACAGGTTGTGCGTTGAATCAATCAATTGGGATATCCGACCTTTGGTTGTTGATTGAAATAAATTGATACTTGAACATTGGTCTTCGGTACCGTTCAAGTTAATTTCTCTTGTATTCAATTAGTCTCGTAGATTTCTATTTGCTTGAGTAAGTATTGATTTGAGAAATTGAGATATAACTCTTTGATATACTTTTTATTAAGATTGAGTCTGGCTGTCTAGTTGATTCTCTCAAAAGTAAATTGGAGTTAGTCCATACAGATTGCTAAGCGAATTATTGGGTGAGGTTGTTATACCCCCACTTTTTCACCTTCTTCTTCAATGCTTATGCTTCTCTCAAATCTCTAATCCCTTATGCGAGTTTACTCTTCTATTGCTCTGGTCGATCTTCTGCTTTCTCTTTCTTATTCAATATGAGTAGTTATAACTTATACAAGCATCTTAGTGGCCTCTCAGTAGCTCAACGTAATGCAAACTATACGAATGTAGGTTTACTACCAACCCCTCCTACTTTAATGAGAGATTACGGCATTAAAGAAAATAGCATTCTAGCTAGAATTTTTTCGACTAAGTTTTATTCAGCTGAAGACATAAGAGGAGTATTACAACATTTCTGGGGTATTAATATCTGCTTTCAAATTCGTGAAATTGATCCAAATCTATTCATCCTTACTTTTCGTACGGCAGAAGACTTGAAATGGATAGCATTGAATGGGCCGTGGTACCCTTATGACAATGTTTTTTCTGCTACTTCGGCTTTTTCTGGTATGAACATAACAACTGAAGCTATTAAAGAAATTCCTCTCTGGGCTAGCATATCCAACACTAGGCATGAACATAGATTTGGGGAAAGACTAGGTTTAATTGCAAGTAGGGTAGGAACGGTTAGTCAAGTGTGCAAAGGAAGTGGCTCTTTTGATTGCATTCCTAGAGTCTTAGTTTAGGTCAATATCGAAAAACCGCTAGTCATGAAGCTGCTAGTAAAAGTGGATAACTATCCAGTTAGAGAACTTGTTTTCACCGATCACAACCTACCTTCTAGATTTTTCTCCCATTGTTTTCGATTCGGGCACAAGATTAATCAATGTGCTATTCTTCAAAATAGACCTTTGGAGGATATTTATGATATCTCTATGCCATCTCCGGTTCCGGGAGACGACATTTTTTGGCTAGACAACACTCCTATTCTGATCTGGAATCCTAAGGATAACACTGATGCTCATGGAAATATCAATTGAATAATACTTAGCTATACCAGGAAATAGGGAAACTCTGTATGAGATATTTAGATAAGAACATCCAATGGATGCACAGCCTAGTCTTATTCCTCTTGTTGTTGACCGTCCTTACGAGGTGCTGGGACCGGTTTTATATGATGAAGATACGTCGTTAGCTTCCAACTCCATTTTAGGAAAAAGAACGTTTCCTTTCAACCTCCCTGAAAATTTTATCCCTCTGCAAGTTTCGAGTAATGAATCGTTCCGCTCAACTAACTCGGAGACTCACCGGGTTATCAACTCTATGGAACCAATTGAAGCTAGCCCGGAACCAAATAGTGAGCAAGTCCGTGATACAGTATTATTGAATAGGCTTAACTTAGCACCGGAACCTATTTTGGTTAACAGAAGATTGTCTTTCTCTTCTCCTCCTTTCGAAGATGCGCGGGAGAATTTGGCCTCTCCAATTTCTTCTGAATCAATCTCTTCGTCTCTTTTTGAATCTCATGATAGCATTAATCCTACTAGTCTGCATACATTGCATGTATCATCCGCATCTCCCAAAACTCAACTTAAATCTGCATTTAAGCTCTCGGTCCCGGATTTCCCCTCTTTTTCTTCTTCTTCTTCTTCTTTTAAAGGTCTCTGTATCTTGGCTTCGGATACGGATGATTTGCTTCAAATTGATCAATACGTCTCAAATCTCAAGGAGCAGACACAGGCAGCAGATAGCTATTTACCAGTTCCTTTCAATTTGGAATCCCCATCTGAGCAAAAGGTCGAAATTCAGGTAACCCTAATCTCCATCATTTCTCTTGATAATTTTTTAATTACTGCTTAATTTAGATTGATTAGATCTCCATACATATCTCTTTGTTTCCTACCTAAACTTGAATTATATTTCCCTTTTTGCTTGTTAAATTTCTCTGTGTTTTAGTAGCAATAATGAAAATTATTGCTTGGAACGTTCAGGGTTGTGGTAACCCTTTCACTCAAAATCATCTGAATCAGCTGATTAATGTAGATAAGCCTGAAACTTTGTTTCTTTCTGAAACAAAATCTCAGAAAAGATTAGTTAAAGACATCCTTAAAAATTATCCCAACACACATATTGTAGATCCTATAGGACTAGCAGGAGGCCTTTCTCTAGCATGGGTTGATGGATTCTCCTTTGAAATTGTTCACTGGAGCATTAATATGATTAATATCCTTGTTCAAACTAACTCTGAATCTTAGAAATGGTTACTAACTTGCTTTTATGGAAGCCCTTATCCTGCTAATAGAAATTTAGCTTGGGACTTTCTTTCTGAAATCTCTGAACAAGTTGATAAACAATCAATGCCTTGGATTCTCTTAGGAGACCTTAACATGATTTTCTGTCAAGAGGACAAAATTGGGGCATTACCCTTTAAAAAATCTGATTGTGATTACTATCACAATATCCTTAGTAAAACAGGTCTTTTAGATTTAGGTTTTAAAGGTTATGATTACACCTGGAATAATCATAGAGAGGATGCTGCTAATATCCAAGAGATATTAGATAGAGCTGTAGCTAATGTAGAATGGAGTTCTCAATTCCCTAATGCTGAGCTCATACACTTAGTGGGAGCTGGTTCTGATCACTGTCCTATAGATCTGAACTTAGATACTAATTTCATCAAACTAGAATATACATTCAAATTCTATGACACATGGCAAAAGGAAAGCTCCTGTGTCAGACTATTAAAGAATCCTGGAATCATGTTATTAGAGATAATCCTACAAATTCCCTAATTTTGAACCTTGAAACTCTTCAAATTAACCTTAATTTTTGGAAGAAAAACATCTTTGGTTTACCCTCTAAACAAATCAAAAATACCTTAACCCAAATAGATAACTTGAATAAATCTAGTCATGTTTACAAAAAAGAAGATAAGATAAAGGAGAAACTTTCTCAATCTAGGGACAATTTATTACATTTAGGAGAAAAAAATACTAAATTTTTTCATACTAAAACCTTGAAAAGAAGGAAGTGGAACAATATAGAATGTCTGAGAAGGAGTAATAATGAAATAACATTCAAAAGATCTGAAATTCAAGAAACTCTTTCTGAATATTTTTTAAACCTTTTCTCTGCTCCTTCTCCTCCTCCACCCCTTAATCCCCTTTTATTTCAAAATATTCACCCTTGTCTTTCTTTAGAAGAAAGTGCTGCTCTTAACTCTGTTCCTACAGCTGAGGAAATTTGGTTAGTTATTAAAAAACTAAAACCAAATAAATCTCCGGGACCAGATGGTTTCCCAGCTAGTTTCTTCAAACTCAACTGGGAAACAGTAGGAGAACAGGTGGTCTCTGCTATCCAGCATTTTTTTGAATCAGGAGTGCTTCACCCTGAATTCAACAAAACCTTTCTTTTTCGTATTCCTAAAAGTAGGCATCCCAAAGACCCTAGTGGCTTTAGACCCATAGGTCTCTGCAATACCATTTATAAAATAATAGCTAAAATTCTAGCTAATAGGATGAAACCTTTACTAAACACCATAATCTCCCCTTTCCAGGCAACCTTTCTTTCTAAAAGGAAAATCTCTAACAATATTGTTATTGCTCAAGAGCTAATTCATTCCTTTAAGAAAAAGAAGGTGAAACATGCTGGAATGGGAATCAAAATTGATATGTCTAAGGCTTTTGATAGAGTAGATTTGGACTTCTTGATTACTGCAATGAAGGCATTTGGTTTTGACAACAAGTTTTGCAACCTCATTCTTCAATGCATATCAACTACATCCATTGCAGTTTTACTCAATGGATGCCCTGGGAGTTACTTCAAACCTTCTAGGGGTCTTAGGCAAGGGGACCCTCTTTCCCCTTACTTGTTCATAATTTGCATGGAAATCTTTTCCAGATTGCTCTTATCTGGTGAAAATGAGAAGTTAATAAATGAAATTAAAATAACCCCTAAGAATAACCCTATTTCACACCTTTTCTTTGCTGATGACTGTCTTCTATTTATTAGAGCCGACCTTAAAGAATATCATAATATTCTAGCTTTGATTGACTTTTTTGGTAAAGCTTCAAGACAGTTAATAAATTTTGATAAATCAGGGGTTTTCTTCAGTAAAAAAGTTCAACCTAAACATCAAAGAATGATTAGTAAATTACTGAAATAAAAAAAATAGACCTCAAAGACTCTTACTTAGGAACCCCTCTTTTTATAAATAAAGCAAAGATAAAACTATTTGAAGGAATTATTGAAAAAATAGAACACAAAGTACAAGGTTGGATAGGTAAATTACTAGCTCAGGCTAGTAAAATGGTTCTTAATAAGGAAACATTGGCTAGCTATCAAATGAGCTGCTTCATTTTACCAAAGAAAATAACAAAAAAAAAAATAGATGCCTTGCAAAGAGATTTCTGGTGGGGCAAGGAAACTAATTACAAAGGTTACTACCCAAAATCTTATTTGTGTCTTTGTAAACCTATTAGCAAGGGTGGATTAGGATTTAGAAATGCTCATAAATTTAACTTAGCAATGATAACTAAATTAGCTTGGAGACTGCTAACTGAGCCTGAAGCCCTTTGGGTGTCCCAACTAAAGCCTAGATATTTCAGAAAGTCATCTGCTTTCAAAGCAAAAACTCTATCAACTAGTTCATGGATTTGGAAGTGCATAAGTAAGGGAATCCATCTTGTTGAACAAAACAGTATTTGGGAAATAGGAGATGGCAATAGTATTAATATTTGGGATGATAGATGGATACCCAAATTGGAAGACAATCTTAGTGCTTTTAGAACTACTATTAACTCTCATTTAACACTTGTGAAGGATCTCATTAATCCAATCACCAAGAAGTGGAACTCCCCTCTAATCTTTGAAATGCTACCAGAACATATAGCTAGAAAAATCAGTAACATAAGAATAGCCTCAAACAAGATACTCTCAGATGGCTTCTTACCAACTCAGGCATTTTTACTGTTAAGTCTATGTATAACAAACTTAATGAAAGAACAGTGAACCACTACAATTTAGGACAGCCAGACTCTTTCTGGAAAAAGTTATGGAGCCTTAATGTGTCTCAAAGAATTAAAATATTTGCTTGGAAGTGCTTACAAAATGCTATTTCTACAAATCTGAAATTATCTAAATTTATGAAGGATATTCATCCCAACTGTTCTTTTGGTTGTCAAGATTATGAATCCATATAACATCTGTTGTTTTTTTGTCCATTTGCCAAATCTGTTTGGGCTGCTGAGCCATTCTCAGTTGAACTAAACTTTGACAGTACTATTACCTTCTTAGATATATGCAAGGAATGGTTAGGAAAAAAGGACCCAACTATACCCATAGAAATCATATTGACGAAAGCATGGTTCATTTGGAAGGAAAGATGCAATAGAGCATTTGAAACACAACAACAATCAAGTTCTCAAGTAGCCTTAGAAATACAAAGATTTCTAGACTTCTGGTATAAGGATAACCCTTCTTTTAGACAAATCACAACAGATAAAATTGAGACTCCAAAATGGACCCATCCTAGGAGAACACAAAAGAAACTGAATATAGATGCTGCTTGGATTTCTAAAGATATGCCTGCAGGTTTTTCATTAATCCTAAGGAATGATGCAGGCAAGTTTAAACAAGGCAGAGCAGGACCATTCACAGCTTCTACCCCAGAAGAAGCGGAAGCTCTAGGACTGTTGCAGGGAGCTAAATGGGCGAAAGAAAGGGGATTGACAAACTTCAGTGTGGAAGGAGATTGCAAGAACCTGTTTGACTACTTAAATGGGACACCTTCCCAAATTTCCTGGCAGAATCAAGTAATCATGGATGAAGTAAAAAGAGAATTTAATTGCTGCCAAAACTTTTTGGTTTTTTTTTACATTCCTAGATTAGCTAACAATGTGGCAGATACTCTTGCAAAAGAGGCAAAAACTTTCATTACCTCTGTTGACTGGATCAGTACTCCACCTAATTGTATTTTGTAAAGTTTAGAAGTAGATACATCTAATGCAAGGGATGGAAATTCTAATCCAGCATTAAAAGGCTCTACTCAATGATGTAAGGGTTACTAACTCCCTAAGTTAGTCTTCTGAATGCATTTGAACTTACAAAAAAAAAAAAAAAAAACATCTCCAATGGGACTTTTTTAAGTTCCTAAATTTTAGGCCACCTAAGATTTATACACTTTTTGCAAAAAAAAAAACTTCCCCAATGGAGATGTGAAGTAGAATGTTAGGATGATGTGGAGGGTTAGTTATTAAGACATTCTCTAGTCCATTCTCTACCGAATCAAGTCAAAAATTTCAAATTAACTAAAAATAAGATATAAAGTATAAATAGTTCAACCAATTAGATTAATACAAATACATATCAATAACAATCTAAACATCTACTGGCTGGAGATAACCTAGAATGTAGAGAATCTTGGATTGCCTGCCACAACCCATTGGAGATGCTCTAGTGACCCCTTGTCAAGACCCTCACTTGCATAGCATACGGGTGTGGACCGTGTGGTCGTTTTAACGAACGTCGTAAAAGAAGCCGGTGTTTTGCAAACCTCGCCGGAGGATAAACGATTTTTTCTCTCATTCTCGCGTTATCTTAAAAAAAGAAAACATTAAGAAAAGAAGAGCAATGGAGAAAGTAGTAAGAAATCAATAGCAGACAGAAACGAACGAAAGAAAGAACATCCGAGTGGTCAGGTTTGACCATCTCGACAACCAAAAAGAATTCATGGTGGTGGTGGTGGGTACGGTGGCATGTCACACCTAAATACCACTACTATTAATAATAGTTTACGCATTTCCACAAACCCTACCATTTCATTTCATTTCGCTTTACTATCTTAGCCTTGTAACCTGTTCCTCTTCATTCATACATACTCACCTTAGCTGCTGGTTACACTACAGTTACATTTTTCTATTTTTTGTTAGAGTTATTTTGATTTTAGGTTTTTTCATTTCCATATTTGGTAAATATTTTTAGATCGGGAGATTTGAAATTTCAAAGGCTCTGATCTATGGGGAATTGCTGTGCAAGGCCAGATGGTAATCAAAATGGGAAGAAGAAGAAGAAACAGAATCCATTCTCAGTTGATTATACTGTAAATCACGGATCAGGTGGTGGTGGTGGTGGAGATACTAAATTGTGTGTTTTGAAAGATCCAACTGGTCGTGACATTGATATTACATATGAATTAGGTCGTGAGTTAGGGAGAGGTGAATTTGGTATCACTTATCTATGTACAGATAAAGCATCAGGTGATGAATACGCTTGCAAATCAATCTCTAAAAAGAAGCTCAGAACAGCTGTCGATATCGAAGATGTTAGAAGAGAAGTAGAGATTATGAAGCATTTGCCTAAACATCCCAACATCGTAACCCTAAAAGACACTTACGAGGATGATAACGCCGTGCATCTTGTAATGGAGCTTTGTGAAGGTGGGGAATTGTTTGATAGAATCGTTGCCAGGGGGCATTACACTGAACGTGCTGCTGCATTGGTTACTCGTACAATTGTTGAAGTTGTTCAGGTAAACTTAACACTCTCTCTCTCTCTCTCTCTCTCTCTGTCTCTCTCTCTGCATATTATTCATTAGCTTCTAACTATACTCTATGAGTAAACTAGTTGATTTTGGAGAATTCGCCGACTGATTAGCACTATTAGGGAGTGATGTAGAGAGGTTTGCTTAATGTAGTAGTGCTAGATATTTTCTTCTGTATCAGTAGTAGAGTTGACCCAATAATTATATTAGTTGTATCTTTACATACATAGTTTCGGAAGGAAACTCATTGTTGGATATTCTCCCATCTTTGACTCATAAGAGTTGTGTCCACTATGTACTTCACTTGTGATCCCCGTTACTGTTTTTACTTCTTAGATTTTGCGAATTTCTGTTTTTGTACAGATTAATACAGATGTATCATGTATGGTATTCACTGTAAAGCCTCTACCTATATTGTTTTCTGGATTTGTCACTGAGGCCATGTTTTCAAACAAACAGACCTTCCAACAATGAATCAAGTAATTATTGAACCTCTGAGATCTATCTATAATTATTTCCTGTCCTATCTCCCAGCTGTTTATTATCTTTAGTTATTTACTTGAACAAATATGACTTTGACCCGCAATGCTGGGCTCTTAGCTGAAGAAAGAACTACGTGAAAGCCTTGTGAAGTGTACAATGAGCTGACAGTGTTCATTGGGCAAATTTGGGTCTATCAAGATCTGTTTCTCAAGAGTACCAAGCTTAAGCGAAACGTCGTTCTGTTCTTCAGTACATAAACATGTGGTATAAACCTCACTCACTCCCATGTGAAGGTGGAACCTTAACTTAAACAGTAACCAAGTTATAGTCTCAGTCCCTTCTCAATCTTAATTTTTCGGTCCTTGGAATTTTTCTGTCCTCGGAATTTTTCGCTCATGCAACCTAGCCACTTAAAGCATGAGTTTGGCTTGCGTCCCTTTTTTCGTCCTTTCTGTTCAGTTATTTCTTTTCCCAAAATATTTCATTGACTGCAACTGTCATTTCCTTCTTGCATTGAATTTCATTATCATATTATATATGGTCTATACTCTTGTGTTCGTCAATAAATTCATGTCTGATTCTTGTGATTTAGTTAGCTGGGCATCTGATTTTTCGTCATGTCCAGCAATGAATCCTGATTGGGTTTTACTGACTATTTATAGTGTATTGTTCAGTTAACAATTTTATTTATCTGTGAAACTGTGATAGCTGATGATGATATTTGATATGGTATGCGGTTGGCGAAATAGGGTTGAAGCTTTAATCTGTTTGTTTTTCAGATGTGTCACAAGGAAGGCGTGATGCACCGAGACCTTAAACCTGAGAACTTTTTATTTGCTAACAAGAAGGAGTCAGCAGCTCTCAAAGCCATTGATTTTGGATTGTCTGTATTCTTTAAGCCTGGTAATGTCTTGCAATGACAAGTACTTCCTTTACCTTTGTTATTTATCGACTTCAGTAGTTTTTATTTGTTTTTGCTGATTTGTTTTGTGTTTCGCTTAAGAGCTGAGTTTGTTAGTTTTATTTTACAGGTCAACAATTTACTGAAATAGTTGGAAGTCCTTACTACATGGCACCAGAGGTCCTAAAGCGAAGCTATGGTCCAGAGGTTGATGTCTGGAGTGCGGGAGTGATCCTTTACATCCTACTTTGTGGAGTCCCACCTTTCTGGGCTGGTAACCATCTATATGTCTTGTAGGCCAAGGCCACTCTTTCTTTTTAAACAATTTTGAAATTTTTAGATCTGTATCTAGTGTTAGATGCCTTATGGTTCCAAATCTCATTTACCTTATCTAAGGGAAGTAGCACTTTTCATTTCAAAAATCAGATAAACCGACTTTTTAGGAGGTTTGGTCCCTGAAACAACCCTTATATTTACGAAATCTTTGCTATCTATATTTCTGTGCATGCAGAAACTGAACAAGGGGTTGCACAGGCAATTATCCGCTCTGTCATAGATTTTAAGAGAGACCCGTGGCCAAAAGTTTCTGAAAACGCAAAAGATTTGGTTAGGGGGATGCTTAATCCTGATCCGAAGCAGAGGTTGACCGCTCATGCAGTGCTTGGTAACTATGAGTTTTTTTTTCTTTCTTTTTTACGCTTAAACTGATTCCTTTGTTTGGTAATTCAGCTGCACTTTCATATGCATAGTTTTGAACCCGATGTTTTTGTATTTCAACTGCAGATCATCCCTGGTTACAAAACTGGAAGAAGGCTCCAAATGTTTCTCTCGGTGAAACTGTGAAAGCAAGGCTCAAACAATTTTCAGTTATGAACAAGCTTAAAAAGAGAGCTCTCAGGGTAAATGATGGGCCAGAAAAACCTTCCACTGACCAATTAAATGCACTTAAGATAGAAATCGTCCCTTGAGAGGACTGGTGTGCCTGACGTCTACTTGGTTTTGGACATGCACAGGTGGTGGCTGAGCATTTGTCAATGGAGGAAGTGGCTGGTATAAAAGACACATTTGATATGATGGACATAAACAAAAATGGAAAGCTAACCCTTGTGGAGCTGAAAGATGGTTTGCATAAGATCGGTCATCAGATTGCCGATGCAGATATTCAGATCCTAATGGAAGCTGTAAGTTAAATTTAAACTAGAGTGCACTTTTGATTGGTATTTGGTTTTTATACCGTGATAATATTGTATCTTTTTACTTTATTTTGGTGAACTGTGATATGTTGTTGTGGTGCTTTTGAAGAATGCAATAAATGAGCTTTAATTGTTTTGTTGACAATTGACATACTAAAGTTGTAGCATATAGACCACTGGTCTGAATCAGCTCACTTTTTTTCTATGTGGGAACACTGAGTGCTAGATTTTTCAGGCTGATGCAGATGGAAATGGAACTCTGGATTATGGAGAGTTTGTTGCACTTGCCGTTCATATTAGAAAGATCGGCAATGATGATCACTTGCGCAAAGCATTCAATTTCTTTGATAAAAACCAGAGTGGTTATATAGAGATTGAAGAGCTACGGGAAGCTCTAGCTGATGAAGTGGACCCCAACAATGAGGAAGTTATCATTGCTATTATGCGTGATGTTGACACAGACAAGGTTAGTGATATTTGTATTTTTAGGTGTACCTACTAATTCTTATTTGGAGCTTCTATGTACCATATATTTTGTATAAAAGAGCCCCAAACTTAAGTGCTCCTGTTGGCCCCAACTTAAGTGCTCCTGTTGCGAACCAACATGAAAGTAGAGAAGGAACGATGCACAGCACAAAAGACCATTGTGACCTCTTCGCTGACTGGTAGCGTCACTAGTGTTATCTGACTCTATTAAGACAAACAGACAACAATCGGAAATCTATCATCCTAATGAAGACGGAATATGTTTTTAAGCTTCTCTTGTCTTAAAGTTCATGTTTCATGCTTTCTTACCCATACGGTTGTTTCACTGTTCTTGATTTACGGACTGATGATGGAAGTCCGAATTAGATGATATAGCCATGTAGATTATGGCCTGTTCCTTTTCATGTGTGATTTCATGCACATCGAAGACACTATTACATTTCTTATATGAATTTCAATTTGGGTCACGTGCAGGATGGGCAAATAAGTTATGAAGAATTTGCTGCGATGATGAAGGCTGGGACAGATTGGAGAAAAGCATCGAGACAGTATTCAAGAGAGAGATTCAATAGTCTAAGCTTGAAGTTGATGAAGGATGGGTCGTTGCATGTGAACATGTAAACAATGAGGGTAGATGATACTACAGAAAGGAAAAAGTAATACCAAAAAGGACAATCTGTCATTATTCTTGTGCTTGCAAATTGCTTCCTCTTTCCGCCTATTCATTTTGTCCGTATGTTGTTCTTTTTCCAGGTTTGATTCCTTTTTGTGTATTAGGATCAGAGTCAGCTTTGGTAGTCTTCCCAAGTCATTGCTGCTGTGCGGGAATCTGCAGTACACTAATTGTTATGAATCGATTCTTGGGGTTAGATGTCAAATTTGTCCCCGAGTTGCTACATTTAACTCTTCCGTTTTGTAAGTTTCCAAGAAAAGGAATGTTGGAAGGTAAATATTGAAAAATTGGTATCTTCATTGTAGATAATGTTAAAATGGCTCAAGATTTGGGAAAAATTCTCGTTCCAAGTGAACAGCATATCTGAGTTTATCTGGTAGTCAGATTTATTAGTTACCTGGGTGCGCGGAAGTAATTTATGTAGGCAGGTATTAATTCACAAAATGCGGCATCAACTGTAAACGAGCTGTGTCGTGTTAGTTCTTTTATTTTATGTATATCAAACTAAGTGCCTTTGTACAGTTATAATTATTTTGACAATCAATTGATATATTTTTGAAAGGTTGGTGATTGGTGTCTACAGTTTCAGAACGGAGACTAATCCCTCATGTCACTTTTATGTATAAAGTCGCACAGTAGCATAGCTAAAACACTAATGTAGTTAAGGTTTACAAAAAAGTATGATTTCTTTCATGAGCGACTAGTGAGAAATAAATGTTGATTCACCACATCTCGGGACCGCCCTTATACCCAAGAAGAGTGATACGAGAAGTGCATACAACATTGTTTTGATAATACAAGTTTCCTGATCCAATAAGATCATAGCGCATAGGCACCAACAAGTTGTAGTTTTTGTTGATACTAAAGCTAGGTTTGAAGCCATGAAATAGTGGTGGCCAGGCGTTGCCTTCTGGCTAAATTACTTAGACGAACTATATCAAAAATAGTTACTTAGACGAACTATATCAAAAGTAGTAGTGGTAGTTGTAGCTCCCCTGAATTCAGTACTTGTGAATCTTCTGCAAGGCCGGCGTGAGGTTTGCGATCCCCTTGTGAATCTTCTGCAAGGCCGGCCCTGAGGTTTGCGATGCCCCACGCAAGGTTCAAAAATGTTGCCTCATGCAACACTGATTTTAGCTATTTGACCAAGTCAACCTACATCGACACCTGATGGTTTGGCCAATAAGAAAAACAGACTAATAAAAAAAAAAAGACACTGTAGAATTAACGAAGGATAGTTTCTTATTCCAATTTGATTAAGCCATTAGTGTTTTACGATTATAACCTAATCTTTTAGCGTTCTCCGGATGTAATTATAAGCTAAATATTGTTACAGCTAAACGTTTATGAGTTTCACTTTAAAAGCCAAATATTTGGAGTTTTCGACGCAAATAAAAAAATAAAAAAGATAACACTACAATTGGTTGTGGATGTGGATGTGCATGTTGGAGGGGGTTTCAATCATACACAAATACAGGTGCTTAGAGGTAGGTGACAGCGAATTGATAGATGTATGATTAGATAATTGGATACCATGCACCGTAAAGAATTTAATTTCTTTATATAAAACTAGAAACTCTATAGCACTTGTATCGGAATTACTTGACCCAGATACAACGAAGTGGGATCATGAATTACTTGACCCAGATACAAAGAAGTGGGATCATGACAATGTTAGAAATAACTTTTATATAAACGCAGCTGCAAAAATAGTAGGAATTAGAATATAAATCAATCGTACATGGATAGTGAATAAAGATAAACTAAGATAGATATGATCAATAATGGGGAATTCTCCGTGAAGTCATTATATAATAAACTACATAATCCTGTAATTAGTTCAGATATTCTTACGTCTACTAGTTTCTGGAAATCCTTCTGGAAATTAAATGTTCCACATATAGTCAAAATTCTATTATGGAAATGCATTTAGAATGTGTTGCCAGTAAGGAAAAAGATATGCCAATTTATTCAGATCTTTGATATAAATATGTTTCTCATAGTTATTCATGTGAATCTATCAATCCTTTTTTTATCTGAGTGTCCTTATGCTATGTTGCCTCCAATAGTAGGCTCGAATATAAATATGTCAACAAAATGTCCTTTTATGGAATTATACACTATTTGCAGGTTCAAGAGAAGAAAATGTTATTGAAATTGTGGCTTCTAAGCGTTGGATAATATGGAAGGAAAGATGCGTGAGAATCTTCCAAGATAAATCCAATACTAGTCTACAAACATCTTTAACAATACAAAGACACTTAAGTTTTTGGTCCTTTCTTAACTAGAAAACTATGTTTTAAATATACTAGTATGAACTCTAATCCTGTTTGGAAAGCCTCCCATTGCATCAATTTGAACTGAATTTTGATGCTTCTTGGATAGATATAAATTCTCAAACTTTTGGTTTAATTCTGAGATTTGCTGCAGGTCAAGTTATCTCAGCTAAAGCTAAGACTATCAGTACAACCAATGCACAAAAGGCATAAGTATTAACTCTTTTGGAAGCATCATCCTGATTCCTGAGAAAAACACATGGTTTTAACACTTTTGGATTAAAAGAGTCTGTTATATGATCATTGGTTATGCTAATGGGAAGGTTAATATTGTACAATTGAGAAACCAAGCAATAATCTCTTAAACAATGAAGATTTTACATACCTATGGAGGACACTGTTTGGGGATTGATCTCAATTTTAGAAGTACTAATATGATAGCAGATGCTCTAGCAAAAAAGGCAAGGAAGCAGGGAATACATAAAGAAAATGGAATCACACACCAAATTTCCTTCTTGCTTTTATTTAATTTTGTAGGCGTAGTTTTATTTCATCTGAATTTTTTTCTCTGTCATTGAGAATCAAGTTATGTTGGGGGAAACTCATATTCCAAGTCATATTTCTGAGATAAGGGAACCAACAGAACACATCTCCTCTTGTAATTTCATTTCCCTCTTGTTTTTCTATAAGATATCTGATTTCAAACAAAAAAGAAAGATGTAATAATAAGCATTATTACAGGCAGTGAGTAAAACCAATTTTGATTGGGACCACATATAAAAGTTAATTATATGTGGTCGTAAATTGACAATGTTACCCATTTGGTTATCTATAATACAAAACAGAAGGGGTTTTTGAGCATTGGACGGTCTGTTAGAGCACTGCTCGGTCGAACTCGCAAGCGTTGCTATCTCAAGCTTGTTGTCAAGTTTAGTTGCCAAAACTATAAGTCTTGATTTCTAGTCTACTTATAGCTAAGTCTTGGACTAGGATAGAAAGTGTAGCTGAGCTCTAGACTCCACGGCATTCATTATACAAAGACGAAGAACTACTCAAGGAACTGGTGGAACTTCATCGACTAAATGGTATGTGGAGACTTGAACTTATCTATCACTCAAAAAGTCTATCTACTCTATCTCCTATCTTGAGACAAAAGTTGTATTGCTATATAGACTTCGATTATACACATTTGCTATTTCGAGCCGAGTTTATCTCGCTTATCTTTTTCTCGAAATATGTGTTGGTAAGCTTTCGCTTTGGCCAAGTTCATCTTTACAAGTGACGAAAGTCATGTTGGTTATTTCAATATCTTGAAAATTGTTTTGATGAAAAATAGTGTGTGAATAACCTTTATTTAACATCCTCTAAGAATGTTTCAATGATTGAAATGAGAGTTTAGAATATATAACCTTGAATGGATATAAACATTGTATGTGTACTCATACGTGTGTAAGTCCAAAATCCTTGAACCAAAGTATGCGTACTTTACTGCTTAGGATAACCGGAACTGAAGTTCACGTACCCGTACGTGTACTGCCGGAAGTTCATGTCCCGTGAATTTCTGCTGGAGTTTGTGAACTGAAAACAAACTTAATCCAGGTACTTAAGTATGCGTACCGGTATGCATACTTGAGTGGGTTATTTTCTAAAAACGGTTTATTCGTGAACTTAAACTTATATAAACTAAGGAATGCATATTTGCAAACCGTGGCTATAAAGTTCATGAATCGATTCGAGTGAATCAAATCGTTTTTGCTTCGATTGTGTCTTGTATACTTCTATGAGATCTAAGCAATTGAACAACTCTCTAACTAGTTCTTTTGAGTCATTTGAACTAGTTATGGTGAAGATGGATAAGGTTGATATGAAAGTGCTCATATGGCTAACCATTTGGTTAACTACTGTTGAACCAACTAGGTGTACACGTTTAGGTACGGTTACACAAACCTAAATGAACGTGCATTTCATTCGTGTATAACAAGTTAAGTTCGATCTAACGGTTGAAAGATATTAGCCTGAATCTAATCAGGTTTTCATCTAACGGTGAATATTGAATGCTTTGTTACCAAGGTAACTTAGATTGCAAACCCTGATTTGGATACTATATAAAGGAGAACTCTAGCAACTGGGAAAGTTAATCCCCACACCTCCTATGTGATACTAGTTGTATAAGCTAGAGTCAATTCTCCTTTAACCTTAGGTTTCTACCGAGACCCTGTAGGTTAACGACTTAAAGACTTCATTGGGATTGTGAAGCCAGACCCAATTATTTTCTCTGTAGTTGCGTGATCTGATCTTGCTATTTCTATCGTATTGAGTACAATTATAAAATTGGCTCGATATTAATTTCTCCTATATGCAAGATAGAAAAGTAGTCACAAACATCTTCGTCTCATCGTTTTTGATTCCATAAACGATTCTAAGAAGCATGCCATCGTTGAGGGAAATAACCTTGATGCTCTTTCCAGAAACACTCTGGTTGGGAAGTTAAAGATCTTTGATCATGAGCATACATCCAAATCTGGGAAGGATGTTGCTTTTAAAGCACAAAAGAACACTAAATTACCTGAGAAAAGTAAAAGTGTTTGCATCTCTGAAGATGATCTTTCGGAGACTGATTCATCAGATGAAGATCTTGACAAGTCAGTCTCGTTGATCACAAGACAATTTAGAGATCTTTTATTGAAGAGAAGTAAACGGTTCTCCAGAGACAAACTCAGATCGTCAGTTAAACCTCACAATCGCATTCCTCCTAAAAACAGGGATGCTGACGAGGCTGATGACGAGGATATGCAACAGTGCTTTAAGTGTAAAGGTTTTGGTCATTTTGCAAATGAGTGTCCAAATCGAAAGAAATACACTGGAAACAAAGGTCTTGCTGCAACTCTTGATGAAATGTCTGACAAATATGATTCTAATGAAGACGAAAAATCAAGTGTTGCACTTCTTTATGAAAATATTGATTTTGATAAATGTAGCAATACATACATCAATCTCGATAGTCTTTCAGGAGAAACCTCAACCTTTCTGGAAGAAAAAATTGACCTTTCCGTTGGAAACTCTTCGTCTAATTTTTCAGGTTCTACCTTGTGTCTAGCAACTTGCACATCTCGGATACCTGAATCATATTCCAGGTTGACATGCTCATATTGTTCGCTCAAGGGTCATGAGCTATCAAAGTGTTACAAGTACAAACACAAATTAAGACATGTCAACAAACTTCAACGAAGAGAAAATCGATTAGCAAACAAGCTCAAACTTGTTCAAAAAATCGCTGAGGTATGTAAGATTTTATCTTCGTCCAAGACGTTAGTTTCCAAGGATATGTCAAGACCGCTAGAGAAAAGAGTATGGTCTAAACATTTTGATAGACAGGGTTCAATGAATTCCGTTCAAAGAGGTTATGGTGGACAGATTGTTGTTCACCGCAGCACAACTTGATTATGTTTTTTGGTGCGTCTTGTCTCATGTACCTGATCAAAAGAGACAAGATTGTGCACACCTCAGGCTTTAGGAAAAGAATGTTTTTGTTTTCTCTCTTTTCTTAGCTTTGCTGTGTTTTGAAAGCCTGGAATTCATGCCGCTTTTCATATCTAATTGATATTGGAAAGGACTTTCCTGTTTAATCAATAAAAGAGGGTTAAAATTGTCAATTATGCCTTTTATAGGGTATGAGTTGTGTGTACGTGAATCCTTTAAGTGTATAAAGGTTCCGTAACCCTACATTCCTTTTTCCTTCCCTGAAACTCTTTTTATCTTAAGACTGCTTGTTGAAACTTAAGTTGTGATTTCCTCTCACAAACCCGTACGCATATGGATACTCCAACCATCATGTCTTCTGATTAAAACGATGTTAATATGATTGTTAAGCCATCAATCACGAAGGAAAAAGAAAGATCGCCGTTACCTCCAACTTTGAAAAGAAAAAGAAGGAATGTGAGGAAGCCAAGAGCCGTTCCTTCAAATTCTCGGAAGTTTTCTGATGTTCTTGAAGAGTTGAAGGAGACAAGGAAGGAGATTCAACAAATAAAGGCTTTTGTTATGAGAACTCTTGAAATTCAGAAGGCCCTGGTTAGACATCATCAACCTAGAAGGTTCGTTGGAATTAACTCCTATTTTCACGAACAGTATGTTCCAATGGTTGTTGACGACAAGGAGTTCGGGGATGATAAAGAATTTTTTAGAGGTTTCAATGTCTAGGAAACTTCTTATGAGAATTTTATTCTTATGTTTTCTAAGAAGAATAACTAGAGTTTGGAATAGCCATTATTGTGATTACACATAGCTATATCCAACGTTTTTCATCTTCAATGTTTTTAGATTTATTTATTTAAATTCTAAAGTTTGTTTGGAAGATGATTTTTGCAGTATTAATCTTTATGGTTTTATATATTGCAATTTGTTATGGGATATGTGTGTTTGCGTCTGTGAACTATGATTGTCCCATACGTTGTCAAAAGTTAAGTCCTTCGTACGTCGATATGCAAGTATTGATAAAAGAATGGATGAACTTTTGACAAAAACAAAAGTTACGCCTTTTATGTCATTATGCAAATATTGATGGAAGAAAGGATGAGCTTTTGTTTACAAAGATTAAGTCTATTGTATGTCGTTGTGCAAATAGTGATGAAAGATAGAATGAATCTTTGTTTATTCTGCAGTATTGATCTTCCCTGATCCATATTTTTATGTATATACTGTGAGGCTCCGTAAGTCCTCTTATGTTGAGCATTTCCGATTGAATTAATCATGGGTTCTCTTGTGGTTAATTTAATTGAGTACTTTGGATAAAAAATCATATTTTTATGTGATTTGTGTTGTCGAAAGAAATCCTTCTTTTCTTGTGAAAGTAAGGTTGCTCTTGTTGTTCTTTCGGGAATGACATTTTATGGGGGAGAGTTCTTAATTGAACTTGTGATTAATTGCCAAATGTTTGTGGGGAGTGCGGCTGTGGAATATTATAGGGGTTGTCTTGTATCTTTATAAACTCCTTGATGAATGCATTTAGTTTCGGCTATATTATTGCATCTAAAAAAGTTGATATGTGCTTCTTTTTTTTTGGTCATGAAATGTCTCTATGGAAATTTCATTAGGATCCCACTAGTTTTCGTACCTTTGCCAATTTTATTGACAAAAAGGGGGATAATTAATGTGTAGTTCACATTACAAATACATATGGTTTTTGGATCATTATGTAAGGGGGAGTGGTTTCCATGTGAGATGGAGTATTGACTAAGAGGGAGTGATACATATCACCATAGTATTGTTGTCGAAGTTGTGATACAATTGAACTTTGATGTTGTGTAATGATACTATAACACTGTGTAACAATGATTGAGAGCTTTTGTTTTCTCATTATTATGGCTACGGATTTTCAACAACGATGATGCTGAACTTACAACCTTTGGAATCATTGGAGTACTTGGAAGTGACGAAGATTTTGAGTAATGTTGAAGAACCAAGGTGATCAAGCATGTGGAAGAGAAGCTGCAAAGTTTATTTATTTTGTATTCCATATGTATTGATAGTTTTGTCACTAAAATTGACAAAGGGGGAGATTGTTAGAGCACTGCTCGGTCGAACTCGCAAACGTTGCTATCTCAAGCTTGTTGTCAAGTTTAGTTGCCAAAACTATAAGTCTTGATTTCTAGTCTACTTATAGCTAAGTCTCGGACTAGGATAGAAAGTGTAGTTGAGCTCTAGACTCCACGGCGTTCATCATACAAAGACGAAGAACTACTCAAGGAACTGGTGGAACTTCATCGACTAAAAGGTATGTGGAGACTTGAACTTATCTATCACTCAAAAAGTCCATCTACTCTATCTCCTATCTTGAGACAAAAGTCGTATTGATATATAGACTTCGATTATATACATTTGCTATTTCGAGCCAAGTTTATCTCGCTTATCTTTTTCTCGAAATATGTGTTGGTAAGCTTTCGCTTTGGCCAAGTTCATCTTTACAAGTGACGAAAGTCATGTTGGTTATTTCAATATCTTGAAAATTGTTTTGATGAAAAATAGTGTGTGAATAACCTCTAAGAATGTTTCAATGATTGAAATGAGAGTTTAGAATATATATCCTTGAATGGATATAAGCATTGTATGTGTACTCATACGTGTGTAAGTCCAAAATCCTTAAACCAAAGTATGCATACTTTGCTGCTCAGGATAACCAGAACTGAAGTTCGCGTACCCATACGCGTACTGCCGGAAATTCACGTCCCGTGAATTTCTGCTGGAGTTTGTGAACTGAAAACAAACTTAATCCGGGTACTTAAGTATGCGTACTGGTATGCATACTTGAGTGGGTTATTTTCTAAAAACGGTTTATTCGTGAACTTAAACTTATATAAACTAAGGAATGCATATTTGCAAACCGTGGCTATAAAGTTCATGAATCGATTCGAGTGGATCAAAATCGTTTTTGCTTCTATTGTGTATTGTATACTTCTATAAGATCTAAGCAATTGAACAACTCTCTAACTAGTTCTTTTTAGTCATTTGAACTAGTTATGGTGAAGATGAATAAGGTTGATATTAAAGTGCTCATATGGCTAACCATTTGGTTAACTACTGTTGAACCAACTAGGTGTACACGTTTAGGTACAGTTACACAAACCTAAATGAACGTGCATTTCATTTGTGTATAACAAGCTAAGTTCGATCTAACGGTTGAAAGATATTAACTTGAATCTAATCAGGTTTTCATTTAACGGTGAATATTGAATGCTTTGTTACCAAGGTAACTTAGATTGCAAACCCTGATTTGGAGACTATATAAAGGAGAACTCTAGCAACTGGGAAAGTTAATCCCCACACCTCCTGTGTGATACTAGTTGTAAGCTAGAGTCGATTCTCCTGTAACCTTAGGTTTCTACCGAGACCCTGTAGGTTAACGAATTAAAGACTTCATTGGGATTGTGAAGCCAGACCCAACTATTTTCTCTATAGTTGCGTGATCTGATCTTGCTGTTTCTATCGTATTGAGTACAATTATAAAATTGGCTCGAGATTAATTTCTCCGATAGGAAAGATAGAAAAGTAGTCACAAACATCTTCGTCTCATCGTTTGTGATTCCACAATATCTTGTTTCACTAGTCGATTAAGATTATTGTGAGGTGATTGATAATTCTAGGCCGTTCTTCGGGAATATAAGTCCGGGTTATCGATTGGTTCCTGTTCACCTTGATTTATCAAAAGGCGGAACAAAACTTGTAGGTATTTCTGTGGGAGAGAGATTTATCTATTCTTCTAGACATTTCTGTGTGATACAAATTTGTTTATTAAAGTCTTCGACTTTGGGTCGTAGCAACTCTTAGTTGTGGGTGAGATCAGCTAAGGGAATAAAGTGCGTAGTATCCTGCTAGGATCAGAGATGTAGGAGCGCAACTGTACCTTGGATCAGTGTGATATTGATTGGTGGTTCAACTACAGTCCAGACCGAAGTTAGTTTGTAGTAGGCTAGTGTCTGTAGCGGCTTAATACAGTGTGTGTTCAATCTGGACTAGGTCCCGGGGTTTTTCTGCATTTGCGGTTTCCTCGTTAAAAAAACTTATGGTGTCTGTGTTATATCTTTTCCGCGTTATATTTTGTTATATAATTGAAATATCGTAGGTTGTGCGTTTAATCAATCAATTGGGAAATCCGATCTTTGGTTGTTGATTGAAATTGATTGATACTTGAACATTGGTCTTTGGTACCGTTCAAGTTAATTTCTCTTGTATTCAATTAGACTCGCAGATTTCTATTTGCTTGAGTAAGTATTGAATCGAGAAATTGAGATATAACTCTTTGATATACTTTTTATTAAGATTGATTCTGACTGTCTAGTTGATTCTCTTAAAAGTATATTGGAGTTAATCCATACAGATTGCTAAGCGAATTATTGGGTGAGGTTGTTGTACCCCCACTTTTTCACGGTCGGATAACATTTTGAGAGACAAACATTGCATCCGACCATCCCAGTCATGACCCATCCAAAGACATCCGACGGATGTAAGAATTGTAACATCTTTTTTCATTATGACTTTGTATTGATTTCCCTCATAATTAGATCATAAATAGAACTGAATATGGAAAAAAATAGAAACAAAAATCATTATCTTTAATTATCTCATTATTTGATTTTTCCATTGAATTCTCCATTTACAAATACATAAGTATTTAAATAAATATATAAGTATTGACTAACCTGTGGTGAATTACCTCAACATATCAAAAGCAGGGCATTTATGTACTTTGACATCATCTCATAACTCAAATGACTTAAAACTAATTATTAGGTCTTCAACATATACAAGTCCCATTAATAACAATATTGACATTTATTTTAGTACTCAATTTATTTTTATTTTTTAAATATGTTTTTTTTAATTTAATTTAAAAAAAACTCTATATATTGAGGGAAAAATCACATAAATGTAAAATAAAAAATATTTAAAATATAAAAGTAAGTTAATTTTTTTTAAAATCTTTTAGAAAATCTTAGTTCAACGAATTTTATTTTATTTTTAAGAATATACTTATCTAAGCTTTGATCATGTAGGAGTTGTTTTAATAAAAGAAAAATGGTCGTGGCATGACTATTCCTGCGCAGTACAATTCATTTCAGTAAGTACGCATGGAATATCGAAATATGACATGAGTATTCAAAACATTCCATACATAACGTAAAGGAAAATAATCGCTCATTACATGGCCAGTTACATGTAGCTGTATATAACGTTGAAGCAAACAGAAAATATGTATGCCATATATATTACGGTTACAAACACGATAATAAGATAATTTTAAATTGAATCAAACGTAAACTGGCAATGAGGATACTTAACCTTATATTTACTCATTTTGTATAAGATATTTCAATGAAAACATATATGTTAACTAGATTTAGTGGTTGCACGGCGAATCTGATGGAAAGTGGTATACATATGTAAACTATATATTACTTAAATAATTTGATTGTTATATTTTGATGATGTATATGGCTAATTTTATTATGTGTGTATGAACATTATTTTGGCTTGAAGGAAAACATAGAACTCTTTCGAAACACTGAAAAAATATACATCAGTTAAATTAAAGCAGTGCCGTTACGACACGGGTTATCTCTAGAACCAACAATGGTGACCTTCCATGTTTTAAGATGCAAAAAAGAGAAGGCGAGCATAACCGAACGGAAATGACGTCAACAAAATAATTTTCCAAAAAAATTATTGGTAAATAAGGTATTAAAGGGTATTTTAGCCATCCAACAAAAGTTAATACATAAAGTCAAATCAAAATCTAACGTAATATTCTATTTTATGGTGATAATCTTGTGTTTTGGGTTTCTTATATAAACCATCTTAATGATGGGTTTCTAAAAGAGAGAGAGGTATCATTTTTGGGTTCTCCAGAAATTTTCACATTTTTTTGTTCTTATGTTGATAAAGATTCTAATGTTGTTATTTCTTTATAGTTTGATGAAGGATGGCTAATTTACATGTTTTTAACTCCAAGAGATATAAATGATGGTCTTTATTTATTTTTTTGACCGAAATATTTGTCTCGAAGAAACCACCGAGTGAAACATATAGTGGGACCAACTGAAAACCTTTACTATCCCAATAGTGGATCCATTATCCCACCATCATTGGATTTTTCTCGGGTTGTTTTTCCGGACACTTTGCGTTCAGCCTGTACAATTTTTATTTTTGTATCATAGCCAGCTTATTTTCACATTAAATAAATCAACCACAACTTCCATAGTAATGTTACTTGTACTAATGACATAGAATAAGTATTTGCCCACCCCCACACTGAACCTGCACTACCACCACCAGAACCACCCATTACCACTACCTTTTCCACCACTATCAGTATCGTCACCGGCTCCATGCACCACCACTCACAAACACCATCTTGGTCATCCCTAATATCTATTGTATGATTGTTAACAAATTTATTATTTATTTAATGAAAATATATTTATTAAGATAATTATAAGACATTCATAATGAGAATAATGATAGATTAATAAAAATATTTATTATGAGAAATTAATGATGTAAACAACCACAACCATTGATTCATCTTCTCCCTAAACAAATCTTGGCCGCTCTTTATCTTGTCTAACTTGTCCAAACTCTTTGTATTCTAGATATATGATGATCTTAAGCATGCTAATTAATCATGTTGTTTTTAGGTTGTGTTATTACCTCTTACAAACTTTTATATTCCTGGTACATTTAACTTTTAATACAGTGCATGTTATATTCCACCAATATCAATCAGTAGCCTGAGTCGGCATAAAGTCTCCAGCATTAACAAAATGTATTCACCCGTTGACTACATTGAAAGAAACTGTAAACACTAGGTTGAAATATTCATAGTTTTCCTATTTGTCTTATGACAATTCCTCAAAGAGACATGGATAAGATAACTTTCCACACTTTTTAATTTTTTTAATAAAACTACTACCAATTTATTAGAATCGTGTTACACGCTATATTGGTTCGGTCTTAACCAGTGCCGTTACATATTATAAAAGAGGAGGAGGGATCCTCTCACACTTTTATTCTCACACTATCTCACACATTGGATATCTTTTTTAAGGAAAAAAAAACAACAAACCGTAAAGGATTTCAAGCTAATATTTAGGGGATATGTTCCTCTTGCAAATTTCTAAGTTCTTACCGAAAATAACCGTATTCCGAGACGTATAACACCACCATCTACTACTTTGAAAATAAGTTGTTGAAAACAAACAAATTTTTAGCCATTGAAATTAAGACCGGTAGATTATGAGGTTTAATATTTCGTAATGTGCTCATTTTTGGTAGGCATGTAGAACTTTATAATACGAACATATCCCCAAAATATTAGCTTCAAATTCGTTACGTTTTGGTTTTTATTCACAAAAGTGACTGATAGACACATTTTTGTGTCCAAGTTGTCCTCAATTTTCTATTATTATTATTTTATTTTTTTTGTCAATCAACAAATTTTAATTCATTCAAATCAAAATAGTGATTACATGTTCGCTTACAAGATTAACAAAAACATCAAATACATAAAAAATATCAAGATAATCAAAACCCAAATACAAATAAGGATATCAACTACAAGTAGATCGCGAAGAGAAAGAGCAATAAACCGCAGAGATACCCAATTTTTGATTATGTATAAGGGAGAAATGATGGTATATTCTGGAAATAATTCCGACCATTTGATTGATTGTATTCTTCTTTGAAAAGAGATGCTCCTGGAAGGAAGGAGTATTTTGCCCATAAACTTGTAGATCGAATCATTGATGTTTTTGAATAAAGAGTAGCAAGCCACGAACCAGCCATCAAAGATCGAAGAACTCGCCCCACAACGACGAAGAAAAATCGCCCCAAAACGGCGAAGAAACATGTCAAAAAACATAAAAATGATGTAGAAGCATCTTATTCAATAAACTATTACCTAAAACTAGAAAAGAAAATGGAATCCTTGCTCAGATCTGGTCCAAAAGATGAAAAGACTCTAGAGTTTTTTAGAAGGGAAGAGAAAAGAAAGAAAAAAGAGAAAATAGAGAGTGGGAGTATTGGCATTGTTTGCTAGGTAGCATATATTATCATCACAATTTTCTATTTTGTTGGTACTCGATTTTGTACTTATTATGGTATTTTATGTCTTTGTAGGTATTTTTTAGAAATATTTTTTTTGGAAAAATCGGCTCGAAAAGTTGATAAAGGAACCCCCGGAGGACAACTGCTAAACGGACCCTTGCTTTGGATAGGGGGCACCTCAATTGATAAGGGGCACTCACCTGATATTCGCACCCAAGCAGCTGGATAAGGGGCACCTTCATCCTCTCCATTTGCATTTTCAGTTTTTGCGGGAAAAGCTCACAGGCTATGGCAGAATTAGGTTCGGTTTTTGGACTGGATTTAAGGAGATTCAACGGCTGAATTTGATTGGGTTTGTCCCTCTTGGCTAAACAGGGTTAGCATGGCCCTTTTGTTCGACTAATTTTGGCTGGATAATCCGAGAGAAGAAAACAGAGCAACACGGTCACGAGAGAGGTATTTCACGGGATTGCATGAGTTGTGGAGAGTTTGCAGCTGTAAGACGCGAGCAGGAGAAGAAAAAGGAAAGAATATTTTCCCATGTCTGGCAGAGTAATTGGGAATTATTCTGGAGTTATTACAATGATTTTGAGGCACTGTCGAGTATATATAGAGTGCCGAGGAGTTGTAGGAGGGTTACGAAGTGATTGGAGAGACAACAGAGCAAAGAAACGTGAGTTCGAGAGATCTGGTGCTGCTGCCATTGAAGAGAGCTCGAAGAACATAATACTGCAGAAGACAGTCGTAAAAAAACTGTCATCTATTCTTAGGATTTGCAACAGTTTTGCAGCAACAGTTGAACAATGACATCGGCATTTCTCCTTTATCGTTCTTTGTAACACTGATTTGCAACAATAATAACAGTTACAAATACCCTGTTTTAATCATTTCTCACCTTTTCATCATTTGTAAACCACTTTTTGAGCAATAAAATCAACTTTTGAGCATGTTTCCATCATGATGAGAGGCTAAGTACCCGGTGACCGAGGCAACGGAGGAAACTATTCACTCATGCTTGATTGGTAATTTTTTTTACAATTTCTTTAATTATTTATTTTATTTAATTCACTAGGATCAACATAAAGATAAAAATGGTTTTCTTAATTAGTTATAAATCAATTTGATGTATTATGCTTAGAATTAATTTTCGATAATTCATGCTTAGGGATTACAATTTAATATTTGGACACCTTAAAGATTAATAGTGAATCAATGAGAAAAGAGCTTAATAATAATTTTTGAATTATCATTGTAAACTAATCAACTAGAAGGAATAGTGGAATCTGGAGTCTTGGTCTATTTTTAAATCTTCACATCACTTTTTATTTTGAGTTTGCTATATTTTTAGTTTTAAAATTAAGTCTAAAATCTGCTTTCACAAGTCTTGAACGAATAATCTTACTACAACATCATTGAAATACCATCAGTGACGTCCAACGTGTGAGATAGTGTGAAAATAAAAGTGTGAATGGGTCCTTCCTCGTAAAAGAGTTTCATAAAAAAAAATACGTTTATTTGGAAAAGTCCCCGTTACAAAAAAAAATATAAGCTATGCTCCTCCCAACTTGATGCTCGTTAACCTGGTGTCAGGGCCAACCCTGATCCTCTAGTTCAAACTTCGTCTTATTTTCCGTCTTAGATACTCATTGGACAGCCACCCCAGAAATCTTTTTGTGGATAACCCCTGGATCTATGGTTGTTAGATATACAATAGATCAGAGGAGTGAATGGTTCAATACTAATCTAATATACAAGAAAAATAATTTTCATTTTATTGAATGAGAGAGACTAACGGTCAATCGTGATAATAACAATAGTAGCATCTTGCGCCATATTTTACCAAAATCTAATACTGGAGTCTATGGGTATTTATTTGTAAGGATTAAAAGACACTTGTTTTATCATCTAGTGCTCCTCGTAGGAGTATTATATCTAAGTTATTACATACGTTTATAGAATATTCCTGTACATGGACTTACTACATACTTACACTGATGATCTTTATAATATGGAATATGTTATTCCACAAGTTTAGTGAAGGAGATTAAATTCGACTAGCTCCTTTACGGTTCCCTCCATAATCAGAAAGAATGAGGCAAGTCCCAGAAGTCCTGGAGTTGTAATTAAAAGCAAAAGTTAAGTTAATTCTGTGTGATATAAACACAGGCGCACCATTACATACGAGACTCCTCCTTTTTCAGGTGGATTCTTCTCTCCAAAAGAAGTTGGAAGTTTTAATTTTTCATGACGCATAGGATTTTAGATCCCCATTTGAAATAAATCCATCTCCAATAATAGGTCCTACGAAGTATGATGGATCGCAAAATAAGTAGAAAATTCTTCAAGAAAGTCTTATTTAGACCTTCAAAATGACCTCCATGTCATCAATTTAACTGTTTTTTGTTATATTAACTAGTCCATCACCCATGCGATGCACGGGTCCGCTTCTTATTGTTATGGAAAAGTCTATGGCTATGGTAACGCAACTTTGCATATTTTTACTACGGTGTATAGACAGTACTGTGTACAGGGAGACGAATGGCACGTTGTGATCCCTAAATATCTAATCTGTGGAAGTTTGATAAGCAAAACCAAGAGGACAGTTTCTATTACATTATGAGACCGAGAGTAATCATATGTTGAGGGAGTTGGTTAGTATTGCATCATCTAAACACAACGTGGGTGCACTCGCCGAACATAAGTTTACTTTGTGGGAATGGGAGACTAAAAAGAGTTCAAATAGGATTAATAGCGTGTTTGTTTCATGGGTATGGAATCGTATTCTCTGGAATACGATTCCATACCCTTGTTTGGGATGTGTAATAACTGTAGGAATTCTATTCCTTTACTTTTAGGTTTCCCAAATACGGGGAAGAAAACCCACCTAGAAGGTGGGTTTAGAATTCCCGGCAGTTGGGAATCGATTTTCTTTCAATATTTTTATTTATTTTGGTAACTATTCCTTTACTTTTTGATCCTAATCCTGACTAAACCAAACAAGATTAAAGGAATCATATTCCAAGGGAACTATATTCCTAGAATCGTATTCCCAGGTATCACATTCCCTTCCCGTCAACCAAACACGCCATAAGAGGATTTGGAGCTTACGTCCTTTTGCCATTTGGTGGTCTATTTGGAAGGAACGAAATGATAGATTCTACAACAACACTTCTAGAAGCAGTAATCAAGTCATTGTAGCTATAAAGTGTTTGTTGTTCAAATATTTTCTATGGTTTATCATTGTCAATTTTGATATGTAATTGTGAAACACTATTCAGTGATGAAAAGAAACACGAATTGTCGTTGATGTCATTTCTTAGGTTTGTCGTAGTAAAAACTTAAAAATTTACAATCAACGTTTCACAAAGAAACTTGATATTTAAGAATTACGAATTTACGATTCTGGTGTGAAAACCAAAAAAATAAAAAAGTGTAGAATTATGGTAAAAATAAGAAACAAATGCATGGTAACATAATGTTTGTATGGAATACCCATGAAACCATCATTGTATTCACATCTACTGTTGTCAATCCACAAAAAATTTAAGAAAAAAATTTCATATACTACCATGACCAAAGACCAAAGTAGCAGCTAAAAACAACCAAATTCAAGCAACTACGTTGTAGAGCAAACCGTTCTACGTACATTGTGGCTAACAAAAACCTCAAAAATTCTTTTCTTGCTATTATATAAAAAAACAAAGGATTCTTTTTTTTAGAAAAAGTTACAGTGCTCATCATCGATCATTGAACAATTGATCGAGTCGTTGGTTCAAATCCATCTTCTTTTTTCTCTCCTTCCTATCGTTCATGTACTACCCAGTTAAAAATCAGTAAGATTAATGAAGCACACTTTGTATAAGAGTACCAAAACTTTGTAGATAAGAAGAAAAAAAAGTCAGGTTGCTTAAATATACCAAGATATTACAAACCGGAGAAACACGGAACAATTAAGCCGTCAATGTTCAGTTAAATGATTACAGGTTGAAATATTAATCCAAAAGATATTTATAGGTTAAAATATATTATGCTTTCTTTTTTCATATAATGACGATCTCCCACTATAGCCTGGGTGCATTTTACTTTTGAAACCAGCAACCATGGGTGCATAAAGAACACTACCATCATTATTTTCATTTTGACCAATTTCATATCCTGCTACTCCCAGCAACAAACTGCTACATGCGATGTTAATCGGTCAATGAACGTCATTAAGAGAAACTCAAAAGTTAGATGAGTTCAAAATCACAAAAATGAATTGGCCTAACTGAATATCAAAGATATCGGTGGTTATATCTTTTGCCAACAAAAAGTGTATGATCATACACTATGCCGCTTCTGGATTAACAAATTTACCAAAACCACCATTCATACTCACAAAATCAAATCCTTAAAAAGAAAAAAAATCGCGTAGCTATTTTCCAATCGGTAGTGTTTTACCTGGAATAGACCATTAGCAACAGAAATTTGAAGAGAAGAAAGTTTGATACAGTAAGTTGATTTATACAATTGAGAACCCTCAAAACTTATAGAATTCATGAATTTACAGTTGTAGATAGTAACACCATCAAACCATGAAACTAAAAAACACCATTAACTTTCCCACAAAAAAAATAGATGTTCAATGGTTGCCCGGTAAACAATGACGACTGATTGCTTAAAAATTCTTCATGATGCGGTCTTGCAAAATATTCATATATGTTATGGTAATGGTAATAAGCAATATTCATATATGTTGTGCTAAGTACTGGATTTTGCATGATGGTACCGAAACAGTGTGAAAGAGTATACATTAATCATTAGTTTGTAGGCTGACCTTAGCATTAGTGGTACCCATGATGACTGGTAACCTGAATTACAAAAATTAGGTTGATTTTGTACTTTTCCGTCTTTGATCATGGCCTGCTCACCTGACATGCAAAATAAATGATTCAACCAATTAAAATTGTAGGAGGGTTTTATCTTTGTTATATGTAAGGATACAATACTCCAACTAACAGATCAAACGGAATGGATTCTCTCAAGAAATTCATGCATTTAATGAAAATATGGTCCGGTATACCTATTCTAGAGAGTATGACCTTGCATCATATCTCGTACATTAGGTAAGTTCTCTCATAACTGTGAACATGGCCATATTAAGATATATCGACTCTGTATTTCTGCCATAGTTTCTGTAGACTTCTTCTTCCCATGGGTTCTAGGAATGAACCTTGTTGAGAATACCATTCATCAGATGAATAGCCAAGAACTCGATGAGTGGCAAAAATAAGCCATGGTTGTTTCTGCCTGTCTGCTGTTGTAAAAAATTTCTCGATGAATTTGTACTGCTCCGTTCCCTCTATCCAGATCCGGTCATGTTCAGAGTCACCAATGCAACAGAACATACCACATAATCGACAGAGTACCTAAGATACATATAACCATTTTCAGCAAGGACGTTCTAAAATAAAACATTAACATTTTTGAGATGGACACCAAAAAAAAAAAAAAAAACAGTAATTTGGACGATTTTCGGCTGGTGTATCATAAAAGGATCCTGAATTTGGTCAATATCACCCGTGGTTTCCACTAAAATAAAAAAATTTCGAAACAAAAAGAAAAAAAAATGAAACCCTTACGCATATGTAGTTCTGAATTCAGACATTTACATGTAACGTACAACGGAGGCAATGAGTTCAACCATTTCGGTGAATTGATCACATTGAGAGAGGAAACCATTTACGTTAGAAAAGTCACCAATGTGAAAGACTATATCATAGTTTACCAAGTCCTCTCCAATTCTAACTTATATTAAGAAAAACACTTGGCATTTAAAAGCCAATGATTAACAACATGTTACTGACATCTTAAACTTATATATTAACAGTTATTCTGCTGTGGTAGACAATCCTCCATCTAGCAGTACATAATGACTTCCATCAATATAAAACCACGTGAAGGTATAAAGTTGAATGCCCCAATAATGCGCTGAAATCTATCTATTACTGATCTATGTTAGCAATCAGTTACCGAAACAGAATTATACTTATGATAGTGCATCATGCAATTAGACATTGACGGGACAATGTAAGTAGTCACCCTTGCTCCAACAATAACTGCAACAACAAAATGCAAGTGTTTTTCTTAATATAAGTTAGACCGTCAATTCATACATTTGGTCAATAAAAGGTGTTACAATTTAATTGCAGTGACCAAATTAAAATCGTATAGGGATGTTTAACACGGTTACTTTTTGCATATACGGAGATAATGGGAACTGGGAATCTTGCAACTATGATAAACGATGCTCAATATTAACATTACCTCAGAACCACTATACTATAGAAAACGACATAACTTTCAAAATACTGGTACCAACAAAACAAAAATGTAAGTTCATTTATTGAAATGCTTAGAAAACCAAAAGAATCGGAAATGGATAGACAATAAATTAGTGTCTATAATTTCAACCCGATACTACAATTAATCCTTAAAAATGAATATAGAGATACCGAAAGTAGCAAGGGATTTACAGAGACACATAAAATAGCAAAGGAGTAAAGTTACCAAAAAATACTTGGATTACCAAGTTTTGATGTTCACGACTCACGTGGCAACCTTGAAGCATCATGACTTCCACGGATGAAGAGGACTTAACTCGTCTCTGCGTTGAAACAACGAAATCAATATACTTTGCATCAAGCACAACAACAATGAACTCATAAGTTGTTAATAACAATACTCAAAACACAAATTCTACATAACAAAATATCAAACTCATTACCTCATCTTTACACGGCATAATTGAATGTTGGTTTATCGCCACGCCACTAAAGCAAAGAGAAGCACAGCCACATCTACAAACCAAAAACCAAAAAAGTATCTATTATTATTAATAATACAAACCAAAAACCAAACATCGTTTTAAAGATCCGATATTTATTATTATTAACAATAATAAAAAAACGAATAATAAAAAAGCAAGAAGAAAAAGCCCTAGCAGGGAAAAAACTCACCACCAAAACAACGTGACCCCGACCTTGCTCGAGCACTTTATATAGATAGCAGGAGCACCAAATTTTCAGAAAAACAAAACCGCAAAATAGGTAAAAGAATATTTAATTTAAGAAATAAAATCGTTATAGTCATAAAAATCTATAAAATTTAGACACCTATATTATCTCCATATCATCATAATTAGTGGTTGGAAACATTTTAGTATACAAAATCTTGGGTATATCAAGACATAACAAAATTAAAAATCAGTCTTATTTAATCAATTTTATTTATTTATTTTGTTTTAATTATCGTATAAACAAAATTAAGAAAACTAACATGGAAATGATGTTTGCTAGTTCGACAATATTGCTTGATTTTTTGTATGAGCCCGTTTTTTTGTTTGCTCAACTTTTTGTATGCTAAAGTATTTGCTCCCATTTTTCTGTTTAAAATTCTAACGATTGTGTAATTTATTTTGTTGTCAAACAGGATCAAGAATTAAGCTATTCACAAGAGAGACACGTCGTCCGATCGAAAGGTTAGTACCGCGATCAATTTAATCATTTTTTTAAAGTTTCTCATCATCAAAAATGTAATCATCAGGATAACTTGCTTCAAAAGAAAAATAAAAAATAACTTATTCGTTAGTTTCAATTGATTTTAATTGATAGAACGAAGTTGTAATTAGGAAAAGGGAAATTCGAAGAATTGTAACAGGACATTGGACATTAGACATTTTTTTAATATTTTTTTAATTTATTAATCTTATGATCGATGATGCGATTGATTGCGTGAATAATTTTGTGATTGATGCATGATTAATTTAGTTTTTGGAAGAAACCGTGAATGCATGATTTAATTATTTTTGTTAATATTTTATTCTCCAAGATAATTTGTTATTGGTAACAAAAAAATTCGTTTCCAAAAAAAAAATCCGCATCAAATAAACTTCCTTTTAAAAACTCGGTGGGGCCAGAATCAGGTTATGAGAGAGTCCAAAAAAGTTTTGTTTTCTAAAATAAAACGAATTTCCAAAATAAAACAAAAAGTTTAGTTGTACCCCCATATAAATATTAAGGTTAAAACCTTCCACTATTGGAGATGGTTTATAAGCCAAAAAGTAATATTTCTGCAAAATGTATAAACTTTTATAAATTAAGGTGTAAATCATACCTCCACGTAGGATTTTTCGCACCTAGTATTGGAGATTCTCCAAGTAATGATGATGACTATATTTATTAACACTTTTAGCTGCAATATAGATAATATGTAAGTTTTGCAGTATCTTTAGCAGAAATACTTTATGATGGAAAGTAACAATGGTCTTGTATTCTAGATGTAACATTACAGGATGCCATGATTCAACCCGTTCAACATTATCTTTATCTTTCTAGTTTGTTTAGACAAGTTTGGAGCATAATAATTTGGTGGTACACATAGTCAAGGTTGATTAGAAACTCCCCATACCTAATAAACAAATGAACAATAAAGAAAGGGGGTGAGAGAAGACTCGTTGTTATCATTTCATAGCTTGGAAGTGATATAGTGGTATCAATTTATATAGCGATTATAGATATTCTCTCCCCAGTAGGCAACATAGAATAAACATTTTCCACATAAACATTCTAAAAAAAGGGAAATGTTTAGCTTCCTAATTATTCCTTCCAATTTGGACCTACCTGGTTACAAGTATCTTTAGTGTATCATCATCAATCTTCACAGTGAATTCATAATTTTTCTTTGGGAGACCAAGTTATCTTGTCCTGCTGATGATCACCTGCAATCTTTTTATTTCTTATTTTTATAGAGATTTCATGATCAAAAAATAAAGGGGAATGTGGTTGTGATAGAGAAAAGAAAACTTAATACTCCCTCCCTTCCATGAAAATTGAGCTATTGATTTTAAATTTTGTTTCACGAAATTTGATACTTATCATTCGACAAGGAAATATTTATAAAATTATCCTTTTGATTGATTATGTTGTTAAACTTTAGTCTAGGAAATATGTGTAATTTGATAGTCATGTTTATATTCGTTAAGTATGTGTTTTAAAATGCTTTCCAACCATATAAAGTTTATATCCGTGGCATTGTTCGAGAGGTAGGTCATTTCTAAAATTTGTTATTTTGCTTATGTTAGTAAAAATCACCATTTAGTGCATACTGCGCAACATGACTGTAATGTTGATGGTGGATTTTTGATGAAGGTTAAATTCTTAAAATCACATAAAAATTGATGTCTTCATGTTCCGCAAGAGAAGTGAATTGCAGTCTTATAACCTCATCAAAACAATAATATGTGACGGTAATATTAGAGCCTCTGAGGCACAACTTTCAATATTATGTGTATTTTCCAATATATGTTGAGCGGCTCAGCATCTCTTTTTGTATTCAAAATTCATTCGAAAGATATCTCTGATGTTGCAAATCTTCCCAGATGTTTAGAACGAATATGATGCTGTCATCTCATATCTCGATTCTCAAACCAACTAAATGCTCCTAAACAGAATGCCTGCTAGTATAAAACGCTTAATTAATTAAATATAGTGTTGCAAATTAATCAGATGAATTCCTAGAAAACATATTATTTTACCCTAATATTTACTTACCTCAATTCATGGCTTTTCCCGGCTAAATTCCATGGATTAGTAATAAATATTCACTTTTCGGGCATAAGGGCCACCATCGAGTAAGCCTCGATTAAAAGGTACGGGTGTATTTAGTAATAATGCTCCAAAGAGCATCCAAAAATGTGGGTGAAGGAGGATATGGAGGAATACTCATCAAACAAGGAAAGAAGGATAGATAAAACAATAATAATAATAATAAAAGGAGGCTCTGGCGATAATTCTGGCGATTGAAAGCCTTGAATTCCTTTTCTTCCTCCTTTCATCCTAGCGTCCTACAATCACTTCAACCTGTATATCCTTCGATCCCCCATCTGTTTCCCTACAGTTTGATACCAATTTTGTGTTGTTTTGCCAATCCTACAGAAGATCTTCGAGCGGTTATTGCAGTTACTGAAGTTTTTGCAATGCCAAGAACCACGCGCCTATCATCTTCCGAAGATCAATCTCCTTTAGACGCTGAAGAGACTGTTGAACCTTGTGCAGATTCATCAGATGACAGATTGGTGCACTGTCCTTTCAAAAACTTTAACGATTGCCAAGATGGGTATAATGGTAGAGGTTATGTTAAAACCTCGATTCTCCGTCACATCCGTGATCAACACTGGCCATCTAAAGAGAGCATAATTGTGTGCAAAGAAAGGATATGTGCCAATGCAATTCCTGGGAAAGACTTTTACTGCAATTGCAGATGTGGTTGTGTGGGGAATGTATGAAAGTGCAATCCTGGAAGCGTCCTTGTCGTCCCCATAATGGCAACATATTAACAGGACCTTTCAATGGAAGGTGTGCTGATATCCTAATTCATGGAATAGATAAACCTTCGGTGGATAATCCTCCCTCCATTGTTGATGCCACAGAGTTGCAGGATGAATAAAATGGTTTTTCCCTAGAACTGCTTGATTTTGTTTATCAAAAACAATTCACTACGACTGCCAGTATTCCGCCTCCGTGTAGATTGAACTTCTCAAGAGCATTGAAAACTGCGCTTGACAGGGTGCTTGCTAAACCTGGAGAACTTTCTCCATGGTTACACTTACTGTTATTACCCATATGCACCCTTAATCTATATGTGCCCAACAATTCCAGAGAAGAGAGATCAAGTACATGGAAGAAACTTCAAATAACAACAATTAACCAAGCTCTGCTTAAATGGGGTGAACCTAATGGATGTGTCAACATTGTCAAGCATTTACTTGAGATGGCTCGACAAGATCAAACTCGACAACAACAGCGTACAAAACCTTTGTGGAAGAAGCCAAGGACCAATGTTGAGGCATGTTAGAAGAAATTAAGCTTTGGTCATTATACCGCTGCTATACGAATTTTGTCATCCGATGGGGTTGCACCTGCAAACGCTGACACTCTCCATGAATTACAACAAAAACACCCTCAAGTACGGCCTCCCATTATAACTCAGGAGAACCCCACTTCTGCTGCCATTGCTGTGGATGTTCGGCAGTGCTGAAAGCTTTGCGGAGCTTCCCGAAGGGAACGTTATGTGGCCGTGATGGTCTTAGAGCACAACATCTGCTGGACGCAACAAGTGGAGCTGCAGCAGCAGTCTCAGATGACTTTCTCGTTTCCATCACAGGTGTTGTAAACCTGTGGCTTACCGGTAACTGCCCATCAAGTCTTGGACAATACATCGCCAGTGCACCTTTAACCCCATTACTAAAGCCTGGAGGTGGCCTTCGTCCGATTGCAGTAGGAACCATCTGGCGGAGATTGTGCCTCCAAACTAGCAGCTGCAGCCGTGCTTCAAGACACGACAGCTTACCTTGGTAACCATCAGTTCGGTGTGGGAATTCCTTGCGGAGGTGAAGGCATCTTGCATTCCGCCAATAGACTGCTGGAATTGAAAGGTACCCATGATAACATGACTATGTTACTTATCGATTTCACCAATGATTTTAACGTAGTCAACAGAACTGTTTTAATCAACGAAGTTCGAGCAAAATGCCCCAGTATTTCGAAATGGGTAGAGTTATGTTATGCAGGACCAACCAAGTTATACTACAACGAGTTCACCTTGTATTCCGCACAAGGAGTTCAACAGGGAGACCCTCTTGGCCCCCTACTCTTCTCTTTGGCATTGCATCCTCTAGTTTGTAAAATTGCTTCGCAATGTACATTAGACCTTCATGCCTGGTATTTAGATGATGGCACTTCAATTGGAGACACTTTGGAGGTTGCCAAGGCATTGCAGATTCTACAAGACGAAGGACCAACAAGAGGATTAAACTTAAACATCCATAAAACTGAGGTGTACTGGACAAACCCGGACTCAAGAGGTAACACGGCTTTTCCACCTGAAGTTAGCAGGCCATCTGATGGTGTTCACTTACTGGGAGGGCCCGTCAGTTTAAACGATCAGTATTGTAGTGACACAATCCTGGCTAGGGTCGACAAAACAACTTACCTCATGGACTGTATCAGAAAGCTTAAACATCCCCAAAGTGAGCTGTTACTCATCCGTAACTGTGCTGGAGTCTCCAAGTTGTACTTTACCATGCATACAACTCGGCCTCAGGTTATGCAGTCTGCTCAGAACCGTTTCGATCAACACCTCATACAAATCTTGCGGTACATAATCACAACTGATGGCGTGGGTTTTGGCCAGTCCCAACAGCGTATTGCTACTTTACCGATCAAATATGGAGGCCTAGGAGTATACAAGATGGCTGACACCATCCAGTATTGTTATATCGCTTCCTGCTATCAAACCAGGCACCTTCAAAACAAACTTTTGCAAGATTCAGCAGATCTCGGTCCTCACTTTCAGTGTGCTCTAAGCACGTACATGCAATCGTGTGGTTTGTCTCATTCTTCGTTCAACATCAGTGACTTCGCCCCCCAACCCATGCACCTCTTGGCCAATTGTTACTTTGACTCTATTACGAAGAGTATACCAACCACTTATGCCATGTTAGAACGCGACTACACTCTATGGCAGTGCAACAAGAAAGCTCACGCGTAGGACTATCTTAAGGCTATACCCATCCAGGGCTTAAACCAGTCAGTTGGGCCGCGCCAATTCAGGGAAGTTCTTCAATACAGACTTGGAATTCCTCTCTTCGAGGATGATATCATGTGTTCATGCTGTAAAAGAGTTATGGACCGGTTTGGGGACCATGCCATCCAATGTGCAAGTGAAGTTGGTTTGAAATACCGTCATGATATGGTAAGAGACCTTTTTGCTGAGGTGTGTTATAAAGCCGGCGTCGCAGTGAGGAAAGAAATGTCAATTAGCCATACAACAGACAGGAACACTCCACTCAAACCAGCCGATATCATGGTGTACAATTGGGAAAATGGAAGTGATATATGCTTTGATGTCACCGGACATGCTATTTCGGATGTAACCGTACATGCTACCTTGGTCTCCCCATTTTCTAAAGGCGGTAACCGTAGTTTCACGCCCGGACATGCTATTTCGGCTGCCATTACCTGTAAGCGTAACAAATATGCTGATTTATGTTCGTCTCATGGGTATAGTTTTGGTGTCCTGGCCTTTTCAACCTTAGGGGAGTTAGGGGATGACGGTATTGACTTCTTGAAGAGATTGAAGAACTGCATGGCGGACCATGATGTTAACAACCATTTAGGCAGTACTCTTTTTCATAGGCTAGGTATTATTATTTAGAAAGGTGTTGGGGCGTAACTTGTTGCGCGACTCCCAGCCAAATCTTTGTAATTACACTTTTGGTTTTCTTAATAAATGCCTCAGTGGCCCCGTTTATAATAATAATAATAATAACATGGGTGAGGATATGGAGCATAACTTCAGCAGAACCAAGCCCTTGCAGACGTTCACCCAGGTTTGTGGTATAACTTCTTCTTCGCTTAACTTTGATAGTGCTGCCCCCCCCCCCCTTCCATGGATTCCATGGATTCTATGGCAGTAATATACTTTGAATCAGTGAAGAAAAAGCTTCCCACCAATTTCAATATGTCTGCACGTGACTGTATGTTGTGGCAAAGTAACAGATTGAAACATGACCAAGATTACTTGCTTGCTATACCTATAAGTGGTTTAAACCAAACACTTGGTCCTAGACAATTTCGATGTATACTTAGTTATCGTCTTTGCATTCCTCTTTTCCCCAAAGATAGTAAATGCACTAGCTGCAACAGGGAGATGGATATATATGGTGACCATGCATTACATTATGCCAGTGAGGTTGAGATTAAATTTAGGCATGATCTTGTACGTGACGTCTTCGTAAACATATGTTTCAGAGCAGGGGTTTCAGCTAGAAAAGAGGCACAACTTGGTTTTATCTCTGATGGGAACCACACATTGCTTCCAGCTGACTTGTTAGTTTACAACTGGGAGAACGGGAAAGATACATGTCTTGATGTCACGGGGGTATGTCCCTTCACAAATGACATTAGTTATTTCGTTCCTGGGCAGGCTATTGCCAAAGTAATTCTTCGCAAATGCAACAAGTACTTAGCTACTTGTGAGTCTCATGGATACGGCTTTGGTGTTTTAGCCTTCACCACCTTGGGTGAGTTAGGTGAAGATACAGTAGTGTTTTTGAAGCGACTCAAGAATTGTCTTGCGAACAATGATGCAAATTGTGGCATAGTAAGATTTTTATTTCATAGAGTAGGAGTGGCAATCCAAAAAGGTGTTGGCGCTCATCTTATTGCTAGGATGCCCACCATTTCTTGTAACCTTGATCTTTCATCTCAATAATATACCCTTGGGGTGCCTTTTTTTTAATAATAATAATAATAGTAATAATAATGGGTATGGGTGAAGATACTACGGTTTTCCCGAAAAGATTAACAAATTGTTTAGTCAACAATGATGTTGGTAGTGATGTGGGCAGTTTTATCTTTCACGGAATAGGTATTTCTATTCAAAAAGGTGTTGGTGTCCAGATTGTTGCTAGGTTACCAACCAACTCATTGTATATTGAATAACATAATAATAATCGTAACAACTCATTGTGAGTCTCATGGATACGACTTTGGTGTTTTAGCCTTCACCACCTTGGGAGAGTTAGGTGAAGATACAATGGCTTTTTTGAAGCGACTCAAGAATTGTCTTGCAAACAATAACGCAGATTGTGGCACATGAAGATTTTTATTTCATAGAGTAGGAGTGGCAATCCAAAAAGGTGTTGGTGCTCAGCTAGTGGCTAGGCTACCAACTAACCTCGTGTAAAAATACTTATGTTTTATTTTTAATAAATGCCCTTGGTGGTGCCATTTTATTATTATTTTTAATTTTTTTTATAATAATAATAATAAACGTACCAAGCTTGTAACAACTTCGTTGTTTGTTTTTCAATAAAACGCCCCCAAGGCATCTTTCATAATAAAAAAAATAATAATAAAATTACTTTTCTAAAACCCTAAAGTTCTGCCTAGATACTGTCTTACTCAACCCTAAGGAGATATTCTCTTGGATAAAATTACTACTCCTCCCCATTTGCACTCTCAATCTCTACATCCCAAAATGTTGCACTCTCAATCTCTACATCCAAAAATGCTCTTCAGAGGAACGATCTGACACCAGAAAAAAGTTACAAATTTCTTCTATCAATCAGGCTTTGACTAATTGGAGAAAACCCAATGGTTGTATCACACTAACCAACAAATTGCTAGAACCGTCGAAACGTAAACAATTAAGCAAACCAAAAAACAAGAAGACACGGGATAATGGCAATCTGCAGGCATGTAGAAAGAAGTTATCTTATGGGCATTACGCTACTGCCATTCGAGTGCTTTGGTCTTGTTAATACCCAAAAATCGCTCCTAGGTAAAACAATGTACTGTCAAAGTACTTTCTTTAGGTTCGAAAATCAAAATCGTACAAAACGAGCCTAAACCAAGAAGTTGGCCGTTCACATTTTGGTTCGGTTACAAAGAGAGAAAATGGGTTGATCTTGGGGGAGGGAAAGCAAAGAAAGTTGAGGAAATCAATGGTGATTGAATTGGGTGTGAGGTTATTGAACTATGGAAGAAGAAGAGCTTGGGAATGATAAGCTTGTTCTGTCTTCTGAATAGACAAGGTAGTCTATTTATAGTTGGAACACTCACTGTTTCCTCGTAAGTAGTGGAGGTTATGGAGAGATGGAGATAGTGATATAATGGTATGGTTACGCCTATGATGTTAGGGAAGTTTCTAGAAACCCGTAAACCATCATTCCATTACTCAGCCACTTCTTTTAACCGCTCTCAACCGCTTCCACTACTTGTAACTTCCTCATCATGGGATGTTGCCATGCCGCACGTTGCTGTAAACCACCAGACCAATACCCATAAGTAATTCCCCCATGTAACATGTCTTGATTTCTCACAGGAATCATGGATTTGTTTTATAGTCTTGTCTAGATTGTCAAGATATACTTGACTGAGTAATAGCCTAGGCTAGCCAGACTTTGTCGGCATATCTTGAAGAGACAACTAGGCTCCAAGATTACGTGTGACTAATAATGAGTTTGCCATAAGATTACATTGTAATCAGCTAGCCATAATAATACACGTAGATAACATAGTGCACCATGTTAATAGCTAGTTAAGTCGTGACACAGGCCGCGACCTATTCGATAGCCAGCCAAGTCGGCATGGACATGGGTGCTAGGCTTGGAGTAACATATCCGTGGCCATATGGCTAGGCTAAGCCGAGAGGCAAGGAGGTCGTAGCCATATGGCTTGTCTAGGCAAGATGTGGCTAGGCCAGGCCTGAAGACAAAGTGGTCGTGGCCATGGTTAGCCAGGCCGAAAGATAAGGAGGTCGTGGCTACTAGCTTGGCTAGGCCAAGAGACTAGGAGGCCGTTGCATGGTTATGCCATGCTAGGGGATAGGGAGGCCGTTGCTATGATTAGGCCAGGCTAAGCCATCTAGCAAGGAGGCAGATTCTGGTTAGAATCCAGGCTAGGCCGGCTAGCAAGGAGACTGTGGCCATGGTTAGCCAGGACGTTAGACAAGGAGGTCGTGACTAAGAGGAAGGGTGGACGGATAGGCTAGGCTTAGGGCAAGGTAGCCGTCGTACAGGCCAAACCGGGAGATAGGGAGGTCATGGCCTGACTAGGAGCCAAGGGGGCCATGGCCAGGCCTGAAGAAAGGAAGGTCGTAACCATGGTTAGCCAGGCTTGAAGACAGGAAGGCGTGGATTGAGAGGCAAGGTGGCCGGATAGACTAAGCTTAGAGAAAGGTAGCCGTGGGCCAGGCCAAACTGAGAAACAGGAAGGTCGTGGCCAGATTAGCTAGTTGGCTAGCTAGGAATTCAAGGAGGCCGTGGCCTGATTAGCTAGTTGGATAGCTAGGAAGTTGGTGGCCATGGCCTGGCTAGCTAGTTTGATAGATAGGAAATTGGTGGCCGTGGATAGGTCATGAGACCCATCCAGATTAGCCTTGCTATGGAGTGCGGCCATGTTGGCGTTGGCACTTCGTTTGTAGCATACATAACATATTTGAGGAATTCAACCATGGAAGTTCTGCGACTCGAAGTAATATTCCAAATATTATGCTTTGGTAATTCAGAATAGTGTAGTAGCTTATTCTGAATATTTATAATTGCAGCATCAGTGTAGACTGATCAATGCATGACAATTCATATGGCCGTGCATAAAATAATGAGAGTTCAGCTGGGTGAAGCTCTAAAATCTTGCAAGCATATTGAAGGCCAGTATGGCCATTAGCAGGACACGTATTCTCAATTCTCTTGCGGAATATGATGTAGAAGTACGAATCTATAATTCTGATGCCGGGTCAGGAATTTATACATATTTATAAACACACACACACACACACACACACACACACATATAGAATACCGAGAGTTCAGCTGGGTGAAGCTCTAGTACATATATATAGAATACCGAGAGTTCAGCTGGGTGAAGCTCTAGTACATATATGATTGTAGATACGTCTCTGTGTAGGTTCATAGGCGATTTTTACAAGTTTTTCCCTTGTAAAAAACCCACCATCTATAGGTCTAATGGCATAGCCCCCTGCAATGAAGCAACACTTTCTGAATTGTTGCAAAAGCATCCTAGTGCTACTCCACCCTATATTTCTAGCAATTTCAGTTGATGCAGTGTCAGTTCTTAAGGCTATAAAGAGTTTTCCCAAGGGTACATCCTATGGGAGAGATGGACTGAGGGCGCAACATCTTCTTGATGCCATGAGTGGTGTAGCTAATGCAGTTTCAGATGGGTTATTAACCTCTATAACCAAGGTGCTCAATCTATGGATTTCTGGTAGCTGTCCATCTGCACGTGGTGAACACATAGCTAGTGCTCCTCTTACTCCATTACAGAAAACAGGTGGTGGTATAAGACCCATAGCAGTGGGTACTATTTGGAGGAGGTTAGTGTCCAAGCTTGCTGCAAAGTAGGAAAGGAGATGTCTGCATATCTGGGTGATTATCAATTTGGTAGACCTTGTTCTTGTGTCAAGGTATTGGGTTGTCCTCTGAGTCTAGACCAAAGTAGTTAATATCGCGTATCGGTATCGTATCGGGCGGGTCCTATACACCTATACAAAAGATATTATCGGTTTTTATCGGCTATACATTATTAATATTATAATTTAAAATATCTATAAAAATCATAATCAAAGACAACAATAATCATAAACATTTCTCAAACTTCCAAAATAAGAGGTAGTTAACATACATTCTCATTAACTCCCTTTCCTCGAAATTTCCTATGCACAATCAAAACTTAATGCTGACACTCTAACAAGTTAAGGGTTACAGAAAAATTCTCAAAAAAAGAAGGCAATCAGTTTGCCGTACCATTTACGATTTATGGATTAATCTGTTTTCCGAAACAAAGAAAATGCCCTAACTCGTTCGTGTTTAGTTTACTAGATCTGTACTACAGATGATACTGAAAGGACTAATTTTCCTTTCATAGATTTCATCTTTATTAAAAATGATACTGGAACCGATAATATCAGTGTATAGGTAAAACCGATATATCGGTCGGTACAGGCCGATACGAACGTTTTTATCGTTCTGTCTTCGTATCGGCGATATTTTCGATATCGTATAGGTATTTTCCGATATCCAATAAAAACCTATAATATCGGCCTGTACAACCGATATTGACTACCTTGGTCTAGACTTACAGTTTTGCAAGGATATGGTGTTACACAGGGTAAACAAGACTATTCAACTCATGACTGCCGTCAAGAAGCTTAAAGACCCCCAGTGTGAACTGTTATTATTGCGCAATTTCTCTGGTGTTTCCAGACTATACTTTACCATGCGTACAACATGTCCTTCAGCCTTAGAACAAGCTAAATCACACTTTCATGGTCACCTGTATCAATATTTGAGGCAGTTAATTACAGCAGATGGCGCAGGTTTTGGTCCTTACAATACCGTCTGGATACTCTCCCCATCAAAGATGGTGGACTTGGGATTTACACTATGTCTTACACGGCTAACTACTGTTATTTGGCATCTCATACTTAGTCTGCTTAGCGTATTATCCAGAACAACACCACCCTTGCAGATCCAATCCCTATTTTTTTAGCATGCCTTACAGACATACATCCAGATATGTAATCTTATTCTTTCATCACTCAGCTTTGACGTTGCTGCCCCCTAATCCATGCATTCAATGCATTCCTTTGAAGTAACATATTTTGAAGCCGTGAAGAAACAGTTACCCACCAGTTTCAATATGTCTGTACGCGACAGTGTGTTATGGTAGAGCAATAGAATGAAGCATGCCCAAGATTATCTACTTGTTATACCTATAAATGGGTTGAACTAAAGTCTTGGTCCTAGACAGTTTAGAAGAATACTCAGCTATCATCTTGGCATTCCTCTCTTTGCTGAGGGCAGGCACTGCACAAGTTGTAAGAGGGAGATGGACATATATGGGGACCATGCATTACACTGTGCCAGTGAGGTAGGGCTTAAATTTAGACACGACCTTGTACGTGTTGTCTTTGTAGACATATGTTTCAGGGCGGATGTTTCAGCTAGAAAAGAAGTACCTCTTGGTTTTTTGTCTGATGAGAACAATAATTGCTGCATGCTGACCTATTGTTTTATAATTGGGAGAATCGGAAGGATGTATGTCTAAATGTCACGGGCGTTTCTCCCTTTACAAGTGATATTCTTTCCTTCACTCCGGGACAAGCTATCGCTAAACCAGTTCATCGCAAACGTAACAAATACTTGGACATTGCGAGACTCATTGTTATGGATTTGGTATTTTAGCCTCCACCACCTTAGGAAAGCTTGGCGAAGATTCAATGGCTTTCTTGAAGAGGCTGAAGAACTGTCTCGCTAAGAATGATGCAAATTGTGACACATGAAGTTTTTTATTTCATATATTAGGTATGGTTATTCAAAAAGGTATTGGTACTCAGCTAGTGGCTAGGCTACCAACAAACTCTGTGTAAAATCTTATATTTATTTTATAATAATGACTTTCATAGGCGACTTTCATAATAATAATAATAATAATAATTCTCTCGAGATAGATTTTTCTTTACAAATTTTTCTTCTTCTCTGTGAAATTAGGGTTTGTAGATTCAGAATCATCGGTGTTGTATTTTGAATTTAGGGTTTTCAATTGGTTTTTCTTTCTTTTGATTAATAAACCCGTGGGAGTTTTCGTCGATTGATGCTGGGTGGTGTTCTGGGGTTTTGAGGATTCACACCATCAATTGGTATTTTGTAAGTGGTTTATTTGCTCTGTGTAAGTGTTTGGTGTAGCAGATTTGGGTAGAGGTTTTGAAATTTGAATTAGGGTTTTGAGATTTGGTTTCTTGTGTGAGTAATTGATGTAACAACATTTGGGGTGTTTGAATTTGAAATCCGGGGTTAGCAATTTTAGCAATTGTTTTGATTTTGTGCTGTGTGATTAGTTCAGCATATTTAGTGGGTGTAGAAACTCCAATTGCTCTATTGTCTTTGAGAAAGGTTTATTCAAGCTACTTCTTTGTGCAATTAGTGTTTTGGGGTTCCATGTAGAAAGTTGAAGGCTTTGTTGCGTTAGCAGGGTTTCTTCAGTGGTGCAAGGAAATTCAGTGCTTCTTCTTTGAGCAGTTTTGGAGGTTTTGTTGTGGTGGTTGTTTTCTTATTTTTCCTTAATTAGTGGTCTAATGAATGGTATTTTAAGTTTTCGATTGGGATTCGCCTAATTTGAACTCTTAATCTCCCATTCCTTGAATCCTAATTGTTTTTGTTTCCTTGAATTCCTTGAATTTTCATTGTGAAGATTATTGTGTTGAATTGGTCAGGGTTTGTTCTGCTTGAAAGAGGTGTTGCAGTGACAATCAAAGTTTATTGTTTTTGAATATCAATGCCTACAACTAGATCTTCAACCTCAAACTCTTGGAGAATTCAACAAAGAGATGATGTTGAAGACACATGTTCTATATCGTGTTCTTTGCTGTTGTCTCAAACTTCTTCCACATCATCATCTCAAAATGGTACAGTTCCTCCCCCCTTTAATATGGGAACCAACAAATCAACCTTGTCCAATGAAGGACGTATTCATTGTCCTTTCAATTTTTTTGATGGTTGTTCTAATGGAGTTGGTGGTAATGGATACAACAAATCAGGTTTTTACAGGCATTTACATGAAAGACATTTACCAAATTCATAATGTAAAAATGCTTATAGGGAGAGAATCAGTTATAGCAGAATAGTTTATGAAGCTTGGGAACGAACCCTAAATCAGTTGCAGATATGGTTATGTGTGCCATGTATGCATATACAAGCTTGGAAGAAATCTTGCACTTCTCATGTGGGTGGTGCCATTGCTGGACCTCTTGATGGTAATTCTGTGGAATTCCTCATTTATGGAATTGTCAAACCTGTTGACACTTCCGATATAATTCCAGCAGTTGTGCAGGATGATGATGTTGCTCTCAATGATGTGGCTCTCAACTTGGATACGTTGAACCTTGTTTATAAGAAGCGTTTTGCAACCATTGCCAGCATCCCACCACCTTGCAGGCTTCTTTTTTCAAGGACTTTAAAGGGTGCATTGGATAAGGTATTATCTAATCCAACAGATTTATTAACATGGCTGCAGCTTTTAATGTTCCCAAGATGTACTTTACATATGTACATGCCTAAGAACTCAAGGGAAGATAGGACTGGAACTAGAAAGAAGCTTCAGGTTGATAGTATAAACCAAGCTTTGTTGCATTGGAAGGAAAATGGTGGGTGTATTCATATTATTGAACAACTTTTAGCTGAGTCTGAAAAGCGTCAGCAAATCAAACAAGAAGAAAAAGCATAATCTTAATGTGCAAGCCTGTAAGAAGAAATTGAGCCATGGTCACTATTTATAACCAAAATTACTTTTAGGAACTAAACACGATGTTTTGATGATGATTATTGAATTAGGGATAGAAAACGATAAATAAAGGAGACAAAGAATTTACGTGGTTCGGCAAGTGTTGCCTACATCCACGAAGGAATCCCATAGGGAGAGATATTATTGACATGATGATTACAATAAT